>JANJGK010000030.1:844517-1042017 GCA_039081455.1 Macrobrachium rosenbergii | reverse complement strand
TAAAGGCACTTGTAAATGCAAATTTCAGAAATTTTATTTTTGAAAACTAGGTGGACATTGAATAATTGAATGCCAGATTCATTGAATCATTTGAATGTGTATTATCTGGGCAAATGGCGGCCGTTATGGGAGCCCTCAGGGGATAATTAAGGACCCCTATAAGCAGCAATCAATTGCCTTAGATGGGCCCTGCCCTTACCCGAGTCAACGTTACCCACCCTCCTCCGATCCGTGTGAGGTCTATAATGGGCTCTACGATTTGGGGGACCCCCTGGAGAGCCCTATTTCTTTTACATAATTTTTTTCACAAAATTGGAAATTGGGGCCCCTTAGTGGGCCCCAAACTTTCGGGTCCAAATTTAATCTGGGGCCCTTGACCATTTTGGGGCCACTGGATTTAGCTTGTTCTGTCATAGCAGCAATGGTTAAATTTCTCATTTTTGGCCCCCCCCCTCACTTTGGGGCCCGGGGGGCGATTTCAAACAGGCGCCCCCCGCCTCAGGAACGCCACTGTGGATAAGAAGAAGTAGACAATAATAATAATGATAAAGAAGAAATAGAGAGGAAGGGAACAACACTCTCAGAGAGATTGATGCAACGGAGAACGAGAAGAAGGTGATGACGGGGAACAGAGCAGACCCACTTGCCCTTTCTTTCCTCCTCCTCCTTTTCTTCTCTCACGACGACGACGACGAAGAAGAAGAAGAAGAAGAAGACGAGATACATGTCAAAAGCACAGAATAAGAATCAGATGCACACACACACACTCTCTCTCTCTGACTCGGCTCCGTCACAGACTGACTCAAGACCGCCACTGCCTGATACAACAGCCAGGGTGTCATACAGAAAACAAGATACATGCATACACGCATACATACACATACAGGCACGTAACACATACACATAACCATACATACACACATATACGTAGGCATGAACACGCAGGGAAGTTAAACAATTAGAGACAATGCTCTCTCTCTCTCTCTCTCTCTCTCTCTCTATATATATATATATATATATATATTATATATATATATATATATATATATATATATATATATATATATATATATATATATATATATATATATATATATATATATATATATATTTGTGTGTGTGGAAAAATAAAAAGTGAAGGTTAATAACTATATTTGACTTTGAAGTGGGCTATATATCATTTAAATAAGAAGCAATATAAAAAGAAGTAAAGAAAATAAAAGAACCAATATAAGAAAAAGAAGAGAAAAAAAGAAAATTACATAACAAGAAGATGAAGAAGAAGAAGAAGAAGAAGAAGAAGAAGAAGAAGAAGAAGAAGAAGAGAACGAAGCCTGCAGCAGACAGCGAGAGAAGTCCAGTCAGTGATGACCTCTGGAGAGCACCGAAGAGGAAGGAAATAAAGGAAACAAAAAATAAGTCAAGACTGAGAGGGAGGCTGAAGATGAAAACGAAGGAACCAAAACCGAAGAAGGAAGGAAAGGAAGGCCCAAGGAAGCAGACAGGAAGGAAGGAAGGAAAGAAGGATGGAAGGGGTCCCATCAGAAATTCAAGCACCCAACCTTTTTGCAGAGGAAATGTCAAACAGACGACAGCTTAACCGAGGACAGGAGGAGGAGGAGGAGGAGGAGGAGGAGGAGGAGGAGGAGGAGGAGGAGGAAGGTAGGAAATCCAGTGTCAAATATGAAAGAAAATTGTTCAGCTTTTATTGCACAAAATACTTACTATAATAGAATCTTCTCCAGGGCAGTGGGCAGTTGAGAGCAGCACTAAGGCTACTACTTATCATCAGACTTTCCCTGCATGGCCTGACTTTAACACCAGAGCGACTGGACTGTCATTTTGACGGCAATTTAATTTCCAGATGTCTATGTGAATTTTCCCCTACAAAAATGATCCTATTTGACTTTTCCTCATTCATTATGATGTTTATAAAGCTCAAGGAACAATGGAGACAGAGCATTGCTCTATGAAATATGGACTTTTACACTATATATATATATATATATATATATATATATATATATATATATATATATATATATATATATATTAGAAATAATCAACACAGTCACGTGTCGAACAGAAATAAATTTCTGACTCACTTCAGGATCGAACCCAGGTCTTCCAATTGAAAGGCAAGGGCGCTGCCCACTAGGCCAAATACAAGTCGGGAAGTTGGGGAAAGCACGCTGTTATGCAAGCAGTTAGCTTGCCCAGGTAACTCCTTGTGTGTAGTGGTGCTCAGGTTCCAACTTCTTTTATGACTTGTATGGCCTAGTGGGCAGTGCCCTTGCCTTTCAATTGAAAGACCTTGGGTCGATCCTGAAGTAAGTCAGAAATCTCTCTCCTCTCTCTCTCTCTCTCTTTCTATATATATATATATATATATATATATATATATATATATATATATATATATATATATATATATATATATATATATAAAGCAAGGGTTTTTACCACCCTGTTTATGGCATTTGTCTGCTGGGACGACCGGAACCATTTTTTCCGATTGTTTCCCAGCGCAGTCTGGGACTCTGGAGTCAGTAGCAGCAATGCGCTCTGGGACTCAGGACGTGCAGGGTTGTCTGCGAGTGCTGTCATCGAGTTTCATGATCTCGGTTGTGTGGCGTTTTTGATCACGTTTTGCAATAGGCTAACCATAGCTTTGAAATTCTTTTAATAGTCCCTTTTTGTTAATGCTTATTGTATTTATTGTGACTACGGTACTTTGTAATAGTAAACCTTTTATTGCTGGCTCTTAATTATTATTATTGTTCTTTGTGTTTACTGTTTGTGATTTGCAGTCACTGTGAGAACTTTTCAAAATGTTTATGACGAGTGGGAGGTATTCGTAAGAGCGTAGTGTATTGAAGTCCCTTTAATGGTTGCAATGGCCTTTCTGTGAACATGACTTTTGATTTACTGACCCTTATGTCAAACGATTCTTGTTTGCTGTTGTAATGGGAAAATTATTCCTTTAAATATTATTGATTTGTTTAGGAATTGATTCATCATCCTCCTCTAATATCTTTATACTGCTGTTGTGAGAGTGATTGGGACTGTAAAATGTTTTCGTTTTTGTTGTGTACAAAACATTTAGTACTGTGTGGAGTAGGGTATCAAATGATTTACACCTTACTGTAAATTAATTGATTCCAGGGCTGCTCCATTTTTTTATACTTATCCTGTTGTGAAGGAAAAGCAATTCCCATAGTATGTAGTTCATATATTTTTTTTTTTGAGATCTCTCAATATAGAGAGTTATTTTTGTTGTTTTAAACTACTCACTTGTATTGTTTTCTTGAAATAAAATTAAATAAAAGGAATATTTCCAGGGACCTACTTCAGGAGTCCTGAAGAATATGTAAATTGGATCTAGTCCAGGAGTTCTGAAGACTATGTAAATTAACCAAGTCCGGGAGACTAGACCTGGGAGAAATTTGGTACGATGTAATGAGTAATAAAGAAACGAACTGAGTACCAGGGAGTTTCTTCAATACCATCGTACCTTACCACTAAAAATGGAAATCAGCACTTCAATTGCCTCCCAGTGGGAAGACATCATCTGGCCTCATCAGTAATAAGACCCGTACACCCAAGGAATATCATGTAATAGCAGGTAGGGCAGGCCTACCCTAATTCCCAGGCAGCATAAACATCAGTAGTCTTCATACCCACCGTGTCAACTATGACACAGTACCATTCTCCGACCCCTGTCTCCAGGCAAGAAGACTGACAGCAGTGCATCTAGATAGTAGTATTATTATTCTCTCTTATCTCATATATCTTAATGTCTTGGTGGGGGAAAAATTCTCCCGTGACACTGTCTTTTTTTTTAATGGCTGTACAAGTGCTGTTGCAGCCCGCCCACACCCCCCCATCCCTGTAATACTTTTCAATTGTTGATTTTAGCCTCAATGTATGACTGAGAAGCAATAAAATTGCCTTTATTTTAAAAGGCTATTTGACATCAAATAAGAGAGAGAGAGAGAGAGAGAGAGAGAGAGAGAGAGAGAGAGAGAGAGAGAGAGAGAGAGACTGTGTCGTTGTTTTAAGGCATGATACGTTTAAGTAAAATTCTCTCTCTCTCTCTGGCCAACCCACAGCGGATGGCTGCTAATTTAAAAACAACAAATGAGATCTCAATGCTCGTCTTCCAAAGTGAAGGGACGACAACAGTAACGATGCCGACAATAAGAATGATATGATAATGAAAAAATGATGACACTATCAGAGAGACTTCTAATGAGACGTGATGATGACTGAGAATAGAGGAGACTCACTCACTCGGTGACCTCTGGGGGGATCCAACCACTTCGCCTTCTTCTTTTTCCTCTAGAAACAACCTACGAACAGGGAGACTAAGACAGTGCCAGTAACACGACGTATAATCGCTCAAACACTCTCACAGTGCAACTAACAACTAGAGTCACTAGACCAGCCAGCAAGTTCAGCAACGTATTTAACCGACCCCGCTGCGCGCATCTGCCAGCTGCCGAGCTGAGCCGATTGACGATGATGCCTGACGTATGATTGTAACTGTATTTCTATCAACAGAAACAAATTCCTCTTGTTCTTCACTGGCCGGTCGGAGTTTCGAACTCGCGACCATCAGAGTGGTAGCTGAGAACGGAACCCGCTCACCCAGCGAGGAACTGGTAGAAGAAGAAAAATTAGTTTAGGGCAGATAAGTGAAAGAAAAATTTTTAATAGCAAGTATAGACTATTAGGTTTAGGAGAATACAGTAGCTTGCGACTAATAGATAAAAAGTTAGATGGCAGAAGCAATTCTGGAAATAAGGGAAATGGACAGATAACGAACAACGCAGAAGATGCACCAAAGAATTTTGAAGCAAAGCTCACAAAGACCCAAGGGCTGACGAAAGCTAAACAAATTGAACTCACAGATTTAACACAAAAGAACACAACTAAGTCCACCGCTGAAACACACCTGAAGCAGCAGAAACTGCTCATCCCAACAGGTATCAGACGAGGATGGCACCAGAGGAGGAGTTCTATTAACAATGCATATACCCAAGGGAGACATCCAGGTGAAAAAAGGAAAATCAGAACATCCAGACACTCTGCCAGTAGAAGGGTAATTACAGAGCAGCAAGATTCAACCTAATCCTTGTCTACATGCCAACTGGTGGTAGAGAAAGAAATAAGAGAATGTTAAATGCCTTACACAGTGCATTAGAGAAGACCACAGATCTGCCTCTGACTGTTCTTGGGGACTTCAGTGGGCATTTAGGCTTCACGGGGAAGCGAGACCCTGACCAAATTGGAAAATATGTTGTGGACCTAATGGAGAAATATGACCTAACACTATTAAATGGGGGATCCCAGCTGCAAAGGAGAGATGACCTGGTGTAGAGGAGATCAAAGTAGCCCCATAAACTTTGTCCTGGTCAGTCAAAATATGTATAAAAACTATAAGCGTATGGAGATAGATGAGGGGAAGTATGAATATGACCTATCAGACCACCACCTTATAAAAGCCCAATTCAATATAAATTCAGAAGCAAGAAAAACCTTCAAAATGAAACAAAAGAAATGAAATATCTGAAAATAACAGAAGAGTCCACCAGGACACACCTTGAATATATAGAAAGTAAACAAGACAAAAAGAGGTCTAGCCCAACTGGAGGAAACAGTGAGTGAAGCAAAAGCAAGCACCCTGGAGAAGACAATAAAGAGAAGGTTCAAGCAAGGAAAGCAAGAAGAAATAGAACCAGTAGGTGTCACCAAAGAAAGAAATAAGTCAGAGAAGGATATATAACAAATTAAAAAGGAAAGCTACAAGCACAGAAAAAAAAAGTACTACGAAGAAGCATATTATAGGCAAAAACAAACAGTACAGATAACAGTAAAGAAAGCATATGAAGAAAAGGTTAGGAATGAGATAATGAATGACAAAAACAGACACAGGAAAACCTGGTAATATACAGACATGCTGAGAGGTAAGACCACCTCCAAAAAAGAATGGGTCAAGATACACGACGAAAATAAGCAAGGGATAAGGAAGAAACCCTAGCGGAGGAGCTTGTCAAACTCTGGAAGAAAATATACCAAAAAGAAGAAAATCAATAAGAGAGATATGGAATGGGAGCAAAAAAAGAGCAGTAGTATTAACACGACATGGAAGGAACGACGGAAAGAGCAATAGCAGGATTAGGACTTGTGTTCTCATGAAGGGAACACATGGGTGGAGTGTATGGTCTAACAGTGACAGAAATGAAACCCGTGGAAGAAGTCGCCATAACTGAAGGAGGAGAAGATGTGAAAAATCAGCTTGAAAAAATGAAATAAAATAAAGCACCATGAAGGCCATAAAATAAAATAAAATAAAATAAAGCACTGCCATAAAAGAGAATTGGCAGAATGTTTAGACAACATACCGAAAGGCAGGAATACACAGAATAGTTGGTTTAAGTCAAAAACAACACTCACACTCAACAAACAACACCCCACAGTCAAAGATCTTAGGCCAATTGCATTAACTAATGTGTCATAAAATTTTCATGGGGATCCCGAAAACCAAAATAGAAAAGCATATAAATTATATTAGAAATATAGGGAAAACGCATGAACTGCAAATCAGGCTTTACTACACAAAGAAGAGGAATTGATAATTTGTTTATCTTAGAACATTGCATACGGGAAACGTACAGTAGAAAAGACCCATTATTTGTAGTATCAGTAGACTTCCAAAAAGCATCTGACTCAGTTAACAGAAAAAAGCTCATAGAGGTCATGTTGAAATATAGGCTACACGCAGAAGTAATAAGGACAGTTGCAAAGATATATATAAATGACATAACAAGTCTATGCCTCAACAATGTAGAACGAAAAGAGCTAAATATAACAAATGGAATAAGGCAGAGTGCAATGGCTCAACCATATTCTTCATATTGATAACTTGATAATCGAAAAATGAGAAAGTACAACGAAAAGTTTCAGAAATGACGTTATACAAAGACAGTGGATAAGCAGGGGCAGAGAGTCGTAAACATCGGATAGCCGTCGCAATCGGCTCGCTATCCCTTACTCAGTTCGTAACATAACAAATCATCCATACTTTACCGTATATGTAACGAAAAATATGATTAAAAATGAATATACGGGTGAACTGTGAAGAAGATGAAGGAAGAGATTTGAAAACATCGGATGGCGTCTGAGCCGGCTCGCTATCCCTTACCATCCTTTAATTCCATAAGTTATCAATATTTCTTTTTATATATAACAAATATATATATATAACGGAAATAAATATCTAATGAAATATTAGGCTATTTAATCCCATTATTTATTCGTATTCATTTATTATTATTATTTTTTAAAATATTTTTCCACAACGGCCTTGATGACGTCATTGTCATCACTGTTGGCTGCTCGTCCCTCAGGAACGTTTTCCACATTTGTCGCTAATGATCTTCTCCACTTCACCTTTTACTGCTTAATTAGGTAAATTACTTAATGCCATTTCTGCATATAATGTCGGCCAGGGCGTCAAAATTGCGCCGTAGGAGAGGGAGAACTACGGCGTCGTCAGGAGGTTCTTCTGGGTGGGTTGCTACGGCCCATGTACACCAAGTCAAGCGTCTCCCAATGTGGGGGGTCAGGTCAGGCTAGGTTAGGCTACGTGGGTCAGGCTATGTTAGCTGGGTTTCTCCAGGCTAGGCTAGGTATCTGATTCCCGTCAGGCTATGACAGGTGAGGCTAGCTTGCAGTGGTCAGGTTATGCTCAGCTTGGTCAGGCTAGCTGTGGCTGGGTAGGCTACCTATCTTTGTCAGGCTAAGTTAGGCTAGCCTTTTCTGGTTAGGCTAAGCTTGCTGAGGCTGTGTAAGGATAGTTTGTCCTGGTCAGGCTAGGCTAGTGGTGGTTGGTTAGTCTAGGCTACCTAATGTTGGTCAGGCTACATGAGGCTATCCTGTTCTGACTAGGCTAGGCTAACTGGGCATGGTCAGGCTAGGCTAGCTTGGCTTGTTTAGGCTATCTAAGGCTAGTTCTGCCTGGTCAGGCATGGCTGTATGGGCCCATTCAGGCTAGGCTACGTTGGCATGGTCAGGCTAGTTTGCCATGGCATTGAAAAATGCTAGTTTAATTCAAGTTGCTCCTAAATGTTTAGCAGTAAAACTGGCTAAGTAAACGCCAATTTACATGCTAAATTGGTGCCATGTTTAGCACCAGCCCCTTTAGGGGCATGAATATAAGAGTGTGAACAAAAGACTGAATATCATAAACACAAAGAAAGGTGTCATAATAAACAAAAACACAAGCAGAGAGCAGTAAATATAATGGTCGCCGCCTGGCGAGAAGCAGACATTTTCAATACATTTGTATCTATTTAATTTATGATTTTTTTTTTATTTATAAGTGAGATCTCTTCTCTCTTTCTGCATTTCACGTTACCCTCCTCTTGCTTTTTCTTAATGAATGCCATAATATTCTTTGGAAGATCGAATTTCAAGTCACTGGCCCCTTTGGTGGGCTTGTTCATATGAATAGGGTTCTTCCTCTTCTGAATGATGTCAATAATGATAACTGTTCAGTTTTATCCATTTCTCCTCGAGTGACGCCTCTTCTGGCGACACAGAAGTTACGACACAGACTGATCCTCCGTTGAACTTGTCCAGACTGTTCTAGCATAGTTATTGGCCTTGGCTTCCTTCTCGGTCAACAGGAAACTAACCTAACTGCTTATTCCGAACCTAACATAACCAAACCTACCCTGCCAAACACATATTCTGAAACTACCCTAAACATACTAACCTTCATACATACTTTATGGCTCCACCTTGGCTCCTGTAGGTGCGGCCCCAGACTCCCTTGTACTGTAATCCAACATTCCTTCCCTAACTTTCGTTGCCTTCGCTGATGAGCGGAGGAAGCTTGACAATATTCTTCTCAGTTAATTTTTTTGGAGACATTCTCAAGGCTGAAAGAGACATCACAGGTTTTCTAGTTAAAAGAATGTTCGGGTAGCGTTTACAGTTACAAGAATATACATTCACAGCTTTTGTTGTTAAAAGGTTATGCTTTTACTGTTTTCATTGTTAAAAGAATTTTTTGTAATATTTTGTATAGTTAAAAGAATATATAGTTGCAGTTTTTGTTGTTAAACGAATAAACAGTTACCTATTTCATGGTTAACGGAGTACACAGCTTTTGTAGTTAAAAGAATGTACAGTTACAGTTTTTATAGTTAACATTATATAGTTACCATTTTTAAAGATAAAAGAATATATAGATACTATATTTATGTTAATGGAGTGTAAATTGTGGATTTATAGTAACAGAATGTATAGTTGCAGTTTTTACTGTGAAAAGAATGCACAGGCTAATTATATGGCATCATCACCTGCGACTTGTAAAGTAGTGTCATCGAAGTTTTACGCTGAAGTACAAATTTGTTTCCAGATGGCAAGAGATTTTCTTGGGAAAGTGACGCGGTGTCATCTGGAACATCAAGGTCTGGACTTTATCTCAAGATGACATGATGGGCGTCAGCTACCAGACCCACAATGCACCAGGACTTCCACAAACTCTGCGGCAGAGAAAGTATGCTGTAGACGAAGAAATTCAAGATGAAAGGAGCTAAAGTTGGCGGCAATTTGAACAGCCAGAGTAAGGAATTTGTCGTGTTTGCTCGCTGAAATAACAGATATCGTTACTGACTTGGGATTGACGATTAAAATGTTGCCGTGTTGTGGTCACTTTAAAGTACAAATATGAATCATCGTTTTACCTGAGTTGTTAAAATGGCCCCTACAGGGGCAGAGCAATGTCTGAATTTATCACCACCCTAAACATAAAATTCATTGCAAGGTTTTTAAATCTTGCCAGACTTTTTCTGTTCACTAAAGTTATGAAGTTTATACTTGTTCTCTGTATGAGAACAAACCCTTTTTGTCATTGTTATTACTGTTATTATTATTTATTTGTTTTTATTTTTATTTATTTTTTTGGTCTATCACAGTCATCCTATTCGACTGGGTGGTATTCGTAGTGTGGGGTTCCGAGTTGCTTCCTGCCTCCTTAGGAGTCCATCACTTTTCTACTATGTGCTCTGTTTCTAATAGCACGCTGTTGATATTTCTGTAATGCTCTGGATGTTATCAGTGGTAAATTATTATTATTATTATTATTATTATTATTAGTTGAATATTCCTTCTTATTTATGAAAGAGCTTTTAACCAAAGATGTTGCTTTTCCCCAGAATGATTTTTACTTTCAGTGTGATTATTTTTATTATCATCATTATTATTATTGTTATTATTATTATTATTATAATTATTACTATTATTATTGCTACAGTATTATTATTATTATTATTCAGACGATGAACCCTGTTCATATGGAACAAACCCACAGGGGCCATTGATTTGAAATCGAAGCTTCCAAAGAATATGGGTTCATTAGAAAGAAGTGAGAGGGGGTAAAGGGAAATACAGAAAGTAATTAATAATGCGAGGAGAATAGCATTAGGGTAGTGATGCTTGCATCTTCGCTTGAACTGTAGGGGTTCCAATTGCACAGCATCCTCAGCAGGGAGGCTAATGGTGTGAGGAATAAAGGAGGACCTCTGGAACTGAGAAGTTTGACAGTGAGGCACATTTACTGCATATAGGTGCTGCTGTTCAGGAAATCGGGTTGCAAATCTGATGTGATTATCACAGTTTTAGGGTTAAATACTAAATTAAGTTACTCTTTTTATGACTCGCCTGTGTAGATATCAAGGTGAGAACTTTCTGATCGTTGCCCTTGAAGTTTGACATCTTTATTGTCAGGTTATTATTGTGTAGGGGTGTGTGCTGGTTGGTTGGAAAACTGTTCTCAAGACCTTATGGAATATCACTTTTTGTGGCAGGATTATTCAGTCTTCCATGTTCTCAAAACTGTAAATTCCCATCCCCTCCCCCAATCCTCTCTTCTGCCTATTCTAAGAGTTCTATAAAAGCACTTAAAATCTTCTATCCAAAATCTTTGGTTATCTTTTCCAGAGAATTGTGCATATCAATTAAACACCAGTCACTTACTGTCCACCCCTCATTACTCATGTCGGTCTGTAGAGAACCCATTATATTATTAACAGTGGCAGCATTTACTGTGTCTGAAATGGGTGCCTGAACAGCGACTGGAAGTAATGAAAAGGTTTGGACATTAAATTTAAGAAGCTTTCTGAATCAACATTTACTTCAGTAACTTCCAGTCAAGATAACCTGAATTCAAGAATTCTTAATACTGTGAGCTGATTACAAATAGCCTTTAAAACTAAAAATCCCTTGAGCTTGCTGAGAAGTGCTATGTTGTTTGGACTGTGTATTCCAGTGTTGGTGTTTTCATTCCCAGTAGCTGTAGAAGCTTGTATTTTTTTTACATGTGGGTCATTTGTCCTTAAATTGACCACAAATTCTGCCTGCATTTTTGATGATCCAGATGTATTCAGTTCTTGAATGTGAGTGACTTAATTTGTAACTCAGTTGTGATTTTGTTTTCCACAGCGCTAAAGCTTCCATCCTCTATAAAGCAGCCAACACTTCCTGAAGAGTTATCCCTTCGTTTTCCCTCCCCCTCTCACATCCTGTTTCCTCTTGCTCTGCAGTATAAGGACACAGCTCACTGTCTGATTGACCTTTGCAGCTTCAAGACACTGGGCTCTTTTTCTCAGTGGCCTTTGGTGTGGCTGTACATTCTCTTAGCTCATCCCAGGTGTTGGAGTTTTCTCTGTTTCTCGTCACGATAATCGTTAACTTTTAGCACCAGTGTGCAGTGAATGTGCCTTGCTGTCGAACTTCTCAGTTCCAGAGGTCCTTTATTCCTCACACCTCTGGACTGTGGAACAGTCTCCCTGAAGATGGCATGCAATTGGAACTTCAAAAATTCAAGCAAAGACGCAATGCATTACTACCCCAATGCTATTCTCCTGGCATTTTGATACATTGTTATCTATTTATCAATTTATTTTTTCTTTTTGATAAATGAGATCTCTTCTTTCTGTATTTCCCCTTACCTCCTCTTACTTCCTAATGATCACCATATTCTTTGGAAGCTTGAATTTCAAGTCAGTGGCCCCTGTGGTGGGCTTATTCCATATGAAGAGGGTTCTTCCTCCTCTGAATAATAATGAAAATGGTTGTGAATCTTTTTGCTTGCTTAGGAATGAGATGAGTTCTCTCCTCTGTATTCTGTCTTGTGAACTTCCTACCTCTCTGAATTTCATGTAGTTGAGAACTTGCTCCTTCGCATTTTTTTCTGAGAAACCGATTCATAATTGACACATTGTGCTAGAAGGTACCTGGTGTCGTCATTGTTCTCTTGCCAGATTTCATTATTATTATTATTATTATTATTATTATTATTATTATTATTATTGTTATAATTTGGCAGCAGACCCTCTTTTAAACAGGTTCTATTGAATATTATTGCTGCTTCAGCTGCATTTATTTTGTAGAAGACTTTTTCTATTTTCCTTATTGCGGACTTCTCTTCAGTGGAGGTGCGTGCTAACAGCTCGCCTATATTTGTCATTTCATGGGGGAAAAGTCAAAATCTGGATTCTGCTTCTTTATATATTCTATACAGTTGGTTCTATACAATTGTTGCCGCGACGCGTTTCGACAGACTCTTCTGTCATTCTCCAGCGGGAGCTAGTAGAGGACTGGCAGATTGCATAGGTCCTTCTGAATTTATACACGGGCTTCAGCGGGGTGGGGGGTCATGGATGGCGAATTCTGATTGGTTGCAGTCAGCGAACTTCAAGCCAAATTTCTGCGGCGAAGCTCGATCCTGACAGATCTTCGCAACCTGGGAATGTCATTCATTCCAGCGTTCCCATTGGCCTGCCGTTGCGTGATGTCAGCCGGCATGACATCACACAACGGCAGGCCAATGGGAATGCTGGAATGAATGACATTCCCAGGTTGCGAAGATCTGTCAGGATCGAGCTTCGCCGCAGAAATTTGGCTTGAAGTTCGCTGACTGCAACCAATCAGAATTCGCCATCCATGACACACACACACACACACACACACACACACACACACACACACACACACACACACCCCCGCTGAAGCCCGTGTATAAATTCAGAAGGACCTATGCAATCTGCCAGTCCTCTACTAGCTCCCACTGGAGAATGACAGAAGAGTCTGTCGAAACGCGTCGCGGCAACAATTGTATAGAACCAACTGTATAGAATATATAAAGAAGCAGAATCCAGATTTTGACTTTTCCCCCATGAAATGACAAATATAGGCGAGCTGTTAGCACGCACCTCCACTGAAGAGAAGTCCGCAATAAGGAAAATAGAAAAAGTCTTCTACAAAATAAATGCAGCTGAAGCAGCAATAATATTCAATAGAACCTATTATTATTATTATTATTCAGAAGTTGAACCCTATTAATACGGAACAAGCCCACCAAAGGGGCCATTGACTTGAAGTTCAAGCTTCTAAAATATATGACACTCTTTCGAAAGAAGTAACAGAAGGTACTGGGAAATAGAGAAAGAGGAGATCTGTTGATAGAAAAACCGATAGATTGACAAATTAATAAATAAATAAATGAAAATGAGAGTTATCGTGAGTTGTTGTGAGGTGGTGAAGATGCAGACAGGTTTTGTGAAACATTTTTCAAGATCTTTGTGATGCTTGTTCCTTGAATTACTTTTTTTGTTATACTTTTCCCAATAAACAAATTATTTAAAATTGCAGTTTCCAAAGGATTTTAAAATGCTGATTGCAACAGTAGCTGAGAAAAATGCAGCCTAATGGCAAGCATTTAATCACTATGCATGGAAAATGGCCACATTTGCACAACTGAACACGAACAGGGATTTGATAACATCAGCAAATTCAATTATAAAGCACTGGTGATAATTGTAGCAGACAAATTACCATTCTTGCAGAACTCTCTGAGTTTGGGGAAATATTGAACTCAGTCTATCAGTACCTTGAATGGAGACTTTTCCTTGATAGCTGATATGCTTGCAGAAATCGGTTAGGTACCTGTGATGCTTTCCAATCTCAAATTAGTCATGGCCAAGGAAACCTTGACAGTGTCGAGGAGTCCAAAGTTGTCTGATATTTTATTGGTTTGCTGAATTTTGATTTGATTCACCATAAGACTTATATACGGTTAGTAATTTGGGTGAAGGAGGCCACATTGTACAATTTCATTCACAGTCATGTAAGTGAACAGTAAAACAGTTTTTGGTGGTGATTTGAATTAGCCTAGATATGTCGTATCCGATGTTCCTCAGGGTAGCGTTCTTGGATGTGCATTGATTTTTTGGCTTATGACCTTGAAAATAAGATGGTGCTGTTTGCAGGCAGTGCCACTCTTGGTGCAGTGATCATCGCCACTTTCAGTGCAAAATGAAGTATGTAACTGCTAGCCTAGGTGGTTTTAGTCAGGAGGGGATGAAGCTGAACGTCTGTGCTTCTGTTCCATGATTCACAGTGCATTGGTAACAGTCTACTTAACATTCTGAAGGAGTGGCTGTGTAGATGTACAGTTGTCTCTTTTTCCAGTACTTAACCTTTGCAGCAATTAAAGAAGTGTCAGAATCTCCATTTTCATTGAATGCACTCATAAAAAATGAGTTAAAAAGCAGGATTTTAATCAACTCTAAACTATATTATTAATAAAGACAATTCATCTGGGCCTGTCCTGTGAGAGCTAAATTAATGAGGTCATTGGTCTGTTTAAACTTGTTAATGATAATGATGATGGTCCTGTCTGTCACAGAGCCTGAGCTGTGATATGAAATAATTTACTTTGTTGTCTGTGGAGTTATTATTTGGTCTTGTTTTATAGTAGAGTACTTATGCTTGATATTGGCATGTTGAAAGAAAGGCAGAACGCAATAACAGGTCAAAAGGACAAGTAGAAAATTGCTGGGAAATGTTGTTACAGTGTCATAGGTGATCCCAAGAGTCGAAGAGTCAGCATTTGATTTCTGAATTTACAGCTAGTCGAGTTTTGTATCCAAGCCCTAGTTTCTTGATTTTCTAGACCATTTACTGTTTTCCTTCCATGACGTTTTTCTGACTAATTGCTGCTAACTTCCTCTTATCACTTGTTCAGATGATGTAGTGTGTGTGTGTTTTCCACCATAGGCAAGTCTGAAGCAATCCAGTTTGGAAAATGTAAATGTATCTTAAATGTGAAATATGGACATTGGTAAAAGTAAATGACAATACCTTAGTCTTTGAGCTTGGCCCTCTGCGGTTCAGATGACATCAGTTGGTGTCATGTTCCCAGTCACTGAGGTTTCAGGGGTGTCAAGTGACATCATCCACAGAAACTGTTCACCAAAGTTTGATTGGTTGTTGTGACTTATTTTTGTCATTTTCCATTTTCAGTAATTCTACTTTAAGTTAAAAGTATTCATCTTCAGAATGACACTAAATTGATGAGTCAGAGTAGAAAAATAATAATGTGATCACAAGCAGGCTGTGTTTGACTTGCCACAGAGGAGTTTTGGAACTCCGCAGTTTTCTCAAAAGGGTTAAAAGATCCCTAGCATACTGGAAATAACTATAAACAAAACCCCTGTAAAAGGTTCAGCATATTGAAAGAATGATTCTGATGTGAAAAAGTGGTTACTCTATATCCTTGGCAACTATCCATTCCTTGAACTGTAGAGGTTTAGAATTCTCTTAGTGCCTCTGCTATCAACATTCTCACCCAGTTACCTTTTCCTTTTCAGCATTTTTCTCAGGCCTGTGCTAGCAAAAAGTATTAAATCCCATTACCACTGACCTCTGCAATTGCATGAGTTACAGTTGACAGAATGTATCTATAAATGTCATTTGTATTGGTTCATGCACTAATTGGGTCTTGTATGTTGATATGACTGTCATGTAGTCTCCCCATTGTTGTAAAATCTTACGAAGCTGGCTTGCAAGCGTGTCTGTTGTAGGATAGTGTTAAGTGGCTTTTGGTGAATCAAAATATACCCTGGTTTAAAGGCTATAACAGAAAGATATTGACTTAAGAGTTATTTACTTCAAGAAAAAGTATTTTACAGCAATACATTCAGTTTTATAGGTTACTGCAATAACTTGAACAGTGCAGCCTACAGTAACTTGACTGTTTTGTAGATGAATTCCACCAAGGTCTACGATGATGTTTCCTGTTGATCCATGGGGATACAGCAATATCTAATCACTTTCTCTCCATCCAGTTACCTGACCTGGAAACATGCCTTCTCCAGCAATAGGAGGAAAGGTATGTATGTGTCACTGAGTAGTTGGTGTAGAATCTCTTTGTAACAGACTCTAGGACATTTAGGTTCATTTCTGTTAATAATGAGGTTTCTTGTGCATCTGAGGGTATGCTTTTGCTGACCATAGACTCTGGCAGTAAATTTGAAGCTCTAAATTAACAGTTTGGAGCTGTAAATAATGTTGAAAGCTTTTTCCTGCTAAATTACATTCAACAGGAAAAAGCTCGCAGGTGCCATAGTGTAGTGCTGATAATGAGTGAACACTTGAAACATTCATGTGAATACTTGAATCCCAGAGGATATAGGTGATAGAAGCTTTGACTGTACTAAGTGTCACAACCTCTGGAGGGTGGTAGTGTCATCAGTGCACTTCAGACGATGTACTGCAGGCATTACTTGAGGTTCTTTGCAGCGTCCCTTCGCCCCCTAGCTACAACCCCTTTCATTCCTTCCTTTTACTCTACCCCCATTCATATTCTCTCTCTTCCATCTTGCGATCCACTCTCTCCTAACACTTGTTTCTTAGTGCAACTGTGAGGTTTTCCTCCTGTTACACCTTTCAAGCCTTCTACTCTCAGTTTCTGTTTCAGCGCTGAGTTGTAGGGGCTTTTTTATAGTACATAATTGGGGCAGTATGATGGGAACAAATTTAGAGGTTACGAAATAAAACCCTCTGCTTTCCTTAACCTACTTTATTTCCTTAAATATTACAATGACCAAAAAACTTGATATGATCACTATAGTTCATTAAACCTTATTCTACTCAGTCTTAATCCTATAGTTTCCCTGCCCTTCTGTCGAAAGAACCTTAACCTAAAGAACTGCTGTGGCGGAATTCAAAAACACAAAAACAACACACAACACAGATACATAGAACATATAACCACACACAACACTCACCCTGATCCTCGGTTGCTGGGAGATGCATTAAGGTGTCCACGGTCGCCAACACAGCACACAAAACCACACAAACAAAACCGAAAACAGACTCTACACAACAAGGAAATATAAATAAAAAAAAAGGAAATAGAACCATATTCACACAATAAAATAGCACACCAACAAGAAAAACTAACAACTCTCGGAAAAACATACAAAAAACTGTCCAACACGAAACCACTGACCGGCACTAGCTCTGACTAAAGACTCCCCCAAAACCTAAATCTCCTTCGCATTTCCCAGACAGACAGCGCCGTAAACAAACTCCAACTAACGACCCTTATCCCTCTTCCAACAACCGAAACACTCACTAACGACAATTACTCTCTCTCTCTCTCTCTCTCTCTCTCTCTCTCTCTCTCTCTCTCTCTCTCTCTCTCTCTCTCTCTCTCAAAACTTACGTTACTTTACAAAACCATCTCAAACGGCAAACTAAAACTCACTCTCTCTCTCTCTCTCTCTCTCTCTCTCTCTCTCTCTCTCTCTCTCTCTCTCTCTCTCTCTCTCTCTCTCTCTCTCTCTCTCACAGAACGTTGGGAAATGCTAAGTAAAAATTCATTCATCCCTCTATAATTCTCCCCCTTGTAGCATTTCCCAACCAACACTTTTCACACTGCATTCAAATTGCCTTACGCAACACCCACGGATGCTCACTAGCAGGTCCTCTAGAACACGTTCGCGGGCACGCAATCATTCTCAGACTCGCTCTCTCTTCCAGCAACATTCAGATTTACATTTTCTCCTCCATTCTCTCTCAGATTCACGCTATCTTCTTCACTATTACCACTCTCAATTTGATCCACAATCTCATCTATACCCTCTAACTCGTTCCCAAATACCTCCCCCAATTCTTCAACTAACCCATCCCATTCGCTCATTTACCTTTCCAATTCTTGCAACGATTCATTCATGCTTTCAATCACTCGTCTATCACTGCTACGCTCTCTTACTCTTACACTTTTGCTCACCTCCAACCGTTCACTCACCCCTACACGTTCAGTCAACTCAGTTATATCAAACCCGCATATGCTATACGTTCTATTCATACCATCCCATTCATCCGTATTACACGCTTTATCACTAATTTTCACTTTGGCACTCACACCCCTATCACACAACTTACGATCATTCCGTTCACTTACGTTCTTCCCTTTCTTACGTTTCCTACCCTACTCTATCAAAACCAATTGCTGATCCTCCATACACAAGCTCTCATGCATACTTGGTTCACCCACATTCGATTTCAACCATTTATACACCCCATCATATACACACACATTTGCCCTGACTAATTTATTTACGTCTATTCCCTCAACTACATACTCACAACTATCATTGTTGGCTATCCCGAGACTATCCGGCCATGCCACTTTCACACTCACAACTTCTCCAATCTCATGTGGCACTTTTACCCTCTCTGTTGCAATTACAGGCACTCTTCCACAATTTTTGCTCAACCCTACCATCCTTCCCCAAATACAAATCCCCAAGCACATCCCCTTTCATACGTAATTCAATTACATTCATACTAGGACGGACCACCATCCCGCATTTTTTCAAAAACTTACATCCCAATAAAATATATTTATCATTCGTACTCTCAATCACACAAAAATCACTTTCTTCCATCATTACACCCCCAATTTCTAACCGTTCACACACTCTTCCAACCAATGCTATCCCTAAATTTCCAATCCCTCTTACTTCCCCCTGACAATTCCTAATTTCACACGTATTCCTAAATTTCTCACATCCATTCTTAAAAATGACATTCATACTACACCCGGTATCTACTAACGCAATCAATCTTACTCCCTTACAACACACTTGCATACTCATGCACTCGTCAGTCTTTCGAGCAAAGCCTCCCTCATGCAACAACCCCTCACGTACATGCATCACACGCACCGCTTGCATCCTGGAGGATCCACCCATTTGAACCCCCTTCACACTCAGTTTCCCGAATTCGCTGTCACAGTCACCCTCTTTCGTCTACATACACTTGATACATGCCCTTCCATTCCACATTCGACACACTTCACTCTCGGTTCTGAACACATTCTCGCATAATGCCCATTCTTACCACAGTTGCCACATATTACATTCACTCGGGTACCCCTACAACCATTAGCAATATGACCCACCTGTCCGCACCTGTAGCATTTAACCCCCGTATCTTTCGTACACTCACTTACCAAATGTCCCGATTGCCCACACCCGAAACACGCTCCTAAAGCCCACCTACACTCAGTCTTTGTATGTCCTTCTTTTCCACATCTAAAACACTTCGCTCGACTTCCACTCACCGACCTTCCCCTTTGTACACTACTATCCCTAACCCGTCCAACCCGTTGTTCCCTTACAAACCCACCATTCATCCTCACTGGCACCTCCACATTACTTGCTCTTACACTCCTATCTATTACACTATCGGCCATTCTCATTGGGCCCCTCAACACTGCATCCCTAAAGCTTCCAAACTCTGGCACTCTCTCATCTACCCCAGCCCTTACACTCACACTTCTGCTCTCTTTTATAACCCTGTCAAGCTCATAATCTTCTACAATTTCTAAAATTTTTCCCCAAGTCAACCTTTCACTCGTCCATCTTTTCTTCTCCTTCCGCTTCAAGTTCACAAATTCTCTCACTCCATCTGGCACTGTCTCTAACAACTTTCGTACTAACTCCTTACATTCATCTATCCCATCATCCCCAAACTTCTTCCTTGCCAACGTCTCCAGCCTACAAGCATACAGTGACAAGGTTTCCCCAGCTTTCATTCTTGCCTCATCAAATTAATTCTTCCTCTTATACTTAACACTCGCTTTCATACGCCTCGCTTGCTCAACTAGTCTAGCTTTCACCTTGTCATACTCAACATCTCCCACACTCATAATAACCCTATACATATCAAGCAAAAACCCAGTCAGATATTCTCCTAATTCTCGTGCCCACACTCTCTTACTCTCCCCATGCTTATCCTGACAAAACCTTTCATACTCCCTAAAGAAATCATGCACATCCCTACTTCCATACTCATTATACCTTTCACACCGGGGTACCTCCCTCACATACATAGCCTTTCTCACTTCTTTCTCACTTTCACTCTCACTTTTGCTACTTTCACTCTGTCCTTTCATACCCTTTTCCGAATACAAAGAGTCCACTTCCGCACTTACATTCATCTTACCTCTTCTTCCCCTTCTTTTTATCCACTTTTATCCATTCACCTCCATCCACCTCACTATCACTACTATCTTTACCCTCTCCCTTCTTTCATGCCTTTCCCACTTCCTTACCCTTCTTACCAGTTTCCTTTCCTTTTCCCTTCTTCCCTTTTTCTTCCCCTGACTTATCCTTACTTTCCCTCTGTTCCTTCCCTTGCTTTTCATTCCCCTTTTCCTTACCCTGCCTTTCATTCTCTCGTTTCTTACTTCCTATTCCCACATCACTTTCATCACTCACGCTTCCATTCACTTCTTCCTCCTTTTCTTTCTCTCTTGCCCCTTCACACGTTCCAGATGACCTGCCTCCAACAGCCACTTCTCCAAAAACACCCTTGAACATACCTTTCACCATTTCTTCCACACCTTTCATCATTCCCTCCAACTTTTTATCCACCCTCTCTTCCATTCTCTCTTCTGACTCTTTCATCTCCCCTTTCATTTCCTCTTTCGCTCCTTTTACCAATGATCCCATCTCTTCCAACTGAAGCCTCAATTTCTCATTCTCACTCTTTAACCATGCATTCTCCTCTCTCAACCTCACCAGTTCCTCTTCCATCCTTTCCTCCAGTCACACTACCCGCCACCAATCTTAATTGCAACTGCAACACCAGTTGCCCCACATTGGGCGCCAAATATAATGTGGCGGAATTCAAAACACTAAAACAACACACACCACTGATACATAGAACACTCACCCTGATCCTCGGTTGCTGGGAGATGGATTAAGGGTCCACGGTCGCCAACACAGCACACAAAACCACACAAACAAAACTAAAACGGACTCTCAACCAACAAACGGCATTAAACAGGAAAACACACGACTCACGAACATACAATAACAAAAGGAAGACGAGACACATGCACCGATAACAACAGCATCAAAAACTCAGACGAACTGAACTGACTCCTTTCAAGTTGAACCTCAACTCAAGACTGAACTACCGAAAGACAGACAGACAGACAGAGCGCCGTAAACAAACTCCAACTAACGACCCTTATCCCTCTTCCAACAACCAAAACACTCACTAACAACAATTACACACTCTCTCTCTCTCTCTCTCTCTCTCTCTCTCTCTCTCTCTCTCTCTCTCTCTCTCTCTCTCTCTCTCTCTCTCACACAAAATGTTGGGAAATGCTAAATAAAAATTCATTCATCCCTCTATAGTATGCACTGGGATTTTTTCATGCATTTTACTCTGTGTCACTTATATATTTTATACTGCACAGCATAAGGTTTAATCTGTGTCACATATCTTACACTGCGCTGCATAAGGTCAGGAGGTACTTAAAAGAAGTATATCTTGATCAACTGACGAAGGGAAGGTTTAGGCTATATCATTTTGTGTTCGAGTAAGTTTTGCTCCCTACATAAAGTTTCCCTTTGCAGATGTGAGTAAAGAAAGTTCAGTCTCAGTCCTTGGAAGCTGGAAGGAAAACCGGAACACCAAGGGAACCCAACCTCCTTGCTCACATATGACCCAAGGCAGGAACGGGCAAGCACAACCCTTGCCCCGCCACCTGACTGCTGGCTTATGACATCAAAATCTGGATTATCCAGGGTGAGTCTTGAATAATATGTAGTATGAAATTCTGTCTTATCTCTAGTATACTGCATTCAGATAGGGTGTAACACTTTCAATTCTTGTCATGGACATGAAAGTAGAGGATTAGGAAACTGGTAAAACGTAACTTGCAGTACTAAAAGAGTCTAGATTTTAAAGCGAGAGTTTTTATTGGTCAGTATAAATATTCATGTTCGTGGAAATTCTGAAGGAGCTGAAATGAAAGTAAGGGTTGATGCAATGGAAGTTTGATTGTAGATGTGAAGAGTGTTGTATACTTTACATAAATTACTGAATGAATTTTAGTTTGTGAAGAGTTTGTTTTGGGTCATCCTAATTTTAGTTACACTCGTTTTGTCAATGAAATCCAAGATCCCCCTCCATTAAGAGGCCAAGTTCCTGTGCACAAACAACAATCTCATTTCAGATCGTGAGGATTCCTTGTACTGTGTATGGAACTTAATGTTGATTGAATTAATTTCATGGTATATTATTATAATTAGAGTTAAATCTGGATTCATTGAATGGAACGGTTCATTTTATATGGAAATAGACGCTAGTTTTAGTGTGATGAAATAAGTGTATGATTTATACTTTAATTTACTCTATTTTTCACCTGTCTTCCATCGTACTGTCCAGCCACTCCAACTCCCTCTTTAGAAAGTCCCCCATGTTTGGCTTCATAGCCAAATTTATATAAAATCAATCACATCAACACAGAAAATTTTTTTGGAGAATATAGTCACGTTTAATCTGATCACTTCGTGTTTATTTCTTGAATATCCGAGCGAGAGTAAAGAAGAGAGAATTAGGACCCACAAGTAACGATGGTACTTTGTACAGATCACAAGCCTTATAGTTCTTTGAGTTTCTAAGAGATTGCTGCCAAGATTAATGTAGTTATTGAGAGAATGAAAATTATCCATACAAGAGTGTCACAACAGCAGTTTGATTCTTTGTGTAGTCTTCAAGGAATGTAAAATGATTGCACAGGATATCTGTTCTTGATATGAATAGCCATTTCGTATTGGAAGTTTGTGAAGGGAAGGCTTCTTGATCTTGAAACATACTTGAAAAAACCACTTGCCTGTTTGTGTAGAAACCTTAGGACGCCATCAGCTCAGGACACTTTTAAGTGTCACTTCAGAGAATCAAGATGTAAGTGAATCATTAGGGATACTTATAATCTAAATAGGACAGTTTAAGTTGCGAGGTGCAAAAGTATTTCTGTACAGTGCCTTGAATTGATGTTACCAGGATCTGATTTAGTGTTTTCCTTTCAGGCTAAGCACCTGGGGAATGGTACTCGCTCGGAGGAAAAGAAGAGTTACAATTCCTGTGTGTTGTGTACTTGATGGGACTGACACCTGAGTACGTTTTATACTTGCAGCCAAGAAGACCCGTTTATCATCTGGATCCACATCCTTTAATGGTAAGGCCTGAATAAAACTAGAATTATTCTGCTTTAGTGTAATTGTAAAACTAATGCCTTTGACTATCTGTATAACATTGAAACTTGTACAGTTAGGAACAACTTTGTTTGCCGGTTAACTCCTGTAAAAAACTGTAAATTGACCATGTTGAACAAAAGGTTTTATGAAAGTCAGGTATGGGACTTTTAGAAGAATTTGAAAGATTGATATTGAGGTTAGGAATTATGAGGAATTTTTGCCAGTTGTAAGATATCTGGAGAATATTCGACAGACTTTGTTACTTATCAGAAAGCCAGGCTCCCAAAGTGTGTTGAATGTAGGTACTGCCGAACTGGAAGGTTCGTCTTAGCAATCGAGTAGCCCAGAAAGACTTTCGAAATACTAATATTGAAATTGAGCATAATTATGTAAAGTCCATCCTTCAAGTTATGGTAACTATGTGTGCATTATATGGAAATCCTTGCCAGGTTTAATGTGATGTATGTCTTGTCTTAAATCATTTTGATGTCTGTTGAAGATCCAGTATGTACATTAATTTGGGAGACCCACTGTGCAGTCCAGGTGATGACTTAACTGACAGAAGGGAAAACTCTGGTCATTTCAGAGTTGAAAGCTCTCCCAGCAAAGTGTTCTGAATTTTGAGAAAATGGCAAGTTTTACAGAAGCTCCTCTGTTGACTCTGGCAAGTGAAAGCTATATGGTGGGCTCTGCCACAACCCAAAATATATCAGCTATATTTGCATGGTGAGAAAATAGCACTTATTTAGAATTAATATTGCAGTATGCAAGTTCACAGATTCAGAGGTAGTAAAATTTGCAAATACTGTAGTACTGCTAAAATGATTGGCATGGCCTGGACTGTTTATATCTGCAAACTCAGGGAAAAAATCTTTGACTGTGCTAACTATGACTTCACTTCTCCACAGAAATTAACACTGGGTTTTCTGTGTCCCTAGCTTCTCCAGTATGAAGTATTAGCCTTAGGCGTCTTCATAACGTGGTCATCGTGATCTCCAATGATTTATTTGTTCTGCCCATGTCAATCAAACCTTGACTTTCCTGCATTTCAAAGTTGAGTTGTATCAGAAGATTTTGCTCCTGAACTGCATTTTAGATCTGTGATTACTGCATTTGTAGTGAGTCAGTCAGGACTACATTATTATCAGACAATTTTGATTTGCAGAATAGTTTTAGTGAATTGGAGACGGGCCTGTATTATTTGTGGACCACCTGTGATGTGCCTACATTGTTTCTGTAGTACCTTTCCACATTGTTACTGAATCAATCTTAATGCACAGGGCACTTGTACTGACATGAGAGATAGGCTAAGATTATTAATGGACGACCTTTGACCTTTTGAATTCAATACTGAAGGACCACATTTTATTTCAGGGTGAAACTAATGCAATGAAGAAGACCCATTTTGACTTGAAGTTTGCTGGACTAAAATGCAGATGAAGAATCTTTATTGTCTCCATTTGATATGAGCTTTGCTGGACTGCAATGTAAGGTAAGTCTTCTTAGAAACTGTAGCCTCTCCTGTGATATACATTAATTAATTTCAATAGAAAATCTTAAGTTAGCAGTTATATAGGCTTGTAAACTCTTAAATTAACATTTTCAGAAAATGGCTGTGTTGTGTTAAATATAGGCACTTAATTTCTTGTCTTTTATGCAAGGTTTGGAACTGGCAATATTTAGATATAGAGTAATAGTCATCTTTCAGTTATTCCAGTTTAAGCAATTGGCTATCACCCTCGCATTGGCTTATTTACATTACTTTTTCGCCTTTTTAGACTTTCCCTGTTGTCTTGTCTTGGTGGTCTGGGGTTTATGAACCCAGCATGGCATCAGAATATAATTGCAGTAACTCCAATGTGGAGGTGAATTCACTTAGTTCTTCAAAGGCTCCTGACACTGGTTGAAATTCCTTCCTAAAACTGAGAGAAGAATCTTGGGTCAGTTTCACAGAAAAAACTGCAATATAGAACTTTGGTTTTTTAGTTTTCTGTAAAAGAAAACTATTGTTACAGCTTTGTCTGTCTGACAAGGAAATATAAGCCAACTTTAACAGTATCCAAATTCTGTTATGAAAATTTATGTTATATTTTACATCTCGGGCACAGTTACACACCTTATAGTGTTTTGTTTTTAGCATGTTTGTACCAGCCACCTTTGGATGGTATATTTTCTAATATTTTGTACTCTGTTTTGACATTCATTCTGTCTAGTTTTTTATAGTTTCCTCTTTTTGATGTTTTCCCTTACTATCCAGTTCGCTTTCTGATGCCTCTTGTACTCAGTGTTCCTTACCTGACCTAACGGTACAATCTTCATAACAGAATTGATTCATTTCTCTGTCTTTCAATATTTCATCTCAAGGGACTTTCATCCTCGTCTCGGGTAGAATTTCAGTGCTGCCTCCCTTTCCTTGTATTGTTTTCAAAACCACATCTTTGTTTCAAGTTCTCAAAACCAACTGTTTCTATGCAACCAACTTGGTTCGTTTTTGCCAGTGCGTTGGAGTATGTAAAATCACTTGTGTTTCATCTGGTCCTGGATGTGGTCAGTATTGAATAAGTATTACTCTGTGCCACAGATGTTTACATTTCTGGTGATGTTGAAGTGTTGGTTGAACCCATTTTCATTGAGCTTATTTTATTTCTGTTTGCATTTTTCTGGGTGATGCTGTGCACTTCATGTCTGCTGGGAAACTTTCAGATATAAGAATTCGTATGTGCTCTGATCTTGAGCTGTTGTTGGGGTTCAGGTTAGCCTGTGTGTGTATTACTGTATATGCAGTTGACGTTTCTTGCTTTGATCTTTACTTATGAAAGTAAGAGTCAGAAATTCTCAGTAGGTTGAATTTCCGTAATAAAAACATTCTAGTTCATTAATTGTAACTTGTATGACTTAGGTAAAAAGGTTAGATTTTAGTAGAAACATATTAAGTAGTGAGTTTTCTGGGATTGGACATTGAACATAAATACTTCTTTGACAAAGTTCAGTATGAAATTATTGGTAATTTTCAAATTTGAAATTTAATTTGTATTAATAGGAGCTTTGTTTTACAGGAACCAGGATATTGGGAACTGCCAGCAAGCTGCTGTCAAAGGAAAATTGCATCTTAATGGCAGCGATCCACAGGTCTTTTTTAAATGCAGATAGTACAGGTACTACCATTCACAAGAGCAGACAAAAAATATTATGGGCATTCTTCAGGAAACAATAGGTTCTGATTTGACTAAAAAGACTCGTTATGTACAGCCATTACTCACATGGATCCAGGCTGGGAACAGTTTATGATTTGAGGTTTTTTGTGTCGTAACATTGAGACATGATTGTTTTCCCCACTTTTCTGTGACTGATGACATTCAGAGGTTCACAGCAGATTTTTCAGAAACCAGACCCAATTCACCCAAATCAAGGGATTGATTGTGTGTGCTTGGAACCTTTTTTGTTACCATTGTAGTTTTGTAGTGACTCAAACAAATAACTGTAAGTGCATTTGTATGGGTAGCAATTCAGTGTTTTGATTTTTAGGGCTGTTGGGAATGGGACTCTTAAGTTAGCCACCTGTCTTACTGGAGACAAGGTGCACCTGTTGGTATCTGGTTTCAGTCCTTTGATGCTTTTGAAAAAGTACTGGAAATCTATGTGGCAATAGCTTATGGTGTAATGTGGCTGGATAAGGTACTCTTGACAAATGGTGTTCATAACTATTCTGTGTTTTTAACCAGGCAAAAAATTTATTTCACTCTAATTTAAATATACAGTAGGTAGAGTATTAAATCAAAATGTTGGTATACAGGTATATGTAAATTAATGTTTTATCCTTATAATGAATTGTAATACATGGTGAGCTATGTAGGATGTTAGCAGAGAATTTGGAACAATAAAATGAGGTTCATTGTAGCTTTTATCTTCTACCAGAATTGCTGTCACTTTGAGATCGAGATATATTTTATGTAGCTGACTAGTTGAACAATGTTTTGGATACTTGGGCTTGTGATACGCAAGAGTGGTTTATATCATGTCCTTGTAGTGCATATATGAAAGAGGATAGGACCTAGCACACTTCCTTGATGTACTAAATTTACTTTTATCCGTGTTTTTATAAGATTAATTTGAATTTATAGTGCGTACACAGTATTTCCAATGCAGGTTGTCTTTCAGATTCTCAAAAGCTGCTGTAATTTATTCCAGTGGACTGTAAATTATATAAAAGAACTCTGTGCATACCTGTCATGTATTAAAGATCACTACAGGAGTCGCTGTAGAATACAGTATATTTTTCTATAAGCTGTTCTGACTATCCAACAAAGCATTTATCTTCTCAAGATAACTACTATAAGTTAATGTTCAAGAATACGGTAGCATATTCTAACAATGTGGATATACGTGACATTTGAAACTGGCCTTTGTAAGCGTAGATTTTGGTAATCAAATGCACCTTTCAAAACTGGTTTAACAATAACTTCTGGTGTTGTCTGATGGCTTGAGCCTTGCGTATGGTAGGCCAGAGGCCACGTGATGCTGAATGACTAGGTTCAGCCCTGTGAAATCTGTTATTACTCTTCGGCTAAAACTCGACCCTGCCTTCCACTCGGTAAAGAATCTGAGATTACTAGTGTAACCAACGAAGTAATTGCAAAGGTTCCTGAGTCTTGTTATGAGATTGTGAAGACTAGGTAAACAGATATGTAAGAGAAGTCACTCCTCTTCAGAAGCCATGAAGAGAAATCTTAATTCTAGGCCCAATAAATTTGGCACAAATCTCTGTCCTTGTAATGTGAGTACATTGCAAGGTCAGACAAAGAGTAAATTGGCTGGAAACAAAATAATTGGTCTGAAGACTTCATGTTAATTAACATAGTCATATTCCAGGTGGTGTGTGCCTTCAAGAAACCAAAGTAGGCGATGCATTATACAACCCTTATTTATATACTTGTGAAACGAATCTCACTGATCGCAATCACACTCACGGAGGTGTTGCAATAATTATTGCCAAATCTCTGCAACATTCCAGCGTTCCTCTGAACACTGTTCTTGAAGCAGTTGCTATATGTATACGTATTGTTTGAATGTGAGATGACCATTTTCTCCCCAGGTCCAGGTCTACTTTAAATGAGGTTCAAGCATCAGTCAATCAGTTCCCTCAAGTTTTTCAGCTTCTTGGGATTTTAATTCCCACAATTCATGTTGGTGTGGAGATTTTTGATGCAGGAGGAAGGATCATCATTATAACCATTCCAATGATCTTACATATTATAAACGATGGATCAATGACATTTCATAATATCTATACCAATGGCCCCTGTTAGAGACCTGAGCAATTGTTCTTCTGTCGACTCTACTCTACTCTTATTTCAGTTGGGCTGTTGATGAGTCTTTGCTTGGGTGTGACAACTTTCCTTTTCATTTAAAGTTCTTTTGAATAGACTTGAGCATTTGTTCCCCCTCTGTTAATTCTGATTTTAATTGGCCTGTTGGTGAATTCTGGCACAGAAGTGATGATTTTTGTCTTCCATAAACTGGTAGGTACAGGAAACAGGTTGGGCTTAACGTCAAGACCTTAACTTTTTTCAGAATTTTGAGTCCCACTTGACTTTGATTCCAAAGACCTTGCAAACCCTTCAGACCTGCTGTTCCTTGATGGGATAAGACTTGTGGGCTTTTAAGAAAATGTTATTGATGTTATAAATATAACTTGTGCACAACAGAATCTATCAATGTGCTTTAGCTAAGAAATGAAACTATATTAGTGAAGTCAAGAGGGAATCCTGTCTATTTTTTTTATATAGTATAAATTTGGAGACCCTTGACATAGCTGTTTTTGCTTGCTTGCAACTATAGGTAGGCTCTGTTGCAAACAGTGTGTTGTTTTCTAGTATCAGGTGCAATACTACTCAGTTAACTAGGAGCTTTATCTTGGTTGCAACTAAAATGTGGAATAGTTTGCATAGTGCAGTTATGGAATCTAAAGATCACTAGTGTTTAAGAGAAGAGCAGATGTCTGCTGACATCTGAATATTTTTTCCCGTCATATTTCTTTGTCACCTTTTCCTGTAACTTGTCTCACTCTCTCTGCAAGCTGGTTTCCCTTTGGGGCCAGTCCTGGGTTTATAAAAACCTGTTGACTCTCCATAAGAGTTTTCAGCAAAGAGGAAGACAAATCCATTGAATTCCCTGATGTTCAGAATTCCATTTCTTTGAGTTTCTCCGAGATATTGAACTAAGGACTATTCCACTGTGTTCCTGACATTCTGAAAGTGGGCGTTACTTCAAATTTTGAATCAAAATTGGGAGGCCTATAATGCTAAGTTTCAGTTGAGGGGATTAAGAGAAACTCTGTCATCATGTGATTTGACTACCAAGTACAGTTACTGTAGTTAGTTATAAATGATTTGTTCAACCAGACCTCTGAACTCTTGTAGGGTTCTTCTTGGGCTGGAATACCAAGTACAGTAATGGCATTTATCGTGATATGCTTAAACACCTTCCAGAACTTGCTAAGTGATTCCTTCTTAAACCTAACAAAAGTGGAAGACTGGCATTCTTCCTCCTTCCTGGAAGGTTGGCAATGTTGCCCCTATCGAGAAACATCTTCAAATTCCACATTGTCCCCACAAGCTACAGGCCAGTATCACTTTTAAAGTTGTGTGCAGATTGTTTTATGAGATGGAATATTCCAGATTAATGTGTCATGTATGGAATAATGGTTCGTTCTCTGTTTGTTATGGTTTCAGGAAATACTGATCCACCTTAGATCGTGTACTTAGATTATCAACTCAGATTCAACAGGGGTGTGCTGATCATTGCCAGACAATTGCAGTCTTATTTTTAAAAGCTTATAATACTACATAACAATTTGGAATGAGTAAGTATTAGCATGAGGTGGGCATTCAAGGTGATAAGATCATTTCGTTAGATATTGTCTGTATGACAAGTATATTGAGGTTAGAATTGGCAGTACCTTATCAGACCCTTACGAGTTTAGAGTAAGGGGTCCCACAAGGCAGTTGTAACAGCACATATGAATCTGCCTCTCCAGTCAAAGCTTCAGTGTTTGTTGAGACTTTTCTGCATTACTGCTCACGATGGTGTATTTGCAGTTGATTTGCAAAGGTCAGTTAATGCAGTAAGTGGTTTCATATTTTGTTTTTCTTATACTATGGCTGGTCAGTTCACAAGGAGCACTTGTAAGGAAACTGCTGCTAATCTTAAAGATACCTTCATTATCCTAGGAGAAGGAAGTTAAATTTTTGGGACTTATTTTTCACAACAACTTGATGGCATGTGGTAGAACATTTGAGAGGCAAGAATCTGTACTGATCACTTGTAATAATGAGCGTCAGTACAGGTCGTCTAATAGAGGATGTTTCATATCTATCCAACAAAGCCTTTGATTGCACGATAGAATGTTAGCAGACAAAATTTATAACATGATATGGTGACAAATAAGATTAAATATAAAACTGGACAAAATAAATATGCAGAGAGAAATGAAGCAGTAACAGGGAATCCATCATTAAAGTGAAAAAAGTATGTAGTAGACACTAAAGTTTGATTTGCAAAGGAAATTTGCAGAGCAGTGCTGTAAGTAAAGAGAAAATTATATAAAAATATTGATAAAAATTGAATAGAAATAGTTTTTGTACAACTATTATCCTTTCAGATTCAACTGTAATTAATACATTTACATTACAGTCTAATCAGCATATTGTGAAATTGCATATTAGTGCATATTTTTCAAGTGAGAAAAAAAAGCCACGGAAATATGGTTTGGTTGAGGTTAAATTAGACTGAGCAAAATCAGTTAGATTCTCTCTCTCTCTCTCTCTCTCTCTCTCTCTCTCTCTCTCTCTCTCTCATGCTATACCAAGGAGAAATTAATCAGTGCTGGCATAGTTTGTGACGAGCAGAGACGCAAAACTTTTGTTCTCCATGAAAAATTACAATAATCTTTTAATTATTCATCAAAATGCTGCCTTGGCAATACCAAAAAGGTGTTGAAAGATTAAACAATTAGATGAATAAATAATGAAACACATTTGGAAGAGGATGAATTAGATATTTTATGATAACTCTCAAAGGACCTTCCCCTCAGCCATGGAGCAGGTTGAAATAGGTAAGCCTAAGACCTGCCTCCTCCTAATTATATGAGGGAAAGGTTCAAAACATTTGGCTATTTGAGGTATAATATGAAAGATTTATGCTATGGTCATTAGTAAACTGAATCTCAATCAATCCTCTTGAACATACAGTAGCTATGTATGATGTCAGAATGGTTATAACTATGGTTATGGCCTTGTAATTGTTAGGAAATGAAGCAGGGAGATAATATGGACGTTTGGAAGTAGACCCATACATCAAAAAAGGCACAAGAATATGTATAAATCTTCCTTCTACTGTAAGTGGAAAATAAATTTGCTATTGCATTCTATGAAAAACATGTGAATACCTATAATTATCTGTAATTACCATTAAATTATACAGGCATAAATATGCCAGCTTAATTTACAGATACAGGTGCCATATATTTAAAGGGAATGAAAGCAGAGAAGCCAAGGTTTGGATATTTAGGAGGAAAGGACTGACGATTGGTTCCTACTTGCCTTCAGGTAATACAGGTAATATTTAGGCACATGTATGGCTTGTTAGACGAATTGCAGGCCAGCTTAATCTACAGATGCAGTATTGTAAATTTAAACCTTCCATATGGGGAATAATCTGCTGACATACTCGTGTTTTTAAGTAAAGATGGGTTATTTTTTATCATGCCTTCGTCATTTTACGCTTATCACTCACCCCAGTTCGGCAGGTAAAAGAGGCTGTATGACGTCATCGGTTTTAACATATCGAATCCTTATTAAGGAACTAAATACATTTTCATGTTTAATTTACATTACACCATATATTCCTAACTTGATTTGTATTGTTTATTTGTTATTTGTTAATATATATTTGAAAAGAGCTCTACAAAATCTAATTTTTGGAACAAGAACCATCGGCTCCGTCTTAAACCGTGCAGAGTGGAAACCCTTCATATATACAAATTAATCGTCTAAAAAGCTATAAAAATGCGTATAATTAATACATTAACGTATATTTCACTCACTGCGTGCTCCAAGCGCGCTCTGGTGCTCATATACGCACTCGATGGGAATAAAATAGGACTTTAAAAATGGTTTCTGGCAACCTTTTGTTTACATTGACAAGGAAAGGCTCAATGGAGGTAAGGCAGACTTCTCTTTCTTCGTTATTTTCTTGGTAATTAACGTAACTAATGGATGAAAGCGAATGGAAACCTAAAGATAAATTAATTAATATGGTTGTTTTAATCTAGGATAGTAATTACCGAAGGGTAATGACTTTTAATACGTAAAATATGGTAGTTAAATAAGGCTGCTTTTCTCTACCTGTCATACTGGTTGGAGAAGCTCGAAGCTTATTTGAGCTTTTTTATTTAAATATTTGAACATTCATTCTTAATTACCATTAATTAACATAATTAGCCCGAGATGAGGCTGTGTGGCTAGAAACCTTTGGGGCTTAATGCCCATATCTTGGAATGACCGTGGACGTCAATTATAATTAGGTAGAGTAGTTAATATACTTATAGTAATTAATAGTAAAAGTCTAATAGTAATGAATAGAAATACCCGAGTCCTGGTTAATTAATAGCAATTGATTAGCCATGGTCATTTAGTTTGGCAGATATTTACCCTGGACTGTTGGTGAGTGGGCATAGTAACAAGCCTTAGGGCCAGGGTATCAAGAATTCGGGACAATTTTGAGTAATGGAACAATGTCGGGGCAGTTTTAGCCCTCAGGGTTTGGTCAAGGCAAACCTATCCTCTTCTGGTAGTTTATTTTTGTAATTACAAAGCCAAGTTCATGTCTTATTGGGGTACTGGTAAGCTAGACCTGAGTAATGAGCCACTAAGATATGAATGTGGGGTTCTACAGGATTTCTAGTTATTTAGCACATTATGTTTAAGGATGTTTTGGTTTTCATTGAGAAGCAATGGTCGTTATGTTGCATGTCCTGTATGTGGATGTATCCAGCGTATAATCTATAAACTTTAAGTTAAAAGTCATGTCAAGGTATTTATCATATGATTTTGATATGACTTTTAACTTAAAGTTTATAGGCTATAGGCTATAGGCTTTGCCCCCCCTGTGACCCCCCCTTAAGGGCACAACCCAACACATCAAACACATCTTACCTTAGGGTGTAGGAGGATATAAGTTTGATGCAGCTATACAAAAATAATGCAGCCGCTTACTGGGATCTTTAATCACAAGCTTAAAATATGCTGCAGCCAAATACCCGACAAAAAAGTACTTTCTGCGGCCGTATTTAGGTACTAGATTTTTAGTGTCCCGCCATACCCTTTCTATGGTATTTGTGTGCGCTCCAGTAACAGGGTCCACAAATTTGATGCTGTGATTTACCGTCATATGCTGATATCCCTCCTTCTCCAAACAATTATAAGCCTTCCAACAATCCGAAATAATTGTGGAACCTTCGTTAATATACTCTTTAATGACGGCGAGTAACGTCTCTGCAGTCCTCTCTGCCACGGGTACAAAAAACACGTCACGAGTCTCGCGACCTATGCCACCAAAGACCCATTGCCCTTCAATTGGTTTCCCCAAATTATATTTTCTTTTTCCAAACTTACTTTCGTCTATTTCGACTGTCAAACCAGACCCACCAATTTTGTTTGTTTTCTGCAACACCCAAGATATTAGCACCTCACGTGCAAAAGACGCCCAATCACATATTGTCTTGTCACTAATTTTTAGTTCAAATTTAACAAATTCATATGAAAAACACTTGTAAAAATAAAAATACAAACTTTAAATTTGTTTCAATATCAACATGCGATTTCCCAAACCATGTGTCTTTATAAAAAGAAACCAGAAAATTACATCTCTTCCTTCTGTTACCACGCGTTACATATGATTTGTCACAACGAAAGGCTTTGCGATGAAAATCCACACGGCAACGTTGATTACAATGGGGACACAGTTTTTCATTTAAAATAAGTCCATGACATTGTGCAAAGGCAAATAGTAACTCTATTTTCCCCGAATATGTCACACAAAAGTCACCATAACTCAGAAAACAATTTTCACAAGACACAATCTCACGTTCCTGATTATCACTGTCATTTGCAGTAGTAGCAGAAGTGCTCGGAACCTCCATCACTCGAGATTTGAATCGGACTAACGTCTCCAAGAAATGGAGATCTGTCAGGGAACTAGAAATATATTCCTCCGTGAGAAAATATGGGAAACAACGGTAATTGGTAGGTTGTAAGTGAATAAACCAAATGAAAAGAAGCTCAAGATTGGCTAATTTTGTTAACGAGCTGGTAATTGGTAAATGATGTCAACACAACACACTTCATTGGTGGAGGAGTATAAGGAAAACCTATGATTTGTCATGACGTAAGATAATATCCTGTGAACAGGAGGTCACGTGAACTCAAAAGTAACTAGTTCCCTATGCGGAGAAAAGTGTTCTACGGCTCATTTGAAGGGAGATCTTGTGACAAGAACAATAACAGAAGCACTGCGTTTGTTTACATTTTCGACGTAGTTTCTGACAGGGAGTACAAACTTCAACCATGAATAATTTCATTACTAATAGATTCTTCACTTAATGACTAGTATTTACGCATTCCATACATTGTTGTCCTTCATGTTAAATATATATTTTTTTTTATTTAGCGCACGGACCTTTAGTAAAGATTTACCTGGAACAATGTTGGGGCAGTTTTAGCCCCAGGGTTTGGTCAAGGCAAACGTAGGCCTCTTCTGGTAGTTTATTTTTGTAATTACAAAGCCAAGTTTATGTCTCATTGGGGTACTGGTAAGCTAGACCTGAGTAATGAGCCACTAAGATATGAATGTGGGATTCCACAGGATTTCTAGTTATTTAGCACATTATGTTTAAGGATGTTTTGGTTTTCATTGACAAGCAATGGTCGTTATGTTGCATGTCCTGTATGTGGATGTATCCAGCTTATAATCTATAAGCTTTAAGTTAAAAGTCATGTCAAGGTATTTATCATATGATTTTGATGTGACTTTTAACTTAAAGTTTATAGGCTATAGGCTAGATACATCCGAGTGCAGGTTAGTTAAGTTGCTACTTTGTATATAGAAGAGTCTAGCCCACAACCTATAAGCTTTGTTAAATGTCATATCAAGGTATTTACCTTATAAAATCTATATCGTTTTCCAATTTCGGTAATTCTAAGCCCGCTGTCCGTGGTGAGGTAGCCTATGGCAGTTGACGTCTTTCTATAGAACTTGACCTGCTGAACAAGAATTTCAAGTAAAATTTTGTCGGTCGGCTGTAACTAAAGCGTAATTGACCCTCGAAAACTGCACACCGGTACCGTGGGTCCCCTGCACTGGCGCATACAGCTCAAGGGTAAATTACAGTTCAGCTGCAGCCGACGGGCAAAATGTTACCCTAAACTCATGCAAAGCAAGCAAAGCAACACTGAAAAACGTCAGCTGCCACAGGCTACCTCAACTGCACACTAGCTGTTGCTTGCGATCGGGGCGAAGAAACGTAAACGGTAAACAAATCCGCCATCTTGGGTTACGTAACCACTAGGGAGCCATATGTTCAGCAGGGGGGGGGGGGTGGGGGAAGGTGAGGTACTGCACAAAAGGTACAAGTTGGTAAAGTGACATAGGACTGTTATGTAGAAACATGGCGGTAAATGACAGTTACCCAAAAAATAATAACGCTCCTACATGAAAAGCACTAAAACCTAATAACACCAAAACACAGGTGACCTAACTACCTACTAATAAAGAAGATAGTTTAGGAACCTTACCTTAAAGGGGTGGAGGGTACAATTCAGCCGCCGCCTTTACTAACGTGTGGAGCCTCGTCTTCGGGTCATCCAAGTACCCGACGAAGTTGTACCTCCTATGGCCTTATGCGCACCAGTTACTGGGTCCACAAAGTTCATGGAGTGATTGACGGTTAAGTGCACGTAGCCTTCGTCCTTCAGGTGGTCATAAGCTCTCCAGCAATCAGATACAATAGTTGTCCCCGATACAATGTAGTCCTTATAACTAAGGTAGCAATTGACACAGGTAAGAGGCAAGTTGCACTTGGTTACAGGCTCAGAGGAGCGGGAGGTTCCGGGGGTGACGTCCGCCATCGTGCTGGGTTGAAGAGTGAGTGAACTGTGTCGGTGAACTGCACCAGAACAGGGTAGGAAGGATGAAGTTTGGGGGGGCTAAAAGTGTATTTCTGCTTTCAGTTTGTTCCGACACAATATACAAACCCTCGGTCCTTTACATTAGGAGATACTTTCAGGCGTAGGCTGGAAAACGGCCGTTGAACTTCAACAAGGTGGTTAGGCAGTTACTGTCCAGGAGGCGGGAGCACCGCCTGCCCGGATGTAAACATTCCAATTTGCTTTCGGCCGTCGTAGCGCACGGACGTTGTTCTTCGCTCTCTGCCTGACTGCATCTTTTCTTACTTCATTCTTGGTGGGAATTTTCCTTTTTCTTTTTTTTTTTTGTATTATGGATAAATCATCTAAATCCTCCCATCCCCAGCGTGTGTGTCCCGGGGTGGGAGGAAAAAAGTGTAATTCTTTTAGATCTAGAGTCGATGTGGACCCACACGCTCTGCACATCTTGCAGGGGGCGGGTGTGTTCACGCGACTCTACTTGTAATGAGTGTTGTTTGTGGTCCTCCGAGCAATGGGGCAAGTTCGAAGGGAGGAGATCTTACCGTCGTAAGCCTACCAAGGAGTCGTCCGAGGGAAATACGCCCCCGACGACCCCGTCGGTGGCCGATGTTTCGGGTTCGTTTCTACCTCCCAGCAAACTTCCTCTTCTTGCTCCCTCTCCCTCGGGTGAGGATTCCCCCTCCCCTTCCTCTTACGTTTCTTTGTTTGTGGAAGGGCACGGGGGAGAGTTGGACCGCGGCGTCATCTCGGAAGTCTCTTCCCGTTCCGGAGGGGAGTTTTTCCCTTCGGAGCGGGTGGAGGCTTCTTCTATTAACCCGACTTTTGCTCCAGGTACCGGGCTCGATAGCCAGACGATGATACCAAGTTCACCCTGGCTGCACCCGGGCCTACCTGGCTCGGCTCTGGAAGGTTTGGCTCCCATGGCCCCCCCCCTCCAGTCACGACCCACACGGCAGCAACAGCCACTACCACGACTGTCACCTTCTCGCGGTTTGTCCAGATGCCGATTTCAGTTGCTTCGCATCTGGACACCCAGGTATCGGCGTCATCCGCGGGCCAGCACGCTGTTCCCCTGCCACCTGGCTTTCTGGCACCATTCTCGCGCACTGGCCCCTCCTACATGGTGACGTCATCGTACCCGTATGTGACTGTTGCTGCCCCCGTTGCTGAACATGGCCTGGCCTTGGATACGGTTCCTTGTCTGTCTCTCCAGCCCGGCCCTTCGTCTGCCTCAGTTCCCTTTCCAGCGACCTTGGCGCGGCCCGTACCAGATCTGCATGCGGGAGGGGCGGCGCTTGCATCCCTGGCCCCACCCACTTCGGTTCCTGGCTGACACGCGGCTCTCGCTGCCCAGGCAATTGCTGGTCCGAGCTCCGCCGTCTCTGCCCAGGTTGCACCTTCTGCTGTTGTGGCCCCTCCCGCTGTTCCTGTTCCTGCTGTTCCTGAGTCCGCGTCTTCGCTTTCCTGGATTGGTGATCTGACTGCTTTCCTGAAGCAGATGGTGAAGAAGAAGAAGAAGAAGAAGAGGTCTAGGAAGGTGTCGTCGTCGTCTTCATCTTCGTCTTCATCGTCGTCGTCGTCTGCTGCTTCTTCCTCTTCCTCTTCCAAGGCTTCGCGGCCGAAGAAGAAGAAGTCTGTCTCTCCCCCCCCCTAAGAAACCTCGTACTGAGATTTCTAAGGGTCTGTCTCCTTCCACACAGAAGGCAGTGGGTTCTCTCGTTGGTTCTTCCCGATCTTCGGATCAGGGAACCGCTGTTCCGGCCTCCGGGCCAGGGGCAGCGGGAACCAAGGGTGTGCAGACCAAGGTCGGCACTCTCCCCGCTGCGCCTAAGAAACCTCCTGCTTCTAAGGCCAGCGAGACCGCGTCGGACTCTCGTTCGCGAGTTGCTCCGAGTACCCGGGTCTCCAAGGAGACCAGGATACCCCAGTCTGTTAGGGTGGACACTTCTCGCCGTACAGACCAGGGCGTGGGACGAGAGAAAGAGCCGGGGCATGCAGGTGCCCCTTCTCTTCCTGCTGGCACTCCATCCAGTGCCAGGTCAGGTTCCCGGGATAATGCTTCAGCCCCGAGGGGCCGAGTGCATGGAGAAACAGGGAAGAAGTCCCCTGCTCAGTCTTCCCGAGAGGCTTCGGCCTCGAAGAAGTCTGGGGCGCGTCTAGAGGACAGCGCAAGCTCGCGCCAGCCAGCCGCGCGTTCGACTCCTCCCAGTCCCAGGCCGCGCCCACGCGGCCAGACTGGCTCAGGGGAGGCGAATGCGCGGCTCGACTCTCGTGAGCCGCTCCGCTCTCCTCGGGAGACCGTTTCACCTGGGATGAAACGTTCTCCTCGACCTGAGGGCCCGTCATCACCGCGGGTTGGTGACCGCCCTCGGCCTGCTGCCTCTACTGGTTCTGCCAGTAAGGGCAGTGGGAGCACCCGATCTTCCTCCCCTGTCCCCTCCGCTCCTTTGGTCTCCTCCAAAGGCCGTGAGTCGGAGAGGAGGAACTCTGGGGAGTGTTCTCCTCAGAGTTCAACTGCATGGGGGTATGTTCCTGGCTCGGTCCTTGGCTCGACCAGGTCCTATGCCCGTGTAGTTCAGGAAGATCCTCAGGGGTTATAGAGGGATGAAGAAATTTGTTTTTATTTAGCATTTCCCAACGTTTTGTGTGAGAGAGAGAGAGAGAGAGAGAGAGAGAGAGAGAGAGAGAGAGAGAGAGAGAGAGAGAGAGAGAGAGAGAGTGTAATTGTCGTTGTGAGTGGTTCGGTTGTTGGAGTTGGTTTTACGGCTGTCTGTCGGTCTGTCGGGAGTTTTTCGTTTTTTGGGGAAGTCTTGGGCAGTTGAGGTCCAACCTTGAAAGTGAACGGGAGTTCGTCTGTTTTTTTGGGACCACATTAATGGTTCATGTGTCTCTTCTTTTTTTTGTTGGTTCGTTGTTGGTGGAGGGTCGGTTTAAGTTTTTTGTTTCGTGGGTGTGTGCTGTGATTGGCGACCGTGGACCTTATCCATCTCCAGCAACCGAAGATCAGGGTGAGTGTTGCGTGTTGTGTTGTTTGTGGGTGTGAATACCGCCACATAATATTTGGCGCCCAATGTGGGGCAGCTGGTATTGCAGCTGCAAGTGAGATTGGTGGCTGGTAGTGTGACTGAAGAGAAGGATGGAAGAGGAACTGGTGAGGTTGAGAGAGGAGAATACGTGGTTGAGGGGTGAGAATGAGAGATTGAGGAGTCAGTTGGAGGAGATGGGGGGAATGCTAAGAAGTGCGAAAGAAGAAATGAAAGGGGAGATGAAAGAGTCAGAAGAGAGAATGGAAGAGAGGATGGATAAAAAGTTGGAGGGAATGATGAAAGGTGTGGAAGAAATGATGAAAGGTATGTTCAAGGGTGTTTTTGGAGAAGGGGCTGTTGGAGGCAGGTTCTCTGGAACGTGTGAAGGGGCAAGAGAGAAAGAAAAGGAGGAAGAAGTGAATGGAAGCGTGAGTGATGAAAGTGATATGGGAATAGGAAGTAAGAAACGAGGGAATGAGAGGCAGGGTAAGGAAAAGGGGAATGAAAAGCAAGGGAAGGAACAGAGGGAAAGTAAGGATAAGTCAGGGGAAGAAAAAGGGAAGAAGGGAAAAGGAAAGGAAACTGGTAAGAAGGGTAAGGAAGTGGGAAAGGCAGGAAAGAAGGGAGAGGGTGAAGGCAGTAGTGATAGTGAGGTGGATGGAGGTGAGTGGATAAAAGTGGATAAAAAGAGGGGGAAGAAGAGTGTAATGAGTAAGATGAATGTAAGTGCAGAAGTGGACTCTTTGTATTCGGAAGAGGGTATGAAAGGACAGAGCGAAAGTGAGAGTGAAAGTGAGAAAGAAGTGAGAAAGGCTATGTATGTGAGGGAGGTACCCCGGTGTGAAAAGTATAATGAGTATGGAAGTAGGGATGTGCATGATTTCTTTAGGGAGTATGAAAGGTTTTGTCAGGATAAGTATGGGGAAAGTAAGAGAGTGTGGGCACGAGAATTAGGAGAATATTTGACTGGGTTTTTACTTGATATGTATAGGGTTATTATGAGTGTGGGGGATGTTGAGTATGACAAGGTGAAAGCTAGACTAGTTGAGCAAGCGAGGCGTATGAAAGCGAGTGTTAAGTATAAGAGGAAGAATGAATTTGATGAGGCAAGAATCAAAGCTGGGGAAACCTTGTCACTATATGCTTGTAGGCTGGAGACGTTGGCAAGGAAGAAGTTTGGGGATGATGGGATAGATGAATGTAAGGAGTTAGTACGGAAGTTGTTAGGGACAGTGCCAGATGGAGTTAGAGAATTTGTGAACTTGAAGCGGAAGGAGAAGAAAAGGTGGACGAATGAAAGGTTGACTTGGGGAGAAATCTTGGAAATTGTAGAAGATTATGAGCTTGACAGGGTTATAAAAGAGAGCAGAAGTGTAAGTGTAAGGGCTGGGGTAGATGAGAGAGTACTAGAGTTTGGAAGCTTTAGGGATGCAGTGTTGAGGGGCCCAATGAGAATGGCCGATAGTGTAATAGATAGGAGTGTAAGAGCAAGTAATGTGGAGGTGCCAGTGAGGATGAATGGTGGGTTTGTAAGGGAACAACGGGTTGGACGGGTTAGGGATAGTAGTGTACAAAGAGGAAGGTCGGTGAGTGGAAGTCGAGCGAAGTGTTTTAGATGTGGAAAGGAAGGACATACAAAGAATGAGTGTAGGTGGGCTTTGGGAGCGTGTTTCGGGTGTGGGCAACCGGGACATTTGGTAAGGGAGTGTACGAAAGATAGGGGGGTAAAATGCTACAGGTGCGGACAGGTGGGTCATATTGCTAATGGTTGTAGGGGTACCCGAGTGAATGTAATATGTGGCAACTGTGGTAAGAATGGGCATTTTGCGAGAATGTGTTCAGAACCGAGAGCGAAGTGTGTCGAATGTGGAATGGAAGGGCATGTATCAAGTGTATGTAGACGAAAGAGGGTGACTATGACAGCGAATTCGGGAAACTGAGTGTGAAGGGGGTTCAAATGGGTGGATCCTCCAGGATGCAAGCGGTGCGTGTGATGCATGTACGTGAGGGGTTGTTGCATGAGGATCAGCAATTTGTTTTGATAGAGTATGGTAGAAAACGTAAGAAAGGGAAGAACGTAAGTAAACTGAATGGTCGTAAGTTGTGTGATAGGGGTGTGAGTGCCAAAGTGGAAATGAGTGATAAAGCGTGTAATACGGATGAATGGGATGGTATGGATAGAACGTATAGCATATGCGGGTTTGATATAACTGAGTTGACTGAACGTGTAGGGGTTAGTGAACGGTTAGAGGTGAGCGAAAGTGTAAGAGTAAGAGAGCGTAGCAGTGATAGACGAGTGATTGAAAGCATGAATGAATCGTTGCAAGAATTGGAAAGGTCAATGAGCAAATGGGATGGGTTAGTTGAAGAATTGGGGGAGGTATTTGGGAACGAGTTAGAGGGTATAGATGAGATTGTGGATGAAATTGAGAGTGGTAATAGTGAAGAAGATAGCGTGAATCTGAGAGGGAATGGAGGAGAAAATGTAAATCTGAATGTTGCTGGAAGAGAGAGCGAGTCTGAGAGAATGATTGCGTGCCCGCGAACGCGATCTAGAGGACCTGCTAGTGAGCATCCGTGGGTGTTGCGTAAGGCGATTTGAAAGAGTTGTGAAAGGTGTTGGTTGGGAAATGCTAAAAGGGGGGAGAAATATAGAGGGATGAAGAAATTTGTTTTTATTTAGCATTTCCCAACGTTTTGTGTGAGAGAGAGAGAGAGACGGAGAGAGAGAGAGAGAGAGAGAGAGAGTGTGTAATTGTCGTTGTGAGTGGTTCGGTTGTTGGAGTTGGTTTTACGGCTGTCTGTCGGTCTGTCGGGAGTTTTTCGTTTTTTGGGGAAGTCTTGGGCAGTTGAGGTCCAACCTTGAAAGTGAACGGGAGTTCGTCTGTTTTTTTGGGACCACATTAATGGTTCATGTGTCTCTTCTTTTTTTTGTTGGTTCGTTGTTGGTGGAGGGTCGGTTTAAGTTTTTTGTTTCGTGGGTGTGTGCTGTGATTGGCGACCGTGGACCTTATCCATCTCCAGCAACCGAAGATCAGGGTGAGTGTTGCGTGTTGTGTTGTTTGTGGGTGTGAATACCGCCACAGGGTCTGCCGAGGTTCTCCCTCCTGCGGGGAGAGTAGTTCGGGAGGACCGCACCCTGGAAGGACTTGAAGGTCCTCTGCCCCAGGATGCGGACACCCCCGAAATACAGAGGACTTTTTCGGAGGTTATCGCGCTGATTCGTCGGCACAATGACCTCGGGGAAGGGACCACGGCTTCGTCTGTGGATTGTCCTTCGCGCCTCGAATTCTTCTGGGGTCCTAAGAAGGAACCCAAGGCTTCGGTGGGGCTGCCGTGGTCCACGCTTGCCGAGGGGGTACTCGATCAGGTGAACGGTCTTGTGTCTGGGCAAGACAGTTCCCTTCGATCGAGCCGCTCGGAGAAGCTTCTTCCTCCCCCTCTACCTCGTCAGAAGCGTTTTTACTCTCCAATAGAAGGGGCGTTGCTGACTAAACAGGTTGACCCGGACCTGACTCGTCTGGATCCGGGTCTTTCGTTGCAGCAATTGTCCGCAGAGAATGTTTCTCTCTCCCAGCAAGAAGCTGCAACCCTGGAAGCCACCGCCATGGCGGCCTTTCAGGCAGTCTCCTGGCTCGATCTGTGGTCCTTCACAGTATCGAAGGTAGCCGCTTCCTCAGGCGCTATCGTACCTGGGGAGGACTCTGCTTTTGGGAGACTGTGCCAGTCTGGAGGTAGGGCTATTTCCTACCTTGCCCACCAGACTGCAAACCTGTGGGCAAACTTGGTGTTAAAGCGAAGAGACGCCGTTCTCTCTCGCTTTGCCAAGTCTGTAGGTCCCGAGTCGGCAATCGCTCTGCGGAATGGACCGTTGCTGGGTTCCTCCTCTCTCTTCCCTAGAGAGTTGGTGGATGCCGCGGTAGACAAACGCCGTGCTGATGAGAACGACCGGCTTGTCCACCAGGCAGTGGTTAAGACCTCCGGGTCTTCTCGTTCCACTGCAGCCAGGTCTTCGGGCCAGGCTGGCCCTTCCTCGGCCCCTAAGAAGTCCCAGTCTTCGAAGGGGTCCTGAGGAAACACCCAGCCTTCTTCTTCCTCGAAAAGGGGGGGTTACTCCCGTCCTTTTCAGCCCCCTTTCCAATCCGGTAGAGGGGGCAAGGGTAAGAAGAAGAAGGGGAAACGCTAGGGGCGGCGTTCCCCCCCAGAAGCTGCCAAAGGTGGCGGGGTGCCTGTCGAGCCATTGGGCAACGTGGCAGCGACATGGAGCCGAGACCTGGATAGTGGATGTTCTTCGGGAGGGATATCTCCTACCCTTCGAGTCTCGGCCTCCCCTCACCTACACTCCGGTCCATCTCCAAACTTATCTTTCAGGTTCGTTGAAGGACATCGCACTACAGCAAGAAGTGCAAGCCATGCTGAGCAAGAATGCTGTAGAAGTCGTGTCGGACCAGTCTCCAGGCTTTTACAGCCGGATCTTTCTCGTAGAGAAGGCATCAGGGGGATGGAGACCAGTCATAGACCTCTCTCCTTTGAACCGTTTCCTTCGCCAGACTCGGTTCACGATGGATACAGCACGATCGGTGCTGGCCTCCATCAGGGAGAACGACTTCATGCTTACGGTGGACTTGAAGGATGCGTATTTTCAAATACCCATCCATCCGTCCTCGCGCAAGTACCTCCGCTTCGTCCTCGGGGAGTCGGTCTTCCAATTCAGGGCACTTTGTTTCGGGCTCTCGACCGCTCCCCAGGTGTTCACGAGAGTGTTCTCTCTCGTGTCAGCTTGGGCCCACTCGCACGGGATACGTCTTCTGAGGTATCTCGACGACTGGCTAGTCCTGGCGAGCTCTCGCTCGCAGTTGCTACAGGACAGGGATCGTCTCCTCGAGTTTTGCCAGGATCTAGGGATCGTGGTAAATCTGGAGAAGTCAGATCTCACCCCCAAGCAGAGGACGAAATACCTGGGCATGCTGATAGACACGGTGGCAGCAAAAGTCTTTCCCTCGGACTCTAGTATCAGCAAGTTCAAGGAGGCAGCACAGTTGTTCCTGTCTCGACAGGAGCAACAAGCTCGGCAATGCAAGTCGTCATCGGTCACCTGTCGTCATTAGAAAAGCTAGTTCCTCACAGGCGTCTTCACTTGCGGTCTCTCCAGTGGAGACTAAAGGAGCTCTGGTCCCAGTCCCGAGACCCCCAGTCCTTCCTCATTCCTCTTTCCGAGGAAGTGAGAAAGGACCTCCACTGGTGGTTGGATGACAGGAACCTCTTAATAGGAGTATCCCTGCATACTCCCCCTCCGGACATGCTTCTGTTTTCGGACGCATCGACCGAGGGATGGGGCGCACACCTGGAGGAGTTGCTGACTTCGGGAGTGTGGCACCGAGACGACAAGCACCTTCACATCAATATTCTGGAGCTCAAGGCGGCCTTCCTGGCTCTCCAGGAGTTCCAGGATCGAGTGATGGGACACTCCGTGGTGTTGATGAGCGACAATACCACAGTAGTGGCATATGTCAACAAGCAGGGGGGACTGGTGTCCCATCAGCTTCATCAGTTGGCAATGCAGGTGCACGAGTGGGCAGTATCTCACTCGGTAGAGCTGTCAGCCAGATACATTCCAGGCAAGAGGAATGTAGTGGCGGACAAGCTCAGCCGCCAGAGCCAGGTGGTAGGGACCGAATGGTCCCTCCATCAGGAAGTAGCGGAAAGGCTGTTCGACCTGTGGGGGCGTCCAGTGATAGATCTGTTCGCCACCCGGCACAACAGAAAACTTCAGGTCTTCTGTTCGGTCGTGCCGGACCCATGGGCCGCTGCGGAGGACACATTCCAACACCCGTGGGACAACCTCGACACGTACGCCTTTCCTCCATTCTGTCTGATTCGTCGGGTAATCAGCCGAGTGATGATCACCCCGAATCTCAGAATGACTCTGGTGGCACCCAAATGGCCACAGGCCAATTGGTACCCGGACCTGCTAGCTCTCCTCTCCGAGGCACCGAGAGAGATTCCCCCCTGGCCCAACCTTCTGCGTCAACCTCACGCACAGCGGTTCCACCTGGCAGTGCATTCCCTGTGTCTTCACGGCTGGAGGTTATCCACCATCTCTTGCGAGCGAGAGGCTTTTCACGCCGCGCAGCAACAGAGATGGCAGGATACCTCAGAAGATCCTCCGCAGCGGTATACCAGGGAAAGTGGTCCGTCTTCTGTGGTTGGTGTCGTCGAAGGGGTATCTCTCCGGTCAGAGCTACTGTTCAGCAGGTCGCGGACTTCCTCGTCTTCCTTCGCCGAGAGAAGCTTCTCTCCATTTCAGCAGTAAAAGGCTACCGCGCCGCACTCGGCCTAGTCTTGCGGCTGAAAGGAGTAGACATCTCTTCCTCTTTCGAGATTTCTCTACTCATGAGAAGCTTCGAACGGTCTTGCCCACCCAGGGATCTCAGGCCCCCTGCGTGGGATGTGACTCTCGTTCTAAGGAGCCTGACTCGTGCACCTTACGAGCCTTTAAGAGAGTCGTCAGACAGGGATCTGACCCTCAAGACCGTTTTCTTGCTTGCCCTGGCGTCGGCGAAGAGAGTTGGCGAACTTCATGGACTTTCCTTTGATGTAAAACACTCAAGGGGATGGGGATCAGTTACGCTCGATTTCATCCCGGATTTCGTAGCGAAGACTCAGAATCCTTCGGTCCCTGACGCACGGTTCGAGTCCTTCACGATCCCCTCCCTAGAGGACTTCGTAGATAATGATCCAGACGAGATGCTACTGTGTCCTGTTAGGGTGCTGCGGCGCTATCTGAAGAAGACTCGGCACCTCCGGCCTGAGTGTCGACGACTCTTCGTTAGCACCGGCTCGACCAAGAAAGAAGTGTCCAAGAACACCATCTCTTTTTGGCTTCGTGAGACAATAAGGAGAGCGTACTCTGCTGCAGGAGAAGACGACACCGGTACGCTTCGTCCGAGAGCTCACAAGGTCCGCAGCATTGGTCCATCCCTCGCATTCCGGAAGAATATGTCGGTACCACAGGTACTGAAGGCAGGTGTGTGGTCCCGACAGACTACCTTCACTTCCTTCTACCTCCGGGATGTTGCACACAAGTCCTTGGACACTTTTTCCTTGGGTCCTGTGGTGGCTGCTCAACAAGTTGTGTAGCTTATCCAGCTCCCCTAACGGGACAGGTTGCATCTTGCCTATGTTGTACGGTAAGGATTGGGGAGATGTTTGTTGAGTGACTGGCCTCTTTTCCTTCTCCCTATCCTAAGCTCTCTTCCCACGGGCAGGGAGCGGACGTGCCGTTACAAGCTGGACCGGGCGATCGAGGCAGGTAAGCACATAACGTGAGCTTCCGTTCTATTCCCTTTCAGGTTATAGAAGCAACCCCCACTCCTTTCTCTTGCAAGGGGAGGAAAGAGTAAATGACTTTGAGACAAACCCAATGCTTGTATTTGCCTTATTGTCATCCGACGTCATTTCTTCCTAGCCTACTTCGCATGAACTGACGTTTCCCTCTTTCATGCAAAGGGTCCCACAAGTCTGACATAGATCTTGCGTTTCTTACAACCCGATCTTTTGTCAGAGGTGATTTTTTCCCTTCCTCGCTCTTACGACCAGGAAGGGAAGACAAGGTGGTGAACTCCAGTCAGTTCAGAGAGACTTTTTCAGATTCCTCCCTCCAATCAGTAAGTCTCCTAATGTAAAGGACCGAGGGTTTGTATATTGTGTCGGAACAAATAACAATTTTTGAAAGTAAATTGTATTTTTCCTAACTATACAAACCTGAGGTCCTTTACAGTTATGCCCACCTCATGCCACCCCTCAATCTGTACATGGGCCGAAAGGCAAATTGGAATGTTTACATCCGGGCAGGCGGTGCTCCCGCCTCCCGGACAGTAACTGCCTAACCACCTTGTTGAAGTTCAACGGCCGTTTTCCAGCCTACGCCTGAAAGTATCTCCTAATGTAAAGGACCTCGGGTTTGTATAGTTAGGAAAAATACAATTTACTTTCAAAAATTGTTATTTTGGGGTGGCGGAACGGCGCTGCGCGCCTTATCCGCATTTTTAAAATAATCTGGCAGGCTCATATGCTCTGGCAAGCGTTAATATTGTGCTGCGCGCGCCAACCACAGGGCTTACAAAATATGTAAAAAAAAGGTTTCTGCTAACTCACTGAGAGAAAGTGGTAGCGAAACGTCCTGCAAGACCCTTCTCCTCCTACCCCATATACTGTACATGCTTCAGGTGTCTGCCGACAAATGTAATTTGTTCCGACACAATATACAAACCCTCGGTCCTTTACATTAGGAGATACTTTCAGGCGTAGGCTGGAAACGGCCGTTAAACTCTTGAACAAGGTGGTTAGGCAGTAACTACCTCCAGGTAGGCGGGGATACCCGCATGCCCGGATGTAAACATTCCAGTTTGCTTTCGGCCGTCAGCCGTTGCTGACGTATTTTTCGTTCTCTCTGCTGACTGTCGTTAAGCTCTTACGGTGGGATCTTTCTGTATTTTTGTTTATATATTGCGTGTGTTTGTTATCTGGTAATACAAACCCACGATTTGTGATAACCTTGTGTAAGCCGTCGTTCCCTGCCTGTGTCTTGGGTTTGACGGCCAAGGGCATAGCTGGAGTAGCGTAACCAAGTGGTAATGCTTCTCTCCAGCGGCCCCTTACGTAATACTGGAGGCGCCCCTGTACTTTCGGGATTAGTTTGGGACGCTTTTTCTTCACTTCCCCTACATCCATCGGGACGTAAGATTAGTCCCTTCTTGGGCTTCCGCCTCCGTGTGTAAGGGGCATCACTAATTTCTTCCTTCTTATGCTGAGTGTTTCTCGCTGCCTGCGCTTAGAGATTTGTGGGCTGAGTGGGAGGTTACGGGCGTCGTCGATAAGTTCCGCTTCCACGGCGCCCTTGGTGGCCTCCCCTCTGTCCTTTTTTCTCTTCCCGTAGGTTCTTTCTTCTCTCTCCTTCGCCCTCTTCGCTCGCTCATCGGGTGAAGACACGGGGGAGGGGGGAGGGAGCGAGCAACCTCGTCTAGAGTACCTCCTAACGCTGCATAGAGCTGTTCCCCTTGTAGCGGGAGGAGCCTCCCTTTACTAATCATATTTGTTTTTTCTTTCAGGTTGACAGTGAGCATTGCAGAGACAGCAGTAGTTGGCTGGATATCATATATCAAGAATATCTTGCATGAAGCAGTCCCGACTTTCATTCAGTGTTGCTTTGGGATCGACCACAATACCTGATTAGATGACATATTACCACGTCGGGATCGCTCTGACTCTGTTCCCGCCGATGTAGTTCGATCGCTGTCATTGCTGGTTTTCATGTATGCTGTTGCAATGCTTCCTGCGTATCTGTGGTCTATCTGCTCCTGCTGTTCCCTGTGTTTTGCTCGTGTCAACTCTACGACAGTCTCGGGGCTGCTCTCCTGGTCTCCTGCCGCAGCCGCCCTGATCGCTCCTGTCGATGCTGGTGACTTTCAATGACACTCTGTCTGTTGCATTAGCTCCTGCCTTCCGAACAGCTAACGTAGCTCCTGCATCGAATGTCCTGATCGTGCCCGCTTCTTCTCCTAGTGGTCGTGCCCGGGGCCACTTCCGTTGTGTTCCTGCCTGCTGCCATCCTGTAGAAGACGTGGGCGTGAAGGGAAGGAAGTCGCCTTGTGGAAGTGACGTTCCTGGCCGATGCATAGCTCCTGCTGTCCGAACCTTTGCCGTAGCTCCTGCATCGGCTGTCCTGATCATTCCTGCTGCTTCTGGCGGTCGTGCCCGGGTCCGCTTCCGTGCGTTCCTGCCAGCTGCCCCAGAGGTTACGATGTCTGCCATCCTGTAGAAGATGTCGGCGTGAAGATTTAGGAAGTGGTCCTGTTGAGGTGATGTTCCTGGCCGTTGCAATAGCTCCTGCATCGGCTGTCCTGATCATGCTTCTCCTGGTGGTGGTGTCCTGGCTGTGTCCATTGTGTTCCTGCCGGACTACCCTGGAGGTTACGATGTTTCGTGTCGACCATCCTGTAGAAGATGTGGGAGTGGAGATGAAGGAAGCTGTCCTGTGGAAGTAGCCGCCGTCTTCTTCATCTTATCTTCGATTTCGTCTTCTGCTGCGTCTTCCCTTGCTCTCCCGAGGTCCTGGAGGTCCCGAGAATCGGACAGACCTCCATCGGCCGAAGGAAGGATGCTGCTTCTTCCCCTTGATGCCCTTGGACATCTAGGGACTGCCTCCTTCGGAGGAGGCAGTGGGTCTCTCGTTGGCTCTTCCCGACCTTCGGGTTAGGGAACCGATTCGCATAGCCCTGGGTTTTGTGTTTCGGAAGCCGCGGGCGCGCAGACCTCAGTTTGCGTTCCCGTTCCCGAGTCTTAGAGGTTCCGCCTCTAAGATGGGGGCTGCTTCAGGCGCTCGTTCGTGAGCCGCTTCGAGTGCTCGAGATTCTATGGAATATCGAGTATCCCGATCTGGTCTGGAGAGATTTTCCTGGGCCCAGTTCGGGAGCAGTACAAGAGAAAGGGCCGAGGCACCCAGGTGTCTCGGTTCCTCTTCCTGCCAGCACCACAAGCGCTCCCCGAGTGTTTGCCAGTGCTCGGTCGGGTTCCCAGCCTGGTGTCTCGATCCTCTTGGTTCGAACACCAGAAGAAGCAAGGAAGAGATTCACTTTGGGAGTCCTGCGGGACTTCTAAGGGACTGACTCTCTTCCGGAAGACAAGTTGGCCGATTCGCATTTTCCTGTGGGATTTTGCGTTTCGGGGGCCGCGACAGCGCGGCCTCTCGAGGCCATTCCCTCGTTGCCAGTCTTGGAAGTCTGCATCTAAGACTGGTTCTGTGCTTGGCTCTTTTAATCTATTAGGTAACAAAGCAGCCGCTCCCGATTTTCGGAAGTCTCGTGGGTAGCTCGAATTCTATGAATCACAAGCGCTCTCCTTACGAGAGGCATAGGACGAGAGAAAGTGCCGAGACACCCAGGTGTCTGGTTGCCGAGACACCCAGGTGTCTGGTTGCCGGGACGCCCAGGTAGACACCCAGGTGTCTGGTAGCCGAGACACCCATGTGTCTGGTTGCCGGGACGCCCAGGTGTCTGGTTGTCGAGACACCCAGGTGTCTGGTAGCCGAGACACCCATGTGTCTGGTTGCCGGGACACCCAGGTGTCTGGTTGTCGAGACACCCAGGTGTCTGGTCGCCGGGACACCCAGGTGTCGGTGTACCGCGACGCCAGGCGTCTTGATTCTGCCCGCCAGCTGCTTCGGTTGCTCGGGCGGGCTTCGTTCTTGTGTCTCGAACTTTAGGGTTCGAGCATGCAAGATAGCAGACACAGAATTCCCCTATGAACCTTCTTCTCGAGGGGCCTCGGCCTCGAAGGAGTTTAGAGTTCGGAAAACTAGCAATTGTTCACAGCAGATGAGTCTGGCCTGCCCAGTTATGAGTCTGGCTTTGGCTCGGCTTGACTTGGCTTGCCAGACTGGCTCGGCTCGACTCGGCTTGCCAGACTGGCTCGGCTCGACTCGGCTTGCCAGACTGGCTTGGCTCCTTTCATCTCGCCCCGTCTCGCCTGCCTCCCAGTCTGCTGCATACCGACCAGCTGGATTGCGTTCTCGTGATCGGCTCGGCTCGGCTCGGCCCTACTCGGTTTTTTCCGATTCGGGTTCTCGTCTATGCTCGAGTGAACTTTTTGCTCTTCCCAGGAAAGCACTTTGCTACGGCATAAGTGCTCTTCTTTCCCCGTGTGGCAGTAATCTCCTTCGGTTGATTATTGCTCACGGTCCGCCTCTCCTGCTTATCATTCTGGCAGGACAGGTAGGGCTACTCTTTTCTCCTCACCTGTTCTCTTCTCCTTTCGGTTGTTCCGAGAGGAGCGAGATGGACAGAGAGAGCTCCGACGAAATTTTCTTTCGGAGTTCGGCTGCCTGGCGTGCTTTGGGTATCGGTCCCCCGATTCTCTCGTATTATAACCAGGTAGCTGAGAAGGATTTCATGGGATCTGTCAAGGTCTCCCTCCAAGGGGAGAAGTACAGGGGTTTCACGCATTGGAACAGCGAGGGTCTTCCTCTTCAAGTACGATCGCCCCCGTGTTCTCGGGGAACTTCGCGCTGATTCGTCGGCGCGAGGATCCCGGGACAGGACCGCGGCTCCCCCAATGAATAACCTTCATCACTTGCAACCCTTGCAGTTTCCGAGGGGCCGAGAATGTCAGACCGCCGCAGTCCTGTCTTCCGAGAAGCGTTCTCGACCTGATGGATTCTTTTCTTCGATGGAGTTAATTCAGGTCGAAACACCAAACTTCCACCCCTGCCTCGGCAGAATGTGAATTCTTCTTGCCTCGGAGGGTCTTGCTGACCACAGTTTTTTGGGCAATTCTGGTGCTAAGAAGAAGGACTTTGTCCCAATTCGGATCTCCAGTTTCGTAAGTCCCGAGTTGGCTCGACCCTTGGGAACGAACCTTTACTTGGTTCTGCCTTTCTCTTTCAGAGATTTGCCAGATACCCTGGTAATCAAGGTTCCCACCAGGGCACTGCCTTGTCCTTTGGGCAATGGCCAAGAATTTTGGGTCTTAATCATTTCAACTCGACCTTGGGTTCAAGCCAGCCCACCTCAACTCCTTAGCTAAGAAGTCCTAGGCTTCAGAAGAGGATTGCAACTGCTGATGCCTGGACAAAATGATGCTTATCGAGTCTCTGGAGCTGGCAGCAACATTGCTGAGACCTGGGAATGGATTCCTTCAGGAGAAGTATCTATTTCCCTTAGGTCTCGGCAATTCTTTCCATCGATCTCTCATCCCACCACCTCTCCCGTGCTCCCGATTCGGGAAATGCCAGCCGGCTAGAGCTAATTGTCTCGGTTCCCTGTCATCTTGCAGAAGCTTCCCCATGGTGGAAAATGGAAGTCTGCTTCCTTTTCCCCATTCTTTCCTCTTCGAGGTATGAGGAAAGAGTTAGGCTAATGCTTGATTATAGGAATCTTCGAATATGCCTTCATATTTCCCTCAAATCTTGTGTCTACTCACAGATTCACAGGTTGAGGAATAGGCGCACACTGGTAAAGACCTTGTCTTGAATTTGTGCGACCGAGATGATTAGTACCTTCCCGTCACCGTCCTGGGCTCAGGGCAGCCTTTTGGCCGTCCGAGAATCCAGGATGGGTTTTGCGGCACTCACTGGTTTCATTGAACAATAAAACCACAGTAGTGACTTTTGTTGACAAACAGGAGGCAATCGTTTTTTCCCCCTGTTTTATCTCGACATTTGAAGGTACTCGAGTGTTGTTTTATTGCACACTCGACAGCTCAATTAACCAGATGCATCCCTGGTGGGGATGTATTGGTAGGCAAGCCTGGCCTCGGGTTTGAGTGATCGGGACAGAACATGCTGCTCACTCTTTCTTCACAAAGACTCATACAGAGACTGCTGGACTGAGAAATCCCTACCGTCCTTCTGTTGCCTCCCTGCACACAAGTCAGTAGTGTTTTCTCGCTCCCTCATACCAGACCAGGGGCCGCTCTGTTGAGGCCTGCTGTCTTTTTGATGAAAACTCGATATCAACGTTTTTTCCCTCCGTATTTGTCCATTTCGCTAGGGGTTCACAAACATTGCTCACCCCGAGTTACAGACAAATACTTAAAGACTTCCCCTTCTTCCGACCTGATTGCCGAGGCATCGAGAAGAATTCCACTTGACCCATCCTCCTGTGCAGCTACACAAGAAGCGGTTCTTGAGGCAGTACATCCCTGTGTGTTCAGGACTGGGAGACTTTCCAGCTTTCCTTGCAAGCACAGGCTTTCTCGCTGAGCGGCAACGGATATAGCTGGATATCCCTTGAAGTCCTCTGCAACACTGTCTGAGGGACTGGATCCGTCTTCGCTGGTGGTGTCGTTGTCGGAACTTCTTCCCGGGTCAGAGTCGCTCGTCAAGTCTGGACTTCCTCGTCTTCTCCGCCGACGGCTGCTTCTCTCCCTTTCAGTTTTGAAGAATGTAGGCCCTTGCGACCTAGTCTTCTATCTGAAGTAGCCTTCGTCTCCTTAGTCGAGAGTTAGCTACGGACAAGAAGCTTCTTCAGTCATGCTGTCCCAGGGAATGTTTCCTGGTGGCATGCGGCTCTCGTTTAGGGTTCCTGTCCGTGCTCTGCACTCGCCCTACGAGAGTCGTCGGATAGAGATATGCCCTCTTAGGTCCATCTCTCCTCTTACCCTGGCCTTGGCGTAGAAGATGGAAGAACAGGGTGGGGATCATCCTTCTCGGATGTCGTAGGTGGACTCCAAATCCATTGGCATCGACTGTCGGGTTCGAGTCCTTCTTGTTCCCCTCCTCCTTGGACTTTGTATCGATGATCCGATCATTCGTTACTCTGTCCTATTGGGAGCTGTGGTACTTTCCGAAAGGTTTGACATTCCTAACCTGGATGTCGTCAACGTTTTCGCCAGTACTGTCTCTCCCAAGAAAGAAGTGTCTAAGGACACATCTTCCTCCTGACTTCATGAAGCGATCAAGGAGGTACTTGGCAGCTGATGACGACGATACCGGTACCTTTCACCCGAGAGCTCACAAAGTCGATGGCTTGGTCCATCCCTCGCATTCCGGAAGAATATGTCGGTACCACAGGAGCTGAAGGCGGGTGTGTGGTCCCAACAGACTACCTTCACCTCCTTCTACCTCCGGGATGTTGCACACAAGTCCTTGGACACTTTTTCCTTGGGTCCTGTGGTGGCTGCTCAACAAGTTGTGTAGCTTATCCAGCTCCCCTAACGGGACAGGATTGCATCTCGCCTATGTTGTACGGCTGTGATGGGGAGAATGGAGGTTGAGTGACTGGCCTCTCTTCTTTCTCCCCATCCTGGCTCTCTTCCCACGGGCAGGGAGCGGACATGCCGTTACAAGCTGGACCGGGCGATCGAGGCAGATAAGCACATAACAGGAGCTCCCGTTCTATTTCCGTTCAGGTTAATAGAAGCAACCCCACTCCTTCCTCTTGCAAGGGGAGGAAGGAGACCATGACTATGAGACAACCCAATGCTTGTATTTGCCTTATTGTCATCCGACGTCAAATTCTTCCCAGCCTACTTTGCATGAACTGACGTTTCCTCTTTCATGCAAAGGGACCCAGAAGTCTGACAACTGATCCTGCGTTTCTTACAACCCGATCTTTTGTCAGAGGCAGTTTTTCCCTTCCTCGCTCTCACGACCAGGAAGGGAAGACAAGGTGGTGAACTCCAGTCAGTTCAGAGAGACTTTCTCAGATTCCTCCCTCCAATCAGTGAGTCTCCTAATGTAAAGGACCGAGGGTTTGTATATTGTGTCGGAACAAATAACAATTTTTAAAGTAAATTGTATTTTTCCTAACTATACAAACCCGAGGTCCTTTACAATTATGCCCACCTCATGCCACCCCTCAATCTGTACCTGGGCCGAAAGGCAAAGTGGAATGTTTACATCCGGGCAGGCGGGTATCCCCGCCTACCTGGAGGTAGTTACTGCCTAACCACCTTGTTCAAGAGTTTAACGGCCGTTTCCAGCCTACGCCTGAAAATATCTCCTAATGTAAAGGACCTCGGGTTTGTATAGTTAGGAAAATTACAATTTACTTTAAAAATTGTTATTTTGTAAGTTATTTATGGTAAAATCATGTTGCAAAGAGACGTCAGTATATTTGTGAACGGGAAAGTACTGGAAGAAGGTTGTAGGCACAAGCTACAACGAATAGGAAACGGTTATAAAACAGTTGAGCAAAAGGAATACATGTAACTGAGTTTATGTATCCCCCAAATTCTCCACCTGGGTGAAACGTAATGTTGGGGTAACGTTGCAACGTAATTGGTTGGGCACAGCCACCAGCCAAAAAATCCACCAACTGCTCTCTCAGTTGGAGGCATTGGACGAACCGAAAGCTCCCCTGTAAGACCGCGCATGCGTGACATGGCCTGGAATCAGCAGTAGTAGTGATATGTGAAAAGTACCTTTGTAACGGCTTGCGCTATCCATTTATTCCCCCTTGTTTTTACGCTTGTTTTTGGTGTTCCAAATGACATATATAACTGGAAATACAACAATAAGTTGCCCAAACCTTTTCCCAAGTTATTTACCCCACCCAGAACCCCGGATTCCCAACGGGTCCCCCTCACCGTGAGCTATTCTCGAAAGTGTTTTTACCCACCCAGGACCCAGATTCCCAACCGGTCCCCCTTACCGTCGGCTACAGTTCTAAGGTAATTTACAGCTTAATTACAGCCGAGCGACAAAGTATTACTTTAAATTCTTGTTCAGCAAGTAAAGTTCTATAGAAAAATGTCAACTGCCATAACCTAGCCCACCGCGGACAGCCGGCTTAGATCTACCCCAACTTCAGTTCACTATCTTATTAGTTTTGGAAGTGGTAAAAAAAAAATTGTTTGCTAATTACTAATGGATTTTTATAGTTTTTGAGTAAAATATAATATTGATGTTTGAAGGAGCCTGTATTATGTTAATGATAAAACACAAATGTTTCTGAGTATTGAAGAATGTGTCAGAATTTGATACATTAAACTAACTTCATAGATGCTCAAAGAAGAAAGGTTAAGCTTCCAATACCGTAGGTGTAAAGTAAATCAGCTTATCAGGTGTTATATTAGCATTTTTGTCCTTATACAGTAGGCCAGCTTACCAATTATGGATATGTAAAGCTTACTACACCATACTTTTCCACAAAAGCTTACAGTACCATACTTTCCCACAAAAGTACTCAAATTTGCTACTCACATGCAAGTAATTATGACAGGAAAGTATCAGAGGGTAAAGTCATAACAGTAAAAATGTTTCAGGAGAAAACAACAAGCATTGCAGAATAGTAGTAGATTTAGTGAATTGAATTTTTATCATTAATTTATTAATTTGCTGCTGATATGTTGCTCTGTATTTTGTTTCATTGTATTAAGTAGGTGAAATATTCTCTGTCAAACAGAAACACGCTGGGTGGGAAAAAATGACTAAGAGATATTGTATGAAGGAAATGACACTTTACCCACCATTCCACAAGACTTGTCTGTCGTCTAGAGATTCTAAACTATGAAATAAATTCAAGATTGTGTTTAGCATCATTTGTACCAGAATAATTATTATCAGTTGCATTGGACATTACTGATGGGTGCTTTTTTCCTGAGAAATTTAGATGTAATGCCACAGTAAATGTCTTTATATGTGGGTTTTTTACATGAGAAATTTAGATGTAGTACCACAGTAAATGTCTTTATATGTGGCAGGCCACAGCGGTAATGTTTGTTTTGTTTTTTAAATACAGAGTTGAATAATAATTTGGTTCATTACTGCAATGCAACATACTGCACTGTGTAGTTTTTATTGCCTCATAGCAGCTGTACAACATAAGGAATTATGCTGTACAGTTTTGTGGCAATTCAAAGATTTTTTATCTGTAATGATTTGTATAGAATCCTTTTTTAAAATAAGTTACTAATGTAGATTAATTTTTTACAGACACGACATACTTCAAGACCTACAGTTGTTTAGCTTTTAAGTCATTTCTATAGATCCATAAAGACAGTTTGATATAGGTCAAGCCATCTGAGTTACTTTCTAAAACAGGAAATAAGTGATATAATATTGATGCCACTGCATGTAACAAAAAGCTTTTTTTTACCTTCGTATCACTAAATTCAGATATGGCTTTTGATAAGTTAGTAAAGCTAGTTCCCTAACATACAACATAGATAAGAACTTGCCCATAGCAGAACTATTAAGTGATCTATTATTTCATATGTATCGTTTTGAGATAACCAGTAGTAAACATCATAAAAAAATAACATATTGCTTTGATATTGAATTAAGATAGCAAAATCAGGAAGTCAAAATACTCATAGTGCTAGAAATTCAGAATTGCAAAGTAAGCACTTTAGGTTATGTTTTTGTTAGGTAGTATGTAAGAATCATGAAATTGATAGTTTAAGTTTAAGACTGCAGGTTGTTAGCTATGAAAAATACAAATTAATTTTAAAATCTGGCAGTTGGAGCAATTGTAAAATGTATATAAAGTATCATAATGATGTCAACTTCTTTCTTCCTGCATGAAAATCATCAGTTAATTTTTCGTATTAGCCTACTAACACGAAAAACAAAAATCTTGTCAAATTTTTAGGAAATCAGATTACATTATGTTCAGATACAACTTGGGCTGTATCAAATGGGTTTTGTGGTTGTACTGAAATGACTTAAAATTTGGTGATAGTGACCAGACTGCTGTTTCAACTAAGAAGATTGATGTCGAGGAAAAGAGTATTATGTTCGACCTTCGAACTCAGCCATTGAAATTGGTAAGTTTATGAATATTGTTGATGAATATGAACTTTGTTTTCCTTCTCGGGTTTGGTAATCTTGAAAATAGCTCGGTAATCTATCAATAAATTAAGGGTCAATGCAATTGCAAAAGTATTTGCTATAGTTGCTGTCTGTCTGGTTTTGTATATATATTTCTTATGTACAAGCATGGAACTCGAGAAAAGCAGCTGATACGACGAATTGAGCGTTTACTATATAAAATAAATGCTGTTGAAACTGCCATTCTGTTTAACAAAACCTGTATTAAAGAAGGTCTTTTTCCTAATATTATTATTATTATTATTATTATTATTATTAGTATTATTATTATTATTATTATTCAAAAGATGAACCTTATTCATATAGAACAAACCCACGAAAGGTGCCATTGACTTGAAATCCAGGCTTTCAAAGAATGTGGTGCTCATTTGAAAGAAGTAATAGAAAGTACATTAATGGGAAATACAGAAAAAGGTCAGTTATTAGAAAAACATAAATTAGCACATTAATAAATAAATAAGAATGAAAGTAAAATATTGAAATGCAGATTGAATTGTATTAGGGTAGCAGTGCATTGCATCTTTGCTTGAACTGACAAAGTTCCAGTTGTATGACATCCTCGTGGAAACTGTTCCACAGTCCAGTGGTGTGAGGAATAAAGGACTTCTGGAATTGAGAAGTTTGACAGTGAGGCACACTTACCACATATTGGTGCTGCTCTTAAAATACAACTTATGAAAAAGTGACAAACAAGAGACCATCCGTCAATGGTCGAAGTCATAATTGCTAATCTGTCAGTTAGAGCTTGCATTGGATTCAACTAACACTTTACAGCACTAATAACTCTCTCGTTCCTTAGGTCCCCGGGTGTCACATCCACGATATAGGAGATGGAAGCTGAGATTTTTCCACAGCAGTATGATAATGTGGCCAATTGTTCCTTAATCATGGTAAGGAACATACATATCACTTCATTTCCAAAGGAAAGCTAAATAAGTGTATGGTTTAGATCCAGTATAAGTTTTTATTGGTAATATAAACTAATATTTAATTATTGTTCACTAGTCTAGTTCTTTGAAAAAGGGAAGACAATTTATCATGGTAATGAACCCTGATCTTTTGCAAGAACCCTCCAAGCTTTCAAGGATGAAGTCAAAATATTTTGTTACTTTACTTTTCAGTATTTCAGCCAAAGCACTTATGCTCGTATGGACTGGACCAACTTCCACAAAGGCATGGCTATGAGCAACCATATGAGAGACAGTTTAGAGCTACAGTGTCAAGAGACATTGGCTCAATGCCACTTCACAGACTAACTAGAGAAACAGTCGAGAGTACAGTGGCTTTCATTGCTGGCCATGTGAAGAGAGCCGTGCTGCTTCCTTCCTCCATTACAGTGATTTATCTCTACAGTATCAGACTTTGATTCAGACTGAACAGGGTCTCCTCATTCTGCCGTTGTGAGTATCTTCATAAATTGAAACCTTTCTTGTGATTTATATGAGTTAGGGTTTTTGTAATGAAAACACTAAATATTAAAGATTTAATATACGTATGCAGCATGTATATTAGCTACTGGTTAGCTTGTGAACTTTTAAACTGTTATAGTCGATAAAAAAAATTTATCTTGAAGTTAATTATAACCTCTTAATGGCTTATCTTGTATAGTTGTAAGGCTTTGATTTAACATCGTTAGGACTTGATAAATGATCAGTTACAGGCATCCCAATTTAAGCAATTGCATATTGCATACTCACATTATATTATGGTCTGTGACACACCATCAGAATAATATTGTTATAGAACCCCAAGATGCTAAGGCCCTTTTTGTCGGTTATGTATATCACAGAGGAACTGCCTGAATCTAACTGACATTACCCAGATTTTTACCCAAGCTTTATACTGAAGTGTTGGGAATACAATATTATTGGTTAATGTTCCGGGCAATTTTTGCCAGATTAATGAGACATGACTAGTTTATTGCTTAATTAACTATGATACGAAGTTGAGTTTTTAAATATCTAACTTCCCTGGTAGTTACATATATATAGCTTTATCCCGCCGATTCGTCGGCGCGCACGGCAGAAATTCAAAATTCGCGGCAATCGCCGATAGATGGTCAGGTGGCCATACCTGAGCGCCCTCTACCAGGTAACTAGAACCATTCCCCATTGTCCTCAGAAATTCCCTGCCGTCGTTCTATCAACACGTTGGAAATTCGCTCTACTTTGGTTTGCTTTACTACAATTGGTGAAGTACCCATTACTTGTTTGGTTTTTGTTGATGGCTTTCGCTGATTTTGGATCTTCCCTGGATTTTTCGTTTCTCATTGTTAGCCTATCTGTTCGATTTCTGACTGTTACAATTGTTCTTTGTACTTGCTTTTCAAGATGGCTGACCCTGTTGTTAGAATGTGTGTTAGGGGATGCAAGAACCGGCTTTCCAAGGCTGCTCTTGATCCCCACACAGTTTGTAAGAAATGCAGAGATCATGTGTGTGCACTTGATGATAGATGCAAGGAGTGTGAAAGTTTGTCCGAGAAAGAGTGGAGAGAGTATGATCGCTATGTGAGGCGATTGGAAAAGGACAGAATTAGGAGAGCTAGATCTTCCAGTGTCCTTTCAGCTAGGTCTTCTGATAGTCAAGTCCTTTCTAACTTGTCTGATACTAATATTCCTGATCCTAACCCTAAGGCTTTAGTACCCGATCCTCCTGCGGAGTCGGGAGTAAGTAATCCGTCTTTAAAGGATATAATGGCTGCTATTTCGGCCATAGGAGTTTCTGTACAATCCCTTTCTTCGGATAGGGAAGTGATGTGGGGGGCAGTGCATAGTTTGCAACAAAAGTTCGGTGACAGTGTTAGTGCAGTGGAGGGTGCGTCCGTTCGTGTCTGTCACGCTCCTAGCCCTAGACCTCTTCCATGCTCCCCAACCCCTGGGAGAAGGAACGTCGACAGGCTAAGGGAGGTGAGAGACGTTGAACAACGAGCGGACGTCCCCTCGAGCGATCCTGTTGACGCATCCCAGGACGCTCCCCCTCGCCGCAGGAAAGGCGAGATGAGGACGTGTTCGTCTTCCTCGGATGACGCAAGACCCAGACGTGGTTGGCGTCAGTCACAAGAGTCTAGACCTATCAAGAGACGCAGGTCCCCCTTCCCGCTCCAACAACCCTCTTGCAGCAAATGGAGCTCTCCAGAGAGATTCCTGTCGGAAGAAGACGGCGTTTCTGCGCCTAAACAGAGGCGTAAGACGCATAGCTCGTCGGAGGAAGAAGACGTATACATGACTTCAGTTCACGCTTCTCCCCCGCCCCCAGAATGGGACGTGTCGCAAGCTGCGTCACCACCTCTTCATCAAAAGATCCCAGCTAGAGTCTCCGAAGTTGTGGAAGCTAGTGCAGTGCCATCTCCAGTTGTTTCCCAGCAGCAAGCGGCACCTCAAGTAAAGTTCTTGTCGGAAGTCCAGCAGTCCCTTGCGTCTCTTTTTGACTCTTACAAGTCGCAAGGACTAAGAGAAGAAACACACAAGAAGGAATCTAAGGACGTCAACAGACCCAAGAAGAGGGTAAGGCAAGAATCAGAACAACAAGACGCTAACAACCAGCAAGACGCAAACTCGCGGCAAGTTGCAGCGCTCATAGACGCTTCCCCGCAACAAGCCGCACGAGTGACGGGAGGGAACAAGGATCGCGAAGCTCCCTCGCAGCAAGTTGGACGCATGCGTGACGCACGCAAGCAGCACGATTCACACGTTTCCCCCTCTCGTTCGACATCGGAAATAGCGGATCCCTTGGAAGAAATCTCGGAAGAGGAAACTCAAGAAACTCTTCATGCCGCTGATCTGAAAAGACTTCTTACTCTTTTGGCGGACTTATTTCCTAATGATTTTCATCAGGCCGTACCTCGGAGTCCTCCCTCCCAATATTTGATGGGTAGACCCCAGAAGTCTTCCTCATTCAAAAAGACAGTGTTGGCCAAATCAGTGAAGAGAGCCTTTTCGACACTGAATGATTGGATTTTGAAGAAGAAGGAACAAGGAAAGACAACTTTTTCCTTTCCCCCGACAAGATTGGCTTCTAGATCCAGCGTGTGGTACGAGACTGGGGAAGCTCTCGGTTTGGGAGTTCCTGCCTCCTCCCAAGGGGACTTCTCCAGACTCGTTGACTCTTCACGGAGAACAGCCATGACTAAAGCCAAGGTTCTGTGGTCCACTTCGGAGTTGGATCATTTGCTGAAAGGCGTCTTCAGAACTATTGAAGTCTTCAGCTTGATGGACTGGACTCTTGCAGCTCTTGCAGAGGTGTCAGATCAGAAGAATGACACGCAAATGCACCTTATTGCCTGTCTCGATAAAGCTGTGAGGGACGGGTCGGTCGAACTTTCTGCCCTTTTCACAGCAGGTGTTATCAAGAAACGAGCTATGTTGTGTTCGTTCGTGTCGTCTGGAGTGACTTTAGCTCAGAAATCTGAACTGTTGTATGCTCCCTTATCTAAACAGCTCTTCCCTTCAGAGCTGGTTAAGGACTTATCAGCAGCCCTTGCGCAACAATCAACGCAAGATCTGATCACAAGGACTGCTAGGAAAGTTCTTCCGGCAAACTTTTTAGCCAGGAAGGACAAGGAAGCTCCTCCTACGCGTCAGCCCTTTCGTGGGAGAGCCCTTTCGAGAGGAAGTCAGAGAATGGCTGCTGGAGGACAACTTCGTAAGAACCCCAAGCAGCAACCCAAATCCAAGAAATGATCACTACAACCTCCAGACACAAGTGGGAGCCAGGTTATCCCACTTTTGGCAAGAGTGGAGCCAAAGGGGAGCGGACGTATGGACAGTCGAAGTTTTGAAGGAAGGATACAAGATTCCCTTCCTAAGGAAGCCCCCTCTTTCACAAGAACAGTTGGAGTTGACAGCTACTTACTCGGGGAGCAAAGCAGCAGCTCTTCAAGAACAGGTGACCCAGATGCTATCAAAAGCAGCAATAGAAGAGGTAAAGGACCTCTCGTCAGAGGGTTTTTACAACAGACTTTTTCTGGTACCCAAGAGCTCGGGGGGTTGGAGACCAGTTCTGGACGTAAGTCCACTGAACAAGTACGTAAGCAAAGTCAAGTTTGCCATGGAGACATCTGCGTCAGTCCTAGCAGGCACCAAACAGGAAGACTGGATGGTTTCAATAGACCTACAGGACGCGTATTTTCACGTACCAATTCACCCGAACTACAGAAAATATCTGAGGTTTGTGCATCTCGGGACAACCTATCAGTTCAGAGCACTTTGTTTTGGACTAAGCACGGCTCCTTACGTTTTCTCTCGAGTGGCATCGAACGTAGCTCACTGGTTACATCTAAAAGGGATACGGATTTCGATGTACCTGGACGATTGGCTAATCAGAGCCAGATCGCAAGCAAAGTGTCTGGAGGATCTGCAAGTTACAATGAATTTGACGCAACAATTAGGTCTGGTAGTAAATCTAGCCAAATCGCAGCTAACGCCTTCACAGGACATCATCTACCTGGGGATGAGGATTCAGTCAGTGGTTTTTCGGGCTTTTCCAGCCCCGAAACGCATTCTAGATTGCTTAGAAAAGGTGAAGCTCTTTCTAGGGAGATGGACCTGTTCGGCGAGGGAGTGGATGAGTCTGCTGGGGACCCTCTCCTCGATCGAACAATTCGTCTCCCTGGGAAGACTACATCTACGTCCACTTCAGTTCCATCTGTCAAGCTATTGGAAAAGAGGCCAAGATCTGGAGACGTGGATTCCGATCCCTCTGGGAATCAAAAAACATTTGAGTTGGTGGAACGACCCCAAAAAACTTCAAGTAGGCCTCGAACTTCAACAAAAGAACCCCGACCTAGTGTTGTATTCAGACGCATCGGACATGGGATGGGGTGCAACGCTGGGGAAGGGCGAGATCTCAGGTCTATGGGAAAACCATCAGAAGAAATGGCATATAAATGTCAAGGAACTGGTGGCCATTCATCTTGCACTAGTCCACTTTCAGGAGAAGGTCCAGAACAAGATTGTACAGGTCAACGCAGACAACACCACAGCGTTGGCCTACATCAGGAAACAGGGTGGCACTCGTTCGTTTTCCCTTTACGAGGCAGCCAAAGATCTCCTGCTGTGGGCAGAAACGAACAACTTAACTCTGATCACCCGCTTCATAGAGGGAGAGAAGAACGTCAGAGCGGATCTTCTCAGCAGAGGAAGACAGGTTCTCACGACAGAATGGACCTTACATCACGATGTGTGCAACAGGCTTTGGAATCTGTGGGGAGAACCGTCAATAGACCTCTTTGCGACACAGAGAACGAAGAGGTTACCAGTCTACTGCTCTCCAGTCCCAGACCAGGAAGCAGTGGCGGTGGACGCCTTCCTCTTGAATTGGGAGGGACTAGACATGTACGCTTTTCCTCCATTCAAGATCCTAGACAGAGTCATGAAGAAGTTCAGAGAGTCGAACGACGCCCGCATGACCCTGATAGCTCCATTTTGGCCCATGAGACCATGGATCACGGAGGTGATGGAGTGGCTAGTAGACACCCCCAGATCGTTACCTTGTCGGAACGATCTACTCAGACAGCCACATATAGAGAGATACCATCAAAATCTCCTCGCTCTCAACCTAACTGCCTTTCGACTATCGAAAAACTGGCAAGAGCGAAGGGTTTTTCAAGGGAAGCTGCAAGAGCCATCGCGAGAGCGAGGAGAACGTCCACACTCAAGGTGTACCAATCAAAGTGGGACGTTTTCAGGGAATGGTGCAGGAAAAACAACATTTCCTCTTCCAGTACCTCTCTAACTCAACTGGCAGATTTTCTTCTGCATTTGAAAACCCAAGGAAACCTAGCAGTATCTACCATCAAGGGATACCGCAGCATGCTTGCTTCCGTCTTCCGTCACAGAAATATTGACGTGTCGGGAGACAAGGACCTCACGGATCTCATAAGGTCCTTTGAGACAGTTAAGAGGAAGGACAACCCGACCCCCTCTTGGAACTTGGATGTAGTCTTAAAATTTTTAACCTCGAATAGGTTTGAACCTCTCGACAAGGCTTCATGGAAGGATCTCACTAAGAAGACCCTTTTCCTGGTCGCTTTGGCTACAGCCAAGAGGGTAGGAGAACTACAAGCCTTTAGCAAGAAAGTAGGCTTCAATGGGGAAAATGCAGTCTGCTCACTTCAACTTGGTTTTCTCGCTAAAAACGAGAACCCTTCTCAACCATGGCCCAGATCTTTTTCCATACCAGGGCTGTCTCATTTAGTAGGACAGGAAAAAGAGAGAGGCCTTTGTCCAGTTAGGGCCCTAAAATTTTATCTACAAAGGACCAGAAACATGAGAGGTCAGACAGATCACCTCTGGTGCTCAGTGAAGAAACCTTCGTTACCCTTATCAAAGAATGCACTGGCGTTCTTTATCAAGGACTTAATAAGGGAAGCTCACCAAGAATGTGACGAGAAAAGCTTTCCAATCCTCAAAGTCAAAGCGCACGAGGTAAGAGCGGTGGCAACTTCGATGGCTTATAGACACAACAGGTCTATGAAATCGATTTTGGAAGCGACTTTTTGGCGAAGCAAATCTATCTTCGCAGATTGTTACCTGAAAGAAGTACAGACCCAATATGAGGATTGCTGTTCCCTGGGTCCGTACGTTGCCTCCGGCGCCGTAGTTGGAGAGGGTACTACTGCCTCTACCCTATAACCTTTTTTTTTGTATTATACCCTTGCCTTTTTCTTGATTTGAACTCACAGGTTGTCTGTGAAGGTTGTTGCAACCTTCCACAGTCTGGAGTTGCAAGTCTAAGTTAGGTTTTATGGAGTGTGTTATTTAGTGATTTTAGTGGGTCAGGTGGTCAGCTCTTTGTCCATGGCTATGCCAGGATAGCAAGGGTGGTGGTCTAGTCATGTTAAGGTCGAGGACCGTGTGACAGCCCCATAGAGACTTTCTACAGCCCCCTGGATGGGTCGCTGGGTCTCTCAAGGAATGCAGGCGAATGAGGCAGGATAATTATGAAGCCAGCTTCCTTATCAGGTAAGAACCAGAGTATGTTTACAGCTAATTTTTAGTGTTTAGTAATTATACGAATTCCCAACGGTGTTTTGGTTCTCTAACCCACCACCAATGGTGTCAATCAGCTATATATATGTAACTACCAGGGAAGTTAGATATTTAAAAATGGTATTTTCATTATAAAATAAGTTTTTAAATATACTTACCTGGTAGTTACATATATAAAAGGTCCCTCCCTCCTCCCCTCTGAGAACAGGGGCATGGAATTTCTGAGGACAATGGGGAATGGTTCTAGTTACCTGGTAGAGGGCGCTCAGGTATGGCCACCTGACCATCTATCGGCGATTGCCGCGAATTTTGAATTTCTGCCGTGCGCGCCGACGAATCGGCGGGATAAAGCTATATATATGTAACTACCAGGTAAGTATATTTAAAAACTTATTTTATAATGAAAATACCATTTTATTAAAGTCTTTGGTATTTGTGGCAATATTGTCTCTCTACTAAAGTTTTTTGAAGTTCTAGTTTACTTTTAAAGTGTTGTAATTATGGTATGAGTTTTGAACTTCGAGGTAATAGAGTACCACATTTCATCACTTCTTTACTAACGTGGATAGAAGTTTGCATCAGTCAAAGGGCGTATTAGTATAGCCTGTATAAAATACTTCAAGATCTGGTTTTTAAGGCTGTTGGCAAAAAACATGAGTGATGCTATATGGAAGATTAAAGCAAGAGGGTTTTGGCTAAATATAACGTCACAATCATAAGAACATTTAGGGAAAATATTCAAAATACCTTTACTCTTATGTCACCAATACTGAAGGGCCCCATTTTATTTCAGATTGTGAGGAACTGACTCACAAGTAAAACCTCTCACAAGTAAAACCCCTCGAGCTTGTAAAGACAGAAGGGAAGCTGGACAAGTGGCTCATAGCTTCAAAACCTGGATGCGCTGGTAAGTACAGAACTACCCTACTTACAAACGAGTCATGTTCTGGACGGCTGTTTGTATGTCGAATTGTTTGTAAGTTGGTTACTGTAATCTTCATGCCTATATAAAGTCAATACAGTACTGTACACACACCAAAATTTGAACTTAGGGGTGGCAAAGGGGGCCGCTCTGAACACAATTTTGATTTTCGATCTTGTTTGGTTGTATCTCTGAATGTTTGTAAGTTGAATTTTTGCAAGTTGAATGTTCATAAGTAGGGTGGTGTCTGTATTGATGTATTTAGTCACGTGAAATAGAGAATGCAGTTTGTTGCATAAACATAAATGCAATACAGTAGTAGAGAGGTAGGAGACTAATAAAACCCCGGGTGGTAGCACAGAAAGAGTCAAGAGTTTGAAGGTGATATGTACTGCCCAGTACAAACACTTGATGTTCATTGAAATTGTAAAGGAGTGCAAATGAAAGGTAGACTTTGAAGGAAGTTTGAGTTTGGAGCTTGGGTGCGGTGTTCCAAGACTACGAAATAATTTGTACATTAGCAGCTGAAGTGAAGAGTTTTTGTATTGTAGGTACACTGTTAATTTGTAAAGGAAGTGAAAAGTTTTCACCTTCTTAAGGAGTCTCAGTACCTCTACGTAACCACTTAACCGATAATGCAAATTTCAAAAAGTAACAAATTGCTGAAGACGCATTGAAAGACATTCTGGAGGAATAATTGCTATATCTTGCAAGATTTTCATCAACAAGTCTGGAGAAACAGGAGAGAAACCTGGTCTTTTGTCCATATTTTTGCCAGTAGTTAGGTTTTAAAAGCTACACACCTACTGGATAACTTTTGTGTTTTATGCCAAGTTCCTTTACAGGTTTGCCACCCATTTTGCTGAACTATTAGTAAATTTGAAAGTAGGCCTATATTATTACAGCACAAGCTTTGATGTGCAGGGCATTTGCACTGAATTAAGAATAAGGTGTATTATTATTTAAGTGCATTTTTACCAAATTAAGAGTCAGTACAACATTAATGTACCTTTAATATTCAGGGAGTTGTTATGCAATTCTCCTGTTGAAGTGTTAGAAAAACAATATTACTAGTTAAGCTTCAGGGCATTTTTTTTCCCAAATTATGAGTCGAAAACAGTTTATTACTTGACAACTTGTGATATGAAGGGGCATTTTAGTGAATTCCCTTTGATATTCATGAAAAAATTGTTTCACTGCTGAAGTTGTCCTAAGTTCAGGTTTATTTTAAAATGTCTTAATTGTAGTTGGAGTTTTTTCAATTTGAGGTAACAGAGCATCACATTTACTCACTTCTGCATTAATATCTGGATAGAAAATAGCGTAAGTCAAAGGTCGTATTATTATGGGATGTAAAAGATCCGGCATGATCGGGGTTTGTACGAAGTTGGCAAAGAACATCGGTGAGTGATACTCTCCAAGCTAAGAGTGAAAGGTATGGCGCCATTATAATTAAGAATATTTAGGAATGCAGTGGACCCCCGCCTATTTGCTGTTCCGGATTCGCGGATTTCTCTGTGGAACACATATACACATTATTCACGGAAAATTCACCTATTCACAGTACTATATTTTTCATAGAGAAATATTCACAGATTGCTGTATTTTCATATTTTCATGACTAAATGCACTTTTTGTGACAAAACTATTAATATATTCAGGTATAAGCATTTTTAGAGGGTTTTTTGGTGTTTTGAACTCTCAAAATAGGCAATTATATGCGTTTTAGAGGGGTGGGGTTTTAAGTATTGGCGGATTTGAGCTATTTGGGGGTGCATCCCTTGCGAATACCGACGGTCAACTATACTCACACAAGGTTACAGTCCAGGGCACACCATCAGAATAATTAAACCGTATACCCCCAATTCCTCCAGGCTCTTAAGTCCTTCTTGTGGGTTATGTGTATCAGAGAGGAAATGCCTAAATCCAGTTCACGTTTCTCAGATACATGCATTTCCTCCAAGTAAAGTGGCCAGTGCTTTTTCCCATTTTCAAACTCCATGTCACCCGAATGATCTGGTCCTTATGATCTTCAGTTAATGACCCAGTGTATGCACAAATAACATTGTGATAACTTGAACAGAAGGACGAATTCAGTTAGTTCTAGAGCTGGCAATCTTGGTTTATTCCAACAGGAGATTTGGAGCAGATTCCTAGCCAAGATTCTTTACCAAAACTAATAAGAATCCCAGTCCCAGTTTCAGAGAAAGAGCTGTAATTAGGTTGTTTGTGTTGTAGCACCTCAATTTAGTGGACCTCTGTACTTATCAGCGACATTATTACAGTATAATGATTTTTTTGCTATGGTACCATTTTAGATGTGATATACCTTTAGGTATGTCTTTGAAATTCAGTGTCAGGTTTAAAGTACAGCTTAATTTAGGTTAGGAACTATGTGGAGTTGCTGTTAGCTGTGAGATATCTAGCAAATATTCCAGCGCAGGCTATGCTACAGGGTCTTCGTTACCAAACAGACTTTTTTTTTTTTACTCATAAGAAAGCTGGACCACAAAGTATCTGTTGAGGTGTTACTATACTTATGACAACCTGAAACATATCATCATTACAGCCATTTTAATATATCTGAAATTACTGGTTGAATAATAATGAAACTGTAGCTCTTGGTTCTTGTGTGAAAGACACTTTTTTATTTTTAATTATATCTGACATATTCTCGGTAGTATAAATGCTAGTCCACACAGTTTCAGGACCGGAAAATGCCTTTCAGTAAACCTAGAAGCAAGCTTTGAAATGCTAAATTGGGTCTTTATAAATTTGAAGTGCTTTTAATTTGACACCTAAAAGGCCTGTGGGATCAAACTCTGATCACTAGCTGGGGAGGAGAGAGAATTAACCACTGGGATAGTATAGCAGTAAAGTCAATTGTGTGGCGTGTTGAAATGTTCTAGATTACGTGAGAACAGTTTTGATTTCAAACCACAATTGTGCCCTGAGTCAATGTACAAAGTGTGTCATGCTGATTAGTAAGATTTTTTTTTTATGAAATATACACTCATTTTTTTATATACCATATATGGGTACTATTTCTTACAACAGGGACCACTCCTTTGTCAAAAGCCCAGTTATGCATAGGTAGGAAAATGTCTAATTCATGTCAAGATCCTGTTCTAAAAAAACTCATCAGAATAGGAGAAAACGAACACTCATACAACAGGTTTATATTAAGGGTAAAAATGTTTGATATTATGAAGGATAATTATCTTTCTGTACTACAAAACTCACTTGCAATTAGAATTCCCATAAGCCTTTTAAAGCAGACTGCCTTAGGAACAAAGTTACGTTCACCTGATACTCGACTCATAATCTGCTCTTTTCAGGTTCTCCTCCGGTCATTGTGAATGACAACTGCAGGACGTCCTCAAGTACCAGGAGCAATCTTCTTCCTTACAAGTCATTGTAATGGATGCGTTAATGCTGAATAGCCAGACTTTATCACAAACGAAGAATCACGCGGTTCAAATTGTTACGTAAGTTGTAATTTGAGTCGGTACTCTCTGACATCTTAGCAATAAGTAAGTAAAAAGCCACAACACTGTATATGAGTGACTGTTATTATTCGAAATACAAAAAAGGTTAAAAAAAAAAAGGGAGCTTTTGACCGTTTGCGCAGTTGTCCTCTTCAGCCAAGAGGACCGTTGTGCAAACTGTCGAAAGCTCCCGTTTCTTAACCTCTTTGTATTCTGAATAATACAGTCGCTCATATACAGTGTTGTGGCTTTAATATTAAAAAAAATATCAAAGCATATAATAAAGGTCTTATTGTAGTTTCTCCCACTGGGGTATTGCCACCAGTGCACTTCACTGTAGGGATTGCTAAAGGCTTTCACTGCATCCCTTTGGCCCCCAGCTGCTATGCCTTCGACTTGATTCCCATTCCCACTTCCTCACTTCTGTCTTGCTGTCCAACCCCTTATTTTCAGTCTTGATCTCTGAATGGCTGAAAGCACCCCATGCTTCACTGTATAACATTTGTAGGTGGTACCTAGTGTACGTTACTAAAAGATTGATGTCGTTACGTATGGATGTAGTTACTTAGAAAGTGAAGTTTATCCGTACGAGTGTTACAGCCGGGAGAAGAATCCTGTTCATTTTCAAAGAAAAAGCCTTGTTATAGAATTTAGGTTTCTGTTTCATGTGCTTGAGAAATTCTGAAGTGTTTTATCACTAGTGCAGCCATTTGAATCTTGTCTGAAATGACAGGTTGTACAGTAAAAGTCCTGTAGTTTTTAGTTGTCAACTAATACTCACCCTCACATGTCCATAAGGGGTTAGTACCACCAGTGCACCTCACGGGTTGCACTGTAGGCATTACTAAAGGTTCTTTGCAGCGTCCCTTCGGCCCCGAGCTGCAACCCCTTTCATTCCTTTTACTGTACTTCCATTCATATTATCTTTCTTCCATCTTGCCATCCACCCTCTCCTAAAAATGATTTCATAGTGCCACTGCTCTGAGGTTCTCCTCTTGTTAACACCTTTCAAACCTACCTACTCTCAATTTCCTTTCCAGCGCTGAATGACCTCATAGGGTCCCAGTGCTTGGCCTTTGGTCCTAACTATTCCATTCTTATATATTCCATTTGCGTGTTCTTGAAGTTTAGTAAAAAGCTTCTTCAAGTGTCAGGTACAGGTTAGTTGAGGTCAGGAACTGTGTGCAATTGCTGTTAGCTCTGAGATATCTAGAAAGTAGTCAAGTACAGGTTATAATGGGTCTTTGTAACTTGAGGCGTTCACAGTCTTTTTGTGTAGGCTACAAATAATTTCGTAGTTAAGTAAATACCTCATTCTTTCAGAATAAAACTGAGAATGATATAAGGAGTTTTTATAAACTTTCAACTTAACAAAATTTGGAATAATATCATTGATTGAACAATATTGCAGGAACTCAAGGTCCAGACTTAATTTGTTTTGTATGAAGAAAGAAAAAGTAAGTCTGGACCTTCAGCTCCTGCAATATTGTTCAGTCAATGATATTGTTCCAAAGTTTGTTAAGTTTAAAGTTGATAGTAAAAACTCCTTGTATCATTCTCAGTTTTATTCTGACACAATTAGGTATTTACTTAACTACGAAATTATTTGTACACAAAAAGACTATGAATGCCCTAACAGGCTTTGTTACTTACCAGAAAGCCAGACTCCACAGAGTCTATTAAGTTGGGGTACTCCTCGAGAAACTTTGAGACATCTTCATTACTGCTATTTGAATCTGTCTCAAATTACTGGCTGTATATTATTTGAAACTGTAGCTCTTGGTTCTTATATATTACAAGAGTTTTAAACATCCAAAAATGCTCTATATCCGAGATCAGATGTTCGAGATCTGAGTTGTATGACGTTTGTAACACCGAAATATTAAGGGATTTTGACAAAGGAAAAATCTATTTCTGAGGGAGGCCATGTGTCACCCGGTGAAATTCCTTACTAGCACGAATTTCTAGGTATAAATATTGCTAAATATACCAGAGAAAAAAGCTGTCAGGAATGCTGGGGTTACTACCCCCAGATCGAGCATCTATAATGAAAATAGATGTCGGTATGGGCAAGGGTAAGTGAAGTTATCACTGCCACAGAACCACACTCTGAAGACATCCCAATGTCAAAACCCCCAGAAGAGCGGAGAGCCGACCCAGCTCCCTCACTCACCCGCCCGCCCGACGGCGACCCCAGCGCCATCTGAACTCATTCCAGGCTAGCAGCATCCCCAGGCTTGGTATGCCCGTGCAGGGGGGGAAAGCTAGGACCTGGGAGGGTCACCGGGTGACACAGGGCCTCCCTCAGAAATAGATTTTTCCTTTGTCAAAATCCCTTTTCTGAGCTCGTCCCTGTGTCACCCGGTGAAATCGTAACAGAGAATCATACCAAGACTGTGAAGATGTAAGAAAACAATTATCTAAGGTAATCATGCATAAAAACGCGTACTATAAGAAAATAAGTTTAATTATTTCTCATGAGTAATTCAGGACATCACAACAGAGGAAATTAGAATAATAGTTAGGCTAAGCTTATGTAAACATACAATTTGACATGAAAATATAAAGTATGGCAAAAAACATGAGAGGAGGTACAAAAATAAGGAATACAAAATTACAGAAGTACCTCAAGACTTAAACCTACAAAATAGCACACATCAAAAGCATAATCACAATAAACATCATATAAAGGCCAACAATTTCAAGTATCATCTAAATTGAGGAGCCAGGCAGTGAGGTATGATTGGCCCAGGAAAACTGGTAGGGCAAATAAATGAGGCAGGCGGGCGGGGGGGAAAGGATAAGGTAAAGGATAATTTTAAGGTGGGGGGATGACACTCCCGACAGCCACCGTAGGAAATTTCAGAGCTTCAAGTGTTTTCAAGTAGTGGCATTTAAACACTAATGGAGATTTCCATCCCGTGTATTTTGTCAATTCAGCAAAATCCATATTATGAAAATAATTGGTAGAGGTAGCTACTGCTCGGATATCATGAACCTTGGGAACTGAATCCGGGTTAGCTTGTTTAATGAAGTATAGGATTTGCTGTCTTATAGCTTTTAAAGAAAGTGTTCCACCTTTTTCCCTGATAAAAAGAGGACCAGACAAACACAGAAGTTCTTTGCAAGTAAGCCCTCAAGGTAGCGACTGGGCACAAAGACAGGTCTTGTGGAAGAGGAACCACCTTCCAAGGGGACCACCTGTCTTGAGGGTCTTCGTTTTTCGCTAGGAATCTATGATCTGGGGAAAGCAGAACTTCTCCTGACGGGAGGAAATCTATGTGATCGACACCTCTGGAGAGAGCAGACAGTTCTGAGATTCTGGCACCTGAAGCTAAACTAATCAGGAATAAAGTCTTCCTTAACAGATCTAGATAAGAGCATTGGGCATTATTAATATCTGAGGCTAATTTCAGAACGTCGTTAAGGAACCAGGTAACCGAATGTGGGCGTGTTACCGGCCTTAAATGAGCACATGCTCTAGGGATGGAAGAAAAATATGAGTCAGTTAGGTCAGTCTTGAAGCCATGCAAAAACACCTTTCTCAAAGCTGATTTTGCTGTAGTAATAGTGGCCGGGGCTAGGCCTTTTTCAAACAATGAGCTAAAGAAGGTTATCGCTAAATTAGTGGTCATAGTTTGAGCTTCAGATGCCTTCAGAAAAGATGCCAATTTTTTGACTGCTGAGTCATACTGTCTGAGAGTAGAATCTCTCTTATCGGATTCAATAAACAGAGTATTAACAGGGTCAATATTTGCCCCCCTTTGGGCGGCAAACTTCATAAAGTCCATGAAGCCAGGGCATTCAGAATTTTTGAGGAAGCTGAAACAGGCTTCGTTTGCACTATCTGAGTCAGCCTGGGTCTGGGTATCTGACGACGCCGCAACTTGAGTTCCAGGAGAAGTGGAAACCAGTTGCTCTTCGGCCAGTTGGGGGCTACTAGGGCTACTTGACCCTTGAATGACCTGAGCTTGTGTAAGACTTTCATCAGCATGTTTATTGGGGGGAACAGATAGATTCTCTCCCAACTGTTCCAATCTATGGACATTGCATCTGTGGCGTAAGCTTGAGGATCTAGATTGGGAGCCACATAACAAGGGAGTTTGTGATTGCTCTCCGTGGCAAACAGGTCTACCTGAAGTCCCGGAACACGATGGCAGATCCAGTTGAAGGAGTCCTTGTCTAGGGACCATTCCGACTCCAGCGGAGTCGACCTGGACAGAGAATCTGCCACTACGTTCCGCACTCCCGCCAGATGGGTAGCTGACAAATGCCAGTTGTGTTTGTCCGCCAGGGAGAAGATGGCTAACATCACCTGGTTTATCCGACTCGATTTGGACCCGCCCCTGTTTATGCAATGTACTACTACGGCACTGTCCAACATGAACCTGATGTGGATCTGGTTGGCGGGACAAAGCTTTTTCAGGGTTAGAAACACTGCCATTGCTTCCAAAGTGTTTATATGGAACTGTTGAAACATGGTAGACCATATCCCTTGTACCTTTTGTTTTGGTGAGTATCCTCCCCAGCCGCTTAACGAAGCGTCTGTGTGGATTACCAGAGCTGGAGGGGGAAACTGAAGAGGGACTGGCTTTGAGAGGCCCTTGACTGTGGACCATGGGCAGAGTCTTTTCTTTGAGATTTGCGGAATTGATGAGACCCTGTCCCTGAGTCTTGACATTGGCTCGTCTCCGCCACACTCTGTTTATGTCTTTCAATCTCGCTTTTAGGAGCAGGTCTGTTACAGAGGCGAACTGAAGAGAACCCAAAATTCTTTCTTGTGTCCGGCGGGAGGCTTTCCTGTAATTCAGAAACTTTCTGGTAGCTGTTGCTATTTCCTTCCGCTTGGCCGGCGGAAGAGATAGCCTGTACGAGGTTAGGTCCCACTGGATACCCAGCCACTGAAACCGAGCTTCCGGAGTTAGGCGGGACTTCTCCCTGTTCAATTGGAAGCCTAAGGATTCTAGGAACTGGATCACCATGGCCGTAGCTCTCCGGCACTCCTCGACGGTTGAAGCCCAAATTATCCAATCGTCCAGGTATGCCGCTAACGATATCCCTCGGGATCGCAACTGCTGAACTACTGTTTCCGCCAGTTTCGTGAATATTCTGGGCGCTATGTTGAGCCCGAAAGGCATGACCCTGAAGGAGTAGGCCTGTTTCCCCAGTCTGAAACCCAGGAAGGGAGAGAAGTTCTGCGCAATCGGGACGTGATAGTATGCGTCTGAAAGATCGATAGAGGTGGTGACGGTTCTATGCGGAAGTAGAGTCCGTACCTGCGCAACTGTAAGCATGCGAAATTTGTCGCATTGTATGTAAAGATTTAGACGCGATAGGTCCAGAATTACTCTTTGTTGACTGGAGTCTTTTTTGGGAACAGAAAACAGCCTGCCTTGGAATCTGAGGTATCTCACTTTCTTTATTGCTCTCTTCCTGAGCAGTTCCGTCACAAAGTCTTGTAGAGCTTTGGAGGAGGGTTGATGAAACCTGGTCAAGGGATGAGGACCCTTGATCCAGCTCCAACCCAAACCTTTGGACACTATGCTGTGTGCCCATGGACTGAAAGACCACTGGTCTCTGAACCAGAAAAGTCTTCCGCCTACCTGGCTGGTCTCACTGGGAGGAAGCGGGTTTATTACCTCTACCGTGGCCTCCTCTTCCCCAGGAGAGGGACCGTAGGGCAGCCTTGCCTCTATAGGAGGCTCTAGCTCTACCCCCCCTTGCACTCCTGTTAAGGCCATGAAACGCCCCATGACCTTCATAAGAAGGGTTATATGCCGGAGACGACACATAAGAAGGAGTGGCAAGGGAGTGTTGAGCTGGCTGAACCAGCACAAACTGTTGAGGTTGAGCCTTGGAGGTGGAGGGTTGGTTCACCGCCGAGACAGGTACCGCCTGGACAACAGACTGATGTTGCTGTCTTCTGTGCCTCCTGTACCTTTTTCCCGGTCTATACTGGGAGCCGCCGGACTCTGGGGTTTTTCATTTAAAGGCTGGAATACCCCACCGGGAGCGCAGACTTTGGTTAGCCCTGGTTGCCTCAGCCAGGACACTGGTGACTTCTTCTTCCGGGAACAGATTGGCTCCCCAGAAGGAACTCTTCATGAGCTTGTTGGGCTCATGTCGAATGGTAGCGTCGGTGAAGATGAATTTGCGACAATTCAGCCGCGCCACCATGAAGTCATATAGGTCCGACTGAAACCCTGCTAACAAGGATTTCGTCAAGACCTGGAACAGCGGCTCCTCGGAAAACGAGACGGCGGTTGCCTCCGCTAGGCACAGCGAGTTCAGAGACCGGCTCAAGCGACACCGTGCCTCGAACTCAGCCTTCAGGAGAGCTTCCGTCAGTTTGGGAAGCTGGTCACTGAACTGGTTGGATGCGCAATCTGCGTCCAGTTTACCAGTCGTAAACGTGGACGGAGCATCCTTCCAAAAGTCGTCACCCCCGGGGAAGATTAGAGACATGGGGTCCGTCTCTCTGAGCTGAGGCAAAGGCTTGCCCTCAGCACATGCCTGAGCCGTTGTGAGTGCAACCTTAGTCAAGCAGGGGGTGGGGAGCTTATCCCCAAGGGAGAACATGGTGAAGTTGCCCTTGAAGGGGGTCAACTTGGTGTTCTCCGCTTGCCACTCTGTAAAGGTGCGCATCAGAGCTGATTGCGCCTGGTCCCTAGGGAAGATCACTGTCTCCTTAGGGACCTTACCAGAGCGTACCCAGGCTTCTTCTGTCAGCCTAGCGAAGCCTGGATAGGGAGGCAGAAGATCTGGAGGGAAGAATTCCAGTTCCTCCAGTCTACGAGTGCCTAGACCTTCAATCGTTAAAGTGTCTTCATGCCGGGGAGCATGAAGGGCTAAACGCCACGGGTTCCCTTTGTCAAATGGAGGGAGGGCGGAGGCTTCTGGGATGGGATAGTGCACCGCAGCCCCCCCAGAACGCACGATATCGGAGAGCATAGTCTCCTGGCTCTGAAGCCTCTCCGTGAGCTTGCTCAGCTTCGCCTCTACCCCCGTAGAGAACCTCTCGAGCAGCATCCCCGCAAACGCCTCAGGGTCAAAGGCAGGCTGGCGAGGAGGGCTAGGCTTGGCCGCTTTCTTACTCGCACCTCTGCCCGAGGTACTTGGTCTGCTCCCGGAGGCCACCGGACCAGTGTCCTGTGACTTCGACGGGGGAAAGGGGGATGCCTTGCGGGAAGACGAAGACTTATAGCCTTTCGCCTTCCACGACTTCTTCAACTTGGGGACAGTAGACTGGGCTCTGTCCTTCAAGAGAGAAGATTTATGAAAGCCCTGAAAAGAAGAAACAGATGATGACGGGGAATCAAACAGGGCGCCCGCCCCCACTGCCTCACTTACCTCCCTACCTACCTCCTGGTCCTGTTCCGTGTTCATGGGTTCCAGGTCGAGATCTAGCGCAGCGACATCCTCCGACACCTCTTCGTACAGCGGGTCATCCTGGAGAGGCTGGGTCTCTACCCGGATTTGCTCCATGATGGGGGCGGCAACTTCAGCTGGAACAGCCGCAGCAATCCGGGCGCCAGGGTACAGGATGTTCCTTAGGTTCTCATCGAGAACATAAGGTTTCCCCGACGGAACGTTCCTACCAAACCCAGCCACCTAGGCACGGAGGGACTCGAGGGCATCTTTGCGGGAGGACTCATCGGCCTGAAAAAAGTGGGGGAGTATCAAAGACCGAACTATTATGGTAAGATCATAAAACCCAAAATTTTACCATAACATTATATGTGAGAGCCCCCGAAGGGGCGGAACAAAAACAATCGGCTTACCGACTCGTCCTGGATACACCCATAGAGTGCGAAGCAAACCTCACAGCCATCCGGGTGCCACACGATCAGGTCGTCCAGGCGTACCGCGCAGCCGGCGTGGGTACGACAAACCACGTGCCCGTAGGGTTGGTGCAAGATGGCAGTGCACCCGGGCTCCTCACAATGAACAGTCGGTAATTGTGAACAGTATATGAACCTACTAATGTAAGATAACTTAAACTAAAGTAGGTACTAAGTAATTTCATACCGCACTACCGGAGCACTCCGGAGGGGTGAAAAAACCATAGAAAATGAACCTACCAATTCAAGATAACTTAAACTGTATTCCGGCGGAACGAAAATACTGAGCCAGACAAGACACCTTATCTCAAGGAACGCCAGAGATAATACGGCGGAACCCAAAGACAGGATCGCTGGACTCGTGGTACAAAACTAATAAAAAAAATTTTGGAATCCGGCGGCGGGATACATGAGACCGCCGGAATAATCTAGTATGATAGATAAAGCGATGGTACAAATATTCAGTTAACAACACATAAGGAATAATACATTATAAGCCCCCGGGTTCCGGCGCAAACCCCTCCGGGATCCCGAGCCTTCGAAGCTAGAGCATAGCAGAAAGGCGAGGCAGTACATCACAGCTGATCAGAATATGGTCAGGTGGAAAAGCCAATCAAACCTATCCAAATGACTCAAAGCGCCGAAGCGATAGTAGGGCGGAGGCAACGGGAGGGCCGGGGATGGCTGAGCTGAGAGAAGTGAGAGAGTGAGCCCTGAGAGTGGTCGGAAATCCGCTCGATCCGGAGAGAGCGAATCAACGAGACACTAGCCAAGTGATGTCAACAGAACCGACCCCAGGAGGGAGCGTGCCCCTCTACTAGGGTAGGCCTGTCTGCCTCGGAGTGACCATCAGAGGCCCGACGTCACACGCGCAAGGAGATGACAAACAACTTGAACCTCATACAGGGGAGGGGGGGGGGAAGCGGGGGTGAAAAAGGAAGGAAAGAACAGTACTTGAAGGAGAGGGTCAAGAGAAATAATAAGACAGGAGACTGGGGGGACTGTACCCTCCGCTCAACTGTAACCCCGCGAGGTAGAAGGTATCCAGAGGGTACCTAAGTACAGGGAGACTCATGACCCACCACAAGTACAGGGGAAGGAAAAGGAACTGTCCTAAACCAAACCACACCACGCTCTCACCCTCCTTGAAGGCATAGCCTAAATAACCAGGAGGAGAGAAGGGAAGGGAGAGGAAAAAGCAGGGAGAGAAATTCCTGTGTCGAAGGCCAACCGTAACCGACTAAAGTAAGGGAAAGGGTTGTGGAAAGCGTGAAGGAGACTCTCCAGGATAAAATCCTCCTTCTCCACTAGTGCTAGAGGGGGGGGAAACTGGGGTCTCGAAACTTCAGCAACCCAACCAAGTGGTAGACGGATGGAACAACAACAGAAACTCCCTCGACCTGACTATCCCCCCTCCCTCCTACCCTCTCAAGCGAGACACGGGAGAGCAGGAGGTTAGGTAAAGCAGCTAAAAAAGGAGGTAGCCTAACCCACCAACTAGTGATAGGACTAGGCTAGCAACCCCGCTAAATGATATTTACATGTTAGCCTAAAGACAAATAAATAACCATCCAATAATATAAAAATGTATAAGCTTGTGCTAGGCGTATAGCCTAACCGAACTAGGCGACAGAATGTAAACAGCCAACAGGCCGTACCTGACGCCACGCTCGGATATAATAATAATATAATTTCGCGTCATCAAGCACATACAGGAAAAAATTTTTCGTACTGTTCAAAAAGGGAGACATCCTGGGGAGAAAAGCAAATGAGTGGAATCTTCGGATACCCCAAACAATAGCAAGAACCCCAGTGAGAGGAGACTCACAAAAATTAAAATTAAAGGAGACCCAAAGACACACCCTAAGAAAACGCCACCAGGATGATCCCATGACGGGGAATATAAAGATAATTAGTGTAAACGACCGAGAGAAACCCAAACAGAACAAGCTGAATGGGTGTACCTCTAGGTCGACATGGCTGACAAGAGGGACGCCGCAGCACCCGAACAAAAACCACGTATAATTTATAAATACAGGCTTAAACAGCCAAACTAATCATAAAACCCCACAAGATGATGGTACTTAACTTGGAGACAGTAAAGCTGCTCGATGCCATGACGAAATAAAGCAGAAATTGCTGGAAAAACACAAGCAAAAGATCTACCAACAGCAGAGATCATGTGCTAGAATGGAATGAGTTCAGATGGCGCTGGGGTCGCTGTCGGGCGGGCGGGTGAGTGAGGGAGCTGGGTCGGCTCTCCGCTCTTCCGGGGGTTTTGTCATTGAGATGTCTTCAGAGTGTGGTTCTGTGGCAGTGATAACTTCACTCACCCTTGCCCATACCGACATCTATTTTCATTATAGATGCTCAATCTGGGGGTAGTAACCCCAGCATTCCTGATAGCTTTTTTCTCTGGTATATTTAGCAATATTTATACCTAGAAATTCGTGCTAGTAAGGAATTTCACCGGGTGACACAGGGACGAGCTCAGAAAAGAATGTTTTGTGAAAACATTCAAAATGTCTCTGCTCTTCTGTAATCAGTACTAAAGGACTCCACTTTATTTCAGATGAAGGAATGAACAGCAAATGAAGAAACCTCTTAGACAGGGACATGAATCTCACTGAGCTGAAACTACAGGTAAGTCTCCTCAGGGATTGAAGACTTTCTTGTGAGATATAAAAGAAGTAAGCATTAAATATTTAATAGACATACTGTACAGTCTGCAGTCTAGCAACTAAGTTTGTGAATTCCTAAATTGTTATTTTTCAGGAAAATTGCATTTGAAGTGAACTTTAAAGTCATAATAAATCAGCCCTTATAAGCATTGTTAGGACTTCATGAATAATCATTTGCAGGCATCCCAAGCCCTGTGGTTGGTAAGTGCAGTCAGTGCACCTCATGCTGTGCACTGTAGGTAGTGAATAAGGTTATTTGCAGCGTCTCTTCAGCCACTAGCTGCATCTACTTTCTTACGTTTTACTGTACCTCCGTTCATATTCTCTTTCTTCCATCTTACTTTCCTCCCTTTCCTCATTATTGTTTCATGGAGCAACTGCTGTGAGGTTTGCCTCCTTTTACACCTTCACTTTCCATTTCAGCACTGAGTGACCGACCTCACAGGTCTCAGGGCTTGGCCTTTGGTCTAAATTCTGTCAGAGTAATTGTGCCATATAGCCCCAATTCCTCCAGACTCTTAAACCCTTTTTGTGGGTTATATACATCGGAGGGAACTACCTAAATCTAACTTTTGTTATTCAGATTCATGCATTTGCTCAGACTGAGGGAGCCAGGGCTTTTTTGCATTTTAAAATTCCATTTTCCTTGAATTGTCTTGTCGTTGTGAATGTAAATTACATACCAAATGTACTAGCAAATTTAAATGCAATAAACCCAGTTGTGTAGGGCGATTTCAGTTAGCTACAGAGCTGGTAATCTTGATGTATTCCAGCAGGAGGTTTGGAATAGATACCTGGCCGAATTTGCTTTCCAGAATTGAGATAAGAATCTGAGTCCCAGTTTCAGCAAAAGCCATAATTGTAGAGATTATGTTGTTTGTGTAGTAACCCTCAACTTAAAGGACTTTTGTAATTACGAGCTACATTATTTGCTGTTTACATTTGGTGTACTCCCATTTTAGTTGTGATTCATTTTTAGATAAATCTCTCAAACTGAATGTTAAGTGTAACGTACTGTATAGGTTAGGTTAGGTTAGTGTAGGTTAGAAACTCGGTTGAATTACTCTTAGTTGTAAGATTTCTAGAAAATATTAAGCGCAGGCTGTGGTATAGGATCTGTTACTATCAGAAAGCCAGACCCCATAGCATCTGTTGAGTTGAGGTGTTACCATACTTAGGGAAATTCTGAAACATGTCATTACAGCCATTTGCATGTGTTTAAAATGACTGGTTGTATAATAATGAAACTGTAGCTCTTGGGTCTTGTGTGGAAGACATTTTTATATTTTTAATTATCTCTGACATATTCTCAGTAGTATACATGCTAGTCCATACAGTTTTGGGTCCTGAAAACATGTGTTCAGTAAATTTATTAGCAAGTTTTGAAACATTCTAAACTAGGTCTTTATGAAGTTGAATCCTCATTGGGGGTTAGTGCTGTCAGCACACATCGTGCAGTACACTGCAGGTATTACCTAAGGTCATGTGCAGCGTCCCTTTGCCCCCTAGCTGCAACCCCCTTCCTTATATTATACCTCTGTTCAAATTCTCTTTCTTCCATCTAACATTTGTTTCAACAGTTTTTTCAGTGCTGAATGATTTCATAGGTTCCAGTGCTTGGTCTTTGGCTTAAATTTTATGTTTCAGTTCCAGTTTATAAAGTTGAAGTGTTTTTAATTTGGCACTTGAAAGAACTGTTGGACTGAGTTCTGCTCTCTAGCTAGAGAGGAGAGATAGCTAACCACTGAGATACACTTTTAATAATGATTATTCAGTTGCACTAAGAGGCTACTGTCAGTTTTTGTGGAATTTGCGATGTAGAATAATTTTTTTTATTGCTTTTAACATTTCCCGTTAGATTGAAATGCATTTCAGTAAGTTGTCCTTGGTAAAACATTAATCATTCCTACACTGAGTGACCCCATTTATCCCCTCTTAGTACAAGACTTGTGTATAGGATGCTTGAAGCTTGATTGCAGATAATCATGCCCTTCCTTTAAGGCACAAGCAAAGCAACCTCAATTTTCCATGTTTCAATTGTTTTTTGTTCTTCCAGGTGAATCTGCAGTTTGGCAAGGCACTTGGCAAGTAACGATTGGACTGTTTTGACAGCACTTGAAGAAAATAGCAACGGTACAGTTACGTAAACAGGAGTGTGGTACATTTTCATAAACCCTACTGGACAGACATTGCAAGAAAATAATCATGAGATGTTGTGTAGTGTTTTAACAAAGGTACGATTTTAATTCACATACGTAAGGTGTCTGGGGACGTGTATCATTTTGGTGGGACAAGGAGAATTGTTCAGATGGAGCCCAAGTTATGGATTTAGAGATTTTGGTTTTGCAGAAATTAAAAATAATTGTACGTATTTGATGGAAATTGTGAATTAAAGAAGAGGTATTGAAGTTTATTGACAGTCAGTGCCTCAGATCTTAGAGTACTTGTAGGATATGAGACAAGTCAAAGAGATGGGGACAATGTTAGTGCTAAAATCTTTTACCAGACCACATTAGAATGTTGCAATGTTCTTTTACAGATGTTATAGCCAAGACCAAATAGTAATGATGATAATATTTAATTATGATACAGAACTATTTATTTTACCTTGCTAATTGAAATTTACAGTAAGAAGCCTTTCACTTTTCTTAATGAAATTTGTGTTGCAATGCAATGTTCGGTTACTTATTTAAAGACTTGTTCCCCACCTGTGCCCCTCTTATCTTTTATCCTACGACCCTGTAACCCTAAAGATTTCAGTGTCACAAGTCGTGGTGTCATTAACTTCTTCCTCATGTTTTCAGGAGAGGAATTGCAATCTACAAGCATAAAATGGACAAGTTTGAACACACAAATTGTACCTTGGCATTCCGCATCTCCACTGTAGAAGAACAACACAGGAAAAACTACAATTGAAACACTATCATGGGCATATGTTAGTGACCTGAATCAACCTTTGATGCTTGTAATTTTCAATTAGGAATTGTATGAGTCTATGTTCAGGACGTATGATTTATTTAAACCTGCTGCTGGTTCAGTATTTCAGGATATGTAATTTCCACATTCATTTCTTCCCAATTTAATTTTAGCCAACCAGCAGCTCAGTATTATTCAGGTACCTGAAACTCACATGGCTTAATATTACCTATTAACCATTTACGTAGACTAATTGTAAGTTTAATTTCAGTTAAAACACAACTCGGTATGTTTTAGAGTGCATAGTTTATTTTAATATCAGCTTTCAGTTGTGTGTATTTGAAAATAAGTACAGTATTTTATTTGCACTTCAATTTCTTTGCCAGCTAGAAAGCAGTGTTCCATGATATATATTCTTAACTTCATTTTCTGATTAGTTTAACAATAGCTGTGTGGCACCACAGTTTACTAAAGGATATGTAGTCGTATTTGGATAAGGTTCGTGAGTTCAATATGTCCAGTACTATAGTGTATTTCAAATAGTTTTGTAATTTCTTACCAGTTTGAAATTGGCTATCAGTTAGCTCGATATTTTTGGGGATTTATACATTAATGGTAATTTATCAGTATTTATATCAGCTGAAAGCAATTCAGTGCATTTCAAGATGCATAATTTTATTTTTGCCCGAGTCTAATATGAATTTGCAGTCGGTTACAAATAGCTCGATGCTTCAGGATACATCCTTTTTTTTACACAAGATTCATAACTGTTAAACATTAGAAATCAAAGAGCTCAGTTAGTTTCAGGATGCATAGTTTTCTCTTGAATTCTTTAGCTGTGTCAAATATAAGCTTTCAGGTAGCTTAGTACATTTTATGGTACATAGTTCTTCTTCTTCTTCTTCTCTCTGCATCGTTTCCGACTTTTGTGTAGGGTCGATGTTTCTGACAGCTTTCCTCCACCTGACTCGGTCAGACACATCGTCCTCCTTAAGTTGTTTGTCTCTCAGGTCTTCTCCGACTACATCCATCCACCTTCTTAGCTTCTTCGGTCTTCCTCGTGCCCTCCCACCAGGCACCTCCATCTGCATCACTCTCTGCCCTACATATGTCTCGTCCCTTCTCACCACATGGCCATGCCACTGCAGTCTTCTTTGATAGTTCTGCCACTTTAGCAGTTCCTCTTATTCTTTCATTTTTGATCCTGAGGACAGTTGTTCACCTGTAATTCTCCTTAGTTTAATATCAGGTACATAACATTAGAAATAAATTTATCAGTGTAAGATAAGATATTAGGTAGTTGTAGAAGCATAGACAATTTTGTATCAGTAAGCTTAGTATGTCTAAGGATAATTGTTCTTCATGAAATAAGATTGATATTACTTGTCAGGTAGTTGATTGCTTTCTAGAAATTCATGTAGCACTTAGATTTCATTTGCAGTATCCAGTAGGTTGTTGTTCAGTACATACTTGCCTGGGTGTGAAGTTCATATGGTATTATTATTATTTTTGTTAATATCATTATTTTAATTATTATTATTATTCAGAAGATGAACCCTATTCATATGGAACAAGCCCATTACAGGGGCCATTGACTTGAAATTCAAGCTTCCAAGGAATATGGTGTTCATTAGGAAGAAGTAAGAGGAAGTAAATTGAAATACAGAAAGAAGAGATCCCACTTATTAAAAAAAATATTAAATAGATAAATAGATAAAAATTGATTAAAACGCAAGAAGAATAGTATTAGTGTAATAATGCAGTAATAGTAGGTGATTCTTATTGTTTTCACTAGTTTCCCCAAAGTTCTGACATTATCAGTAGCAAATAGTTCATTAGTTAGAACTAGTTGCTTTTATGAAATATTTTCATGGAAGCCGTTGTAGTTAAGAACAGTTTTGTGGAACCAAACCTGTGATGTATTGCCTTTGGAGAACAGGCAATATTTTCAGCTAAAGTACAAATGATTCCTGATATTTTTTCTCAATAAGCCACATAGATTTTGTTAAACTAGCCTCCGCCGTAGTAGGGACTTGGAAGCAAAGCTCTCAAAAATACACTGTAACCTTAATCCACAGATTGTTTCAATTACTGAATATCAGAGTTTTTGAGAGTTAAATCCTCGATAGCTCTAAGATCCTGCTTTATTGTAGTATTATGTAAGCGTTGGTACTTTTTAACTTTTAAGACCTAGGTTATGCACAGGCTTTGCTTAATGCAGGATGAATATTACAGCTTCCACATTTTGAATTTGGTGGCTTATGGAGAACTTGTCATTATTTTCATGTGATTAAATTATACTCTGTGATTTTGTACAAAGCTTGCCACGATTATAAAATGCACCTTGTTAAACATTAAACAAATTGTTTAAAATTTTCAACATAAATTAATTCAAAGTTTACTGCAGGTAATGAGGAGTTATGTTATCAGGGGCATTATTATAATCACGGCATCTCTGCATATTTCAAGACACTGCTGGAATGTGAAGGGTCCAAACTGAAATCTTGTTACTGTTAAGGGAATTTGGTAATGTAGGCACAAGATTCAATAAGTAAATTGAAGTTCAAAATGCTTTTTCAAAGGGGATTTGGTACTCAAAATAAATTTGTTACTTTGAGGGTCATGTGATTTTATACAAAACATATTTTAGGTAAATGGATCTGTAAGTAAATTCTCATTCAGATTTTAATTTAAAGAAAGTTAAGTATTATTAACAATGGCTTCTTATGTACATATGTAAACTCAAATAATAAGTAAATTGAAATTCAAAATTTATTTTCAAGGGGAGTTTGGCATTCGAATTGAATTTGTTGCTTTTAGGGGTTATTTTTTTTTTTTGCAACACATATTTTAGGTAAATTAATCTGTAAGCAAGCTCAAATTCAGAATTTTTATGTAAAGGAAGTTAGGTATTCTTAATACACTAATGGCTTTTTAGCTATATGAATAAGTAAACTCATAAGTGCTCTTTTAATTGCCGTTTGACAAAGGTATTTGTGGTATATGTATTAATGAGCATTCTCAGTTATGGGCAGAGTTTGTTCATCTTAATGTTACATTGATACTTAGACTTTCTGGAACGATTCAGTTCATCTTGAGAACTCGCCAATGTTTTCTTTACCAGAGCACTAAGTATTTTTCAGACTTTTGCTATAAAAGCTAAATTCTGGTGGACTCCATAGCTATCGGATAGTTGCTATTTATTTGACTGTCATTTTTAAATTTTTGAGACGAGCAAGTCTTCCATATCTCTTGTAAGGTTCTCACAAAGGGACTGCTTTTCCGCGAAAGGCGTAAATTGTAGTATGGTTAGGTTAAAGAAGTTGAACATCACATTGGAAAAAATAAAACCAAGGGAAGTAAAGGAAAGATATATGATTGTGAGGGAGGGTTTTTTTTTTGTTATAGGTACACTTGCCCTTAAGAATAATTCACTGTAGAGCCATGTAAACAAGGAGCCTTAGGAAGCATGTAATAATAATAATAACCACAATCTTAGCTTCTCAGTTTCTTCGCACATTTTGGATACTCTTGTCACTACCAAGCCTTAGATTGAAATGGAAGAATGTGACGTGATTCTGACGTCTGTAACAGGATTTGAACCCTCATCCAGAGTATCAGAATGACGTCATGTTATCCACTTGACCGCAGTTGTCAGGTAGGTAACGTGTCCTCGTTCTGATACTCCAAATGCAGGTCCAACTCATGCTGTGGGCATCAGAATGACTTCATATTCTTCCATTTAGATCTAATGCTTGGTAGTTACAAGTGCATCCAAGGAAAGTGTGAAGAATATAAGAAGGCATTGTGGCTATTATGATTACGTAGATAAGTATCTGGTAAAAAGTGACCAGTAGATTCTATGTATATATAAAGTATGGTTCGTTTCAGGCAACAATGGAATTTCAAAAATTGGAAATGAAATCGTAAAAGAGTTCTGTCTCAGCTTAGGAACTAAATAATTTTTGACAGTGTTTCTAGTTACATTTTAACAAGACGTATGTGACTTTGTTAATTTGAATTGTTTGAGAAATTTGGGTGTTATTTCTTAGGTATTGATTTTTCTAAATTGCAGACTTCCCAGTGTAACAGTGTCTTGACATATGGAGATTTTCTGTAGGTTAAGGTATTTTTTAAATTTTTTTTTACATTTTGTATAATTCCCATTGAAGTTCAGTAATTTGATGAAACCAAGATTCATTTGACTGTTATTGTTAAACTTCAACTAAAATCTGAATAATGGGGAAATTATTGTAATACCAAAAAATGTATGTATTGATTTGTACAAGGACTTCTGAATTTCAACTTTGAGCTCAGCTGTCATCAGGTATTGACTTCATTTAGCTACAAAAGGTAATTTTGTGTCTTTGTTATTTCTTACCACAGCAGAGCAAAGTTTAAAACTATTGAAAAAACTCTAGTGGCACCAAAAACCAAGAGAATTGTAACAATATCCATCGTATCCTTAGTTATGGTATATTGTTTGGACATTGCAATCAAGGTTTGATAAACTGAGCTTGGAAACTCATATCTATATAAATTTTCCCTATAGGCCAACATTTTCAGATATCTGGGTAGCAATATTCCTGTATAATATTATCAGCAATAGCACCCCATCAATAGAAATGAGATATCTTGTTAAGGTGATGTAATGTAGACATTGTCCATCTTTTATCTCTCAGCTTTCCATTCTCACCAGACTTCCCTTCATGTGACCTTGAAATTACACGCTACCCTTTCAAGGGCATTTTTGCAGTCTCCTGTTAAAGCTGTTACATAGAAACACTTGGCAGTTTTACAGCTCAACTTGGAAACCTCCAGAATTTTAGATTCTTGTGCTGTAAGAGCAGTTTTTGATCACTTGAATCCTTGTCAGCTGAAATCTTCCAGGTTTCATACTGTTATATAGCCCACATTCTCTCTCTCTCTCTCTCTCTCTCTCTCTCTCTCTCTCTGTCTTTCTTACAGCAGTCCCGCATATTCTGTGCTTTGCCAGAATCTTTACATAGTTATCTGAACCATCATTTCACTTTACATACTTTGTTGAAGCTTTCTTGTATGTCATATTCTCTACTGGAGGGATCTTGAACATTTGGCATGCTTTGCTTGACTGGACACACACACTTATGTACTTTCAGGGTGCTTTCTCTATTTCTCCCAGGCACAGGGATGAAGTACCTCAGTCTTCAAACCCTCACGCTTAAATTCTTATCGTAAACTCTTTCATGTGTGGACCTGAGATTGCTAGGGTTTGAAATTAAGTTGAATCTTTCAATGTAAAGATATTTGCCTTTGTCACCCGGTTTTCAAATGAATTCTAAAGTCTTCGTTTTAAATAACTAATAGAGTTTTGTAAAATGGTTTAAGGTATGAATCAATTCATGGGTTTTGGTATGAAATTGAGTTGAATCTTTCAATGTAAAGATATTTGCCTTTTTTTGCCCAGTTTCCAAATGAATTCTAAAGTTTTCATTTTAAATATTTGTTAGAGTTGTGTAATGTGATTGAAGTGACAAGTTCATTTTATATGTTTTTATGTTTTATTGAGAACTAGAGCAGTGTCTGTAAACATTCTTCTCTAAACCTGAACAGTTTAAAGGAAATGAATTCTTGCTCATTACTAATTGACGTAAGTTGAAGTACAGAAGTCCTTGTGTATTTACACATTTTGTAAAACAAAAGACTTTTTAAAATAAAGGACTCCTTGGAGTCAGCACTGCAATGCCTCCAGGAGGGAGTAATATGTCTTCAGTCAGAGGTAATATTAGGTCAACTCAGTCAGTTGTCAGCCACTGAAACAGACTCAGAAGAGCTGATTTTTTTTCTAAGCTGACATTGGCTGATTTGGCTGAGATGGGAACAGTCTTATCCTTGTATTTTCCAAGATGTGTTTAAAATGTTCTATGAACCTGTGGAAGAATGTTTAGAATTTAAAATGTTTAACAAAATGTTCGGACAGGGAGTCCAACGGAGGTTGTGGTAACGGTTACCACCGAGACGAGCCTTAGGCTTAAGTTCAACTGTTGTTTGAAACAAATGTTTGCTTGGCATGTATTGCCCTCATGATATGGTGTAGCAAACATGTAGATTTTTAAAGCAAGAATTTGGTTTCATATGATGTACAGTTGCCCAAAAAAAAGTATGTGAGTAGGTGAGAAAATCTACAACTCAATGTTTTTGGTTTTTGTTTGAGATTTTGTGCAGGATTCTCTCTCGTCTTGTTAGAGAAGTTGAGTGTATTTGATCTTGTACAAGAAAAGGCACAATCGAGCAAGACGTGGTTATGGCGAATGTATTTTTGAAGGTGTTGACCATTGTACTGACAATTGTATCTGACAATTCTTTCCTTGGAGCTGTTTAAAAATTGACTCTTAAATATTTCTTGATAGGGTTATTTCAGTTGTCAGAAATATGTAAGTGTAAAATTGACTTAATTCTAAGAAAAATTCTCATTTGTAAATTTTTATCATGAGTTGTCACATTTTACTTATAAGGCAGTTATGAGATTCCGTTTGATCAAATACTGTTTCCTGGAGAATTATAAGTAAACTTGATGGTGTAGTACGGAAAATTTTAGCTTGCAAGGCATCATTCACTGAGATTAGAGTCTGTCATTTTTGCTGTTTTTTTTTTCTACTAGTTTACATAGAAGAGTTTCGCAAGATTACTTTAAAGCTTTGAATATTATTTATGTCCTGCCAGATGTCTTATAAAGAATAAGTTTAAAATTTAGGTTGAGAAGTGTAAAGTAGAGAGAGCTAAAAGTCATCCGGATGGTCGAACAGACAAAACCTTTAATTATATTTCAGACACTTGCTGTCTTTTCGAAAGGGGGTACCAGCTTGGGGCTCAAACGTCTTGCATCTTGGGCCAACATTCATTCGTGTACTTGAAATAAAGGAGGGATAAAACACCACAACAATCATGTTTAGAATAAGTGTGGGAAACTTGCAAGTGTTCGTCACATCGTTAGTAATTAGACAACAATTAGAGAGTTTGAGTATTAAACGTGGAGGAACTTTGATTGAAATATGTAAATCTTTGGTCGAAAATTAACAAACAGATTCATTTGACAAGTTTCTAAGAAGGCAATAAGACAGAATATGGCCTGTGATATATTGTAAAGGTTATTGTACTACATCACCAAACACCTTGCCAAAAAGCATTCTTTGATTTAGAGGCAGTGTGAGGTAGTATCTAGACTTTTCTGAATGCAAATGATGAATGTAGAACAAATGTTTTGCCCATCATTTAATGGGATGAGGAAACTGTTCTCATTTTTAGGTTACATTTCTGTTGGAAGGGTTCATTGATAGGAAAATATTCTTTTAAAACCTTGGTAAGATGTAGATGAATCAGATGCTATGGAGAAGCTAGTTGCCATTTCCTTACGGAAGTTACTAAAACCCTCGGTTTGTTGATGTGATCGTTAATTGATGTCAGATTTTCATAGGTTTCCTCATACAGTTTGTTGACCAAGAAAGTGATGTATAGGTTGACTGAGCTTTGTGTTGGCTCATTAAATTGGAGAATTATGTCTCTGATGTGAGGTGCTTAAATAATGGTGGTTTGGTGTACTGTTTACGAGTGTGGTCTTCAAATACTGACTTATCTCAAATTCTTGGATAGAGTTGTCATCAGTAAAGTTTATTTTGCTCATTCTTAATGTTGACTTGTGGCATAGACATACAGTGAATTCATTAGTTTGTTGTATGAAACGTATGACAACGCCAAACATCCTCTGCATTCTTCGTTAACTGATGTAGCTGTTTTTGCTCGCAGCGATAGGCTGGCCACTGCTGCAAACAGTTTGTCATTTTCTAGTATCAGGTTTAAGACTACGGTACTTAATTTTCCAAGTGTTTTGTTTTGGATACAACTGAATATGGAATAGTTTGCTTAGTGCAGTTGCTAAATCTTCTGACCTCCAAATGTTCAAGATAGGAGCAAATTCATTCTTCCTTTCTGCTGACATCTGAATTCAGGTGTATCGGTCTTACTTTTTATTCCATCGTATGATCTGATTTCATTGCTTTGTCGGTATTTAGATTTATAACTTTTACAGCTTTTTCAGTGCTCCTAATTGGTCTTGGCAGGTCTTACTGGGTCAGGGTAACTGTAGAAGTCACTAGAATATCAACAGATTTTGTAGTTCATATAGTTTGAGCTTGGGTAACTTGATTTAAGACACTGGTCATGATGTAGATTAGAACTTATCCTGGTTTTTAAATTGATTTATGATATAACTTTCTAGATTTCAGTAGACTTGATGTAGATTAGAACTTATTCTGGTTCTTACATAGATTTATAATACTGTATTATCCTGGTTCTTACATTGATTTTTAATCTGACTTTCTAGATTCCAGTAGATTCAGTGTAGATTAGAACATTACCTGGTTTTTAAATTCATGTATAATGTAACACTCTAGATTTTAGCAGATATGTAAAGAGGTTTCCTATGGAGTTTTATCATTGTAAAGGTGGAAGTTTGCTATTTTTGAATAGCAATATCAGTCAAGAAATGTACGGAAGATCTGTAGTTTGGGATTAAATACATCTTATTTTCTATGGTGGTACTTTGTGTTTTATTCAAGCCCCTCCACACAGCACTGTACTTTGGAATTTGAAGTGTCAGTTTACGATAATAGTTGTGTAGTATGATAATGTTAAAAGAGTTGTTCCACTGGAAAGCCTAATAATGACTTGCTTATTAAAGGTATGGTACATCATGATTAGATTTTGTTTGGTCTTGTATGGCGGTGTATAGAATATGGACAATATTAGTTTATGGTGGTGGTGTATGTATTCAAATGTTATTTTATTTCTTGACAAGGGAATTGGTATTTGAATGTTAGGTGGGTACAGTGGATGTGGTACTTACCAATTTATAAAACTGGTGACAGTGGATTTACAACTCACCAATGTATAGGTGACAGTGTATTTGCTACTTAGCAATTTCTTGGTGACGGTGTAGTTTGGTTTTTAGAAATCATTTAGTGACAGTAGGATCCACAATGGTAGAATCTGGATTACATGATATTAAGTTTTATAGCACACGAGATGTTTGATGGTGTTTGAAACGAGTCCAGGATTCAGAAAAATAGCCCAAGATCAATTGGGATTCAGGAAGTCTTTGGTCTTTTCAAACTTTCTTTTAGAAAGTTTGTTTTCTGATGGTAGGTGTAGTTTTAGAAAGTCTAACTGTTAAGTCTGTGGTACTGTACTTTCAAATTTCAGGATATAAGGCACTTTTTGTATACTGTTATTTTGAAGTTTCTTGTGGCATTTCACATTGATGAAGTTTTCCTGACACTTAGAAATGATGTTATTGTGTGATGCTTCCACTTTTAGAAAGTCTTAATCTGGGAAACTTAGTCTGAGAAGGTCTGATTCTTCATGGTAACTCTACCTTTCAAAGTCTTTGCTTTACATATATTTTTTTGCATTCAAGATGTGTTGGTGTCCATTAGTTTAGGGTGTAGAAAGTGCACTTATTTGTGATAATCTCCCTGAAGTGATGGTGAAAAAGTCGGGTATATATTCATTTACAATGTACTGAGATACTTTTAAAATCTTGTAGCCTTTTAATTTGTACTTGTGTTGCCTTTAGATGTGTGTGTTAGTCTTGGTGCTTTGGCTTCCAGATGTGTCTGAGTTTTTGCCTAAAAAGGCTGTTGTTATTTTTGGGGCTACGAAGTCTCTTAATGTGTGACCTGGAGGTCTCTTAGTTACTATTTTTGCCAGAAATTTTTTTTTATTCCTTGTTTGTTTGTTTTTTTGAGGCAGCAAGTCTGCTGGTCTAGAATTCCTTTGGTTAGAAAGTCTGGTGGTTTGGAATTTCTTTGGTTAGAAAGTCTGGTGGTCTGGAATTTCTTTGGTTAGAGTCTGGTGGTCTGGAATTTCTTTGGTTAGAAAGTCTGCTGGTTTGGAATTTCTTTGGTTAGAAAGTCTGCTGGTCTGGAATTTCTTTGGTTAGAAAGTCTGGTGGTCTGGAATTTCTTTGGTTAGAAAGTCTGGTGGTCTGGAATTTCTTTGGTTAGAAAGTCTGGTGGTCTGGAATTTCTTTGGTTAGAAAGTCTGGTGGTCTGGAATTTCTTTGGTTAGAAAGTCTGGTGGTCTGGAATTTCTTTGGTTAGAAAGTCTGGTGGTCTGGAATTTCTTTGCTTAGAAAGTCTGGTGGTCTGGAATTTCTTTGGTTAGAAAGTCTGGTGGTCTGGAATTTCTTTGGTTAGAAAGTCTGGTGGTCTGGAATTTCTTTGGTTAGAAAGTCTGGTGGTCTGGAATTTCTTTGGTTAGAAAGTCTGGTGGTCTGGAATTTCTTTGGTTAGAAAGTCTGGTGGTCTGGAATTTCTTTGGTTAGAAAGTCTGGTGGTCTGGAATTTCTTTGGTTAGAAAGTCTGGTGGTCTGGAATTTCTTTGGTTAGAAAGTCTGGTGGTCTGGAATTTCTTTGGTTAGAAAGTCTGGTGGTCTGGAATTTCTTTGGTTAGAAAGTCTGATGGTCTGGAATTTCTTTGATTAGAGTCTGGTGGTCTGGAATTTCTTTGGTTAGAAAGTCTGGTGGTCTGGAATTTCTTTGGTTAGAAAGTCTGGTGGTCTGGAATTTCTTTGGTTAGAAAGTCTGGTGGTCTGGAATTTCTTTGGTTAGAGTCTGGTGGTCTGGAATTTCTCTGGTTAGAAAGTCTGGTGGTCTGGAATTTCTTTGGTTAGAAAGTCTGGTGGTCTGGAATTTCTTTGGTTAGAAAGTCTGGTGGTCTGGAATTTCTTTGGTTAGAAAGTCTGGTGGTCTGGAATTTCTTTGGTTAGAAAGTCTGGTGGTCTGGAATTTCTTTGGTTAGAAAGTCTGGTGGTCTGGAATTTCTTTGGTTAGAAAGTCTGGTGGTCTGGAATTTCTTTGGTTAGAAAGTCTGGTGGTCTGGAATTTCTTTGGTTAGAAAGTCTGGTGGTCTGGAATTTCTTTGGTTAGAGTCTGGTGGTCTGGAATTTCTTTGGTTAGAAAGTCTGCTGGTTTGGAATTTCTTTGCTTAGAAAGTCTGTCGGATTGGAATTTCTTTGGTTAGAAAGTCTGTCGGATTGGAATTTCTTTGGTTAGAAAGTCTGGTGGTCTGGAATTTCTTTGGTTAGAAAGTCTGCTGGTTTGGAATTTCTTTGGTTAGAAAGTCTGGTGGTCTGGAATTTCTTTGGTTAGAAAGTCTGGTGGTCTGGAATTTCTTTGGTTAGAAAGTCTGGTGGTCTGGAATTTCTTTGGTTAGAAAGTCTGGTGGTCTGGAATTTCTTTGGTTAGAGTCTGGTGGTCTGGAATTTCTTTGGTTAGAAAGTCTGGTGGTTTGGAATTTCTTTGCTTAGAAAGTCTGCTGGTTTGGAATTTCTTTGGTTAGAAAGTCTGGTGGTCTGGAATTTCTTTGGTTAGAAAGTCTGGTGGTCTGGAATTTCTTTGGTTAGAAAGTCTGGTGGTCTGGAATTTCTTTGGTTAGAAAGTCTGCTGGTTTGGAATTTCTTTGCTTAGAAAGTCTGTCGGATTGGAATTTCTTTGGTTAGAAAGTCTGGTGGTCTGGAATTTCTTTGGTTAGAGTCTGGTGGTCTGGAATTTCTTTGGTTAGAAAGTCTGGTGGTCTGGAATTTCTTTGGTTAGAAAGTCTGGTGGTCTGGAATTTCTTTGGTTAGAAAGTCTGGTGGTCTGGAATTTCTTTGGTTAGAAAGTCTGGTGGTCTGGAATTTCTTTGGTTAGAAAGTCTGGTGGTCTGGAATTTCTTTGGTTAGAAAGTCTGGTGGTCTGGAATTTCTTTGGTTAGAAAGTCTGGTGGTCTGGAATTTCTTTGGTTAGAAAGTCTGGTGGTCTGGAATTTCTTTGGTTAGAAAGTCTGCTGGTTTGGAATTTCTTTGCTTAGAAAGTCTGTCGGATTGGAATTTCTTTGGTTAGAAAGTCTGGTGGTCTGGAATTTCTTTGGTTAGAAAGTCTGGTGGTCTGGAATTTCTTTGGTTAGAAAGTCTGCTGGTTTGGAATTTCTTTGCTTAGAAAGTCTGTCGGATTGGAATTTCTTTGGTTAGAAAGTCTGTCGGATTGGAATTTCTTTGGTTAGAAAGTCTGGTGGTCTGGAATTTCTTTGCTTAGAAAGTCTGTCGGATTGGAATTTCTTTGGTTAGAAAGTCTGTCGGATTGGAATTTCTTTGGTTAGAAAGTCTGGTGGTCTGGAATTTCTTTGCTTAGAAAGTCTGCTGGTTTGGAATTTCTTTGCATAGAAAGTCTGTCGGATTGGAATTTCTTTGGTTAGAAAGTCTGTTGGTTCAGTTTTAGAAGGTCTGTTAGATACCTATAAAGTTAGGTATTTTTTGGTAGTTTGTGGTTTGTTTCTGCTAAGAAATCTAGTTTGGGAGTTTTTGCTTAGAATGCTTTTTTGTCTTCGATATATTTATAGGATTCATGAGTCACTGGGTTGAAATGTCTTTAATCCTGTTAGTTTTATGACCAGGAAGTCTGTTAGTCCTTGGGTTATTTGGCTTGGAAGGCTGTAAGTGTGCGATAATTTTTTCCAAAAAGTGTGTCAATTCTGGAAAGGTTTTTTTTTTGCAAACAAAAGGTGTTTGTTTAGGAGAGATTCTTTAAAAAGTGTATCTTTGGGGGGGAATTTTTGCATTGAAAGTGTCTCAGTTTTAGATAGGTTTTTACCTAAAAAGAGTTAGTGGTTGAAAGTGTTTTTTGCCTTGTGTTAGTTCTTTGGTTTTTGCTCAGAAAGTGTCACAATTTAGTCTAGATTTTTTGCCTAAAATGAGAGAGTTTTTTTAGAGTTTTTTTGCTTAGCAAGAGTCTCAGTTTAGCCTAGTTTTTTGCCTAAATGGGTTTTGTTGAGTAGTTTTACCTAAAAAGAGTCACAGCTTGGTATTTTTATGCCCAGAAAGAGAGTTGGATCGAGGCTTTTGCCTAAAGAAGTGTGCAGTCATTGAAATAGTGATGAAAGGCCAAGGTTTAGAGTATCCTAAACACTAACCAAAAATATAAAGATACTGAATCTTAAATTGGCAATAGCTTTTTAAAGGCAAGTTTTGAGGTATAATATCTAAATTAAAAGTATTAAACTTCCCATGAAGTTTTTCCTAACTTGTACTAGCTGGTCCTGACAGCAGGAATGGATGATAGCATCAAAATTATTACTATGAAAAATATTTATAATTCTGTACTCCTTTATAGGTGATCAGTACGAAACTACAGTGTTTTGTGTCTTGCAGTTTCTGTAGTGAGTATGTGTAGGCCAGTTTTTGTAACATGAAACTGCACATTTCATGGTCAATATTAAACAGCAGTTTTTACTTGTGGGCAAATGTTAGTCATGTGGCCCTATTCTGGTAAGTAAGACAAAGAGATATCTTGATAGTCTTGTGTTTTGTAAGCAATATGAAATGACCATTCATAGTCTTGCAGTCTTGTTTCTGTGAACAGTACAGAACTGCTTTTCATAGTCTTGTTAAAGCTGGAAGCCGAACGAATTTGGGAAGAAATCCTAGCTTCAGAAAGCCCAAATGAATATGCCAATCAGGTGCTGGACATTCCTCCATAATTACCTGTAAATGAGGTATGTTTTTGCTCCATAATTACGTGTTAGTGAAGCAGATTATCAAGTAATTATAAGGCAAGGGGATGAATATTTCTCCCTAATTACATAATTACCTGTTATAGAGGAAGATTTCTTGCCCAAATTACGTTAATGAAAAGTTTTTCCTACCAAATTAGCAGTTAATCATTGGTTTCTCCCTAATTACAGAGTTACTAGTTAGTTAGGCCTATTCATATCCCTAATTAGTGGCAGTGGGATGCATATTTCTCCCCAATTACATAATTATCTTTTAAAGATGTTGTTTTTCTCTAATTACCTGTCAATGTGGCAAAATTAGGTGGGGCTTTATCAAATTACTTGGCAATTTCTAGTTAATTAGGCCTAATCCTCTCCTAATTACCGGCAATGGGTTGGATTCTTGCAAGGAGTATCACACAGAACCTAAACTGGCCTGGTGGTCCACGTGTACGGTGAAGGCTGACGTTAGTCCGACCTGCTGTCCTGCTGGGGGAGGAAGAACGGGGCAGGAGGACAGTAGCTTTGCACGTCTCCAACCATTTACCTGACTCAATCACTTACATTGAATGGTGGCATTAGGCCTATAAGATGAAGTGGTGGGAGTGCCTCAAGGCGCGCTTGTTCCACCCGAAGGGGTTTGGGTCACTTGTCTGCTTTTGGGGGGACGGTGTGTGTCTTGGTGTAATTAAGTGCTTTTGTTGCAACAAGAGACTGGAGGATGACTCTTGTTAATTTGTGCCTTAAAGTAATATAGTTTTAACTGAAAATAAAGTTAATGAGCTTTCGTTTGGTTTCTTCGTGAAATTCCTGTAAAATTCTCCTGTTCAGAAAGACATCTGAAGGTATAAATTAATATTCCAGACTGCAAATTAATCTTGTGGATGAAAATATCATGTAAACGGAAAATAGCACCAAATTAAACTTACATAACTTGAAAGAGTTTTCGAGTTAATGAATTCAATTTAGAGTCGCAGAAAATTATTTATGAATAGATAACTATTTTGGTACAAGTGATGTTGGTAAGGTAGGCCTAAAATTTAGCTAAAATTATTTAAAATGCAGCCAAAGTTGTTCATTACAATATGAAAAATAACGTAACAAGTGAAAAAGTGATTTCTTCGAAATCACATTTTTTTTCACACATGAAAAAACCAATCGGCCAAAAAATGCTGTAAAAATACGTAAATAATTACAGTTAAACTGAAATTAATTAATGATTTATCTGGTTACAAATAAGCCCCTCTAATAATGGAGATTGGTGTTTTACAAGTTATAATTAAACGTATTATATCACCAAATTTACAAGGAATAAATCAGCCAGGAAAAGCTATTTAAAAAAAAAAACGAAATCAGGTGATAAAAATACTAAGCAAAAATTGCCAATTTCAGTCTTAAAAAGTTCAACTAAATCGGATTCATTCGAAAAATAATCGAGGAATTTTGAAATCACTAGCCTACTATAGACCATTTCTACGTCTATCGCAGGAGCTTATTTTCCGACGTGCTTTGGTATTTTGCCGTCAGATTTGACGTCAGTTTATTAATGTTTATTGCAAAATTGAAGTCTCGTGTTCATATCACGCTTATGAACACGTTAAAACCCCAATCTTGCCAAAAATATTGATATTTTAACGTCAAAATTGACGGCAAAACGCCGAAAGATGCCGGAGAGACCTTGGAAATTGACAAAGTTATTTTAGTAAAATCCTTATTTCGAGAAAATGACGTAGGTTTTATATGTAAATATCAATTAAAATAGTTATAAAATAACCTTATTTATCAATATTTACGAGTAAATTGCCCTTTACGGTTCTAAGTCAAGAATTGTCTGGTGCTAAGTCAGTATCAAAATGGCCAAGACACTCGAGAATATATTAATCGTAGTCATCGTCTCTTTCGCTGCTTGTCCCTTCGTTTTCTATGAGGTCTGATGCATCAGTAAAAGACCCATTCTCTATACGAAGACGTGATCGAGAGAGAAAGAGCGAGAGAGAGAGAGAGAGAGTCGTAGTCTCGTAAAATCACGTAGGTGTCAGAATGTATGTTTTAAACCTGTAGGGTTTTGAGAGAGAGTTTGGGAGAGAGAGCGTGAGAAACATAGCGAGACAGAGAGACGACTGGACGAAATTCTGGCTTTGCATTTCTACACGGATTTTGCACGCCATGTTTCACGAAGACTTTCTCTGCCAAGTTACGTTAGCTTTAGGTCAAAGTCTCGGTGGGTATAACTCCATACCCCCAACCCTCTTTGGGCTCCCTGTCCCGACATCATCTAGGGCATTTGAAGTCTAAACATTCTCTCAGGGACATAGAATATGGCCGACGCCATCTTGGAAAATACAAGGCTTCATAGATTCCCATCTCGGCCGAAGTCAGCTTAGAAAAAAATCAGTCCTTTTTCGAGTCGGTTTCAGTTGCTGATGACCGACTGACCTGACCTCATATTACCTCTGGCTGAGGACATATATTACTCCCTCCTGGAGCACTGCAGTGCTGGCTTAGAGGGGTAAAAAAAATATTTGATTCTTACTATCATTAACAAAACTAACCTTCCCTATTATAAAAATTCTCTTGTGGATCAAAACAAAAGACTTGACGGGCATTTAGAGGATTTTATTTACTTTCATCATACATTTTATTACAATGATGACATCAATGACGTCACGGCTTGACTTACAGCTATACTTAATGTAGTTTGCCTATTATAATTGACATCTGTGTCGTGACGACCCTAGCAACTCTTTAAGTCACTTTTACTACCAATGACGTCATCATTTACAACCGTTTTCTTTGAGAAGTTTTGCGCTATTATGACGTCATCAGTGCTGTGAGGACCTTACCAAGTTTATACGTCACTCATACTATCAATGAAGTTATCGTTTACAAGTTTTCTTTGAGACGTTTATAGTTTAAGCTCTCTTATTATCTACCTTTTTAAGGCCATTTTTTCTATATATTCGTAAGTTTTAACTGGTTTTAAAAGGCATTAACTAAGCATAATATTCATAAGTTTCTGGTGCCTTCTAAAAGGCCTTATATTCGTAGGTTTTAGGTGGTTTTAACAGGCCATTTTTACCTACAATCGTATGTTTTAGGCAAACCTTTTAAAGGCTTTACTTAGACTTAGTCTATATCCTGTATATGGTCCATAAATACCTTTGGTTTGACCCAGACTAACACCCTTATTTCTCTAGTAAATAAAGCTTATATTAATGGCACAAACATAAGGCTTTTCAAGTCTTATTAATGACACACACCTAGCCTTTATAGCCTCTAAAAGGCTTGAATAAAATTGACTTCTTAGCCATACTTTAAAAATGGCTTATCTTCACCTTAGGCCTTTGCACCTGATACCTATTTTTTTCTCTCATCACTTTAGACTAAAGTTGCAACTCGTGATTGGAGAGAGAGAGAGAGAGAGAGAGAGAGAGAGAGAGGAGAGAGAGAGAGAGAGAGAGAGAGAGAGAGAGAGAGAGAGAGAGAGAGAGAGAGAGAGAGAGAGAGGAGATTCTTTACCAATTGTGTACCACAAACAACCTTGAAAATTACGAGAAATAAGAGCTAGATTAGTTGTGAGAGAGAGAGAGAGAGAGAGAGAGAGAGAGAGAGAGAGAGAGAGAGAGAGAGAGAGAGAGAGAGAGAGAGAGAGAGAGAGAGAGAGAGACATGTTTCAAAATATCACAAACCTTTCAGGTTTACAATTGCCATTTTTGCCAGTCTTAAGCAGGCAAGCAAATCAGTTCCTGATTTCCAAATGACCGCGAGATTGGAACCCCCCAATTTCCTCATAAAAATGGTCCATCCCCAACCCCTTTCTTGTTGCTAGCACTTGAAGCATAAGGCTACTTCCTCTAAGCAAGTAGAAGGAATGAGGAAAAGGTTGTCGTTCAAATAGCTACTAGTTTAAGGGCCAAACTAGGACTATAGAGGGATGAATAGATTTGTTTGTATTGATTTGTTTGTATTTAGCATTTCCCAACGTTTTGAGAGAGAGAGAGAGAGAGAGAGAGAGAGAGAGAGAGAGAGAGAGAGAGAGAGAGAGAGAGAGAGAGAGAGAGAGAGAGAGAGAGAGAGAGAGCGCTTCGGTTGTTGGTAGAGGGATGAGGGTCTTTAGTTCGAGTTGTTTACGGTGCTGTCTGTCTGTGCAAATGTCGAGGGAGTTTTTTTTTTCGGTTTTGAGAGAGTCGAGCTGAGTTCTGTGCAAGGCGGACATTGATGGTGCATGATTATTGTATGTTCCGTGAGTCGAGTGTTTTCTGTTGGATGTCATTGTTGTCTGTGCATGTGTCTCTTTCTTTTTGCTCGTTTTTTTTTTGGTTGGAAGTCTGTTTTCCGGTTGTTTGTGAATTTTGTCTACTGTGTTGGCGACCGTGGACACCCTCAACCATCTCCCAGCAACCGAGGATCATAGTGAGTATTGTATGTGGTTATATGTTCGGTGTATCTGTTGTGTATTGTTTTTTTGTGTTTTAAAATTCCGCCACATAATATTTGGCGCCCAACGTGGGGGCTGTTGTATAATAGCCGTTAGGATTGTTTGTGGTGGGTAGAGTGAGAGTAAGAGGTCAGGATGAGTGAGATAGAGAAACTGAGAGAGGAACTCCGAGTGGCTAGGGAACTCCAGGGTAGGCTGGAGGAGGAGAATGGGAGGCTGAGGAGTGAGAATGAGGAGTTGAGGAGTCAGTTGGAGGAGATGGGGGGAATGCTAAGAAGTGCAAAAGAAGAAATGAAAGGGGAGATGAAAGAGCCCGAAGAGAGAATGGATAAAAAGTTGGAGGGAATGATGAAAAGTGTGGAAGAAATGGTGAAAGGTATGTTCAAGGGTGTTTTTGGAGAAGGGGCTGTTGGAGGCAGGTCCTCTGGAACGTGTGAAGGGGCAAGAGAGAAAGAAAAGGAGGAAGAAGTGAATGGAAGCGTGAGTGATGAAAGTGATGTGGGAATAGGAAGTAAGGAACGAGGGAATGAGAGGCAGGGTAAGGAAAAGGGGAATGAAAAGCAAGGGAAGGAACAGAGGGAAAGTAAGGATAAGTCAGGGGAGAAAAAGGGAAGAAGGGAAAGGGAAAGGAAACTGGTAAGAAGGGTAAGGAAGTGGGAAAGGCAGGAAAGAAGGGAGAGGGTGAAGGCAGTAGTGATAGTGAGGTGGATGGAGGTGAGCGGATAAAAGTGGATAAAAAGAGGGGGAAGAAGAGTGTAATGAGTAAGATGAATGTAAGTGCGGAAGTGGACTCTTTGTATTCGGAAGAGGGTATGAAAGGACAGAGTGAAAGTAGCGAAAGTGAGAGTGAAAGTGAGAAAGAAGTGAGAAAGGCTATGTATGTGAGGGAGGTACCCCGGTGTGAAAAGTATAATGAGTATGGAAGTAGGGATGTGCATGATTTCTTTAGGGAGTATGAAAGGTTTTGTCAGGATAAGTATGGGGAAAGTAAGAGAGTGTGGGCACGAGAATTAGGAGAATATTTGACTGGGTTTTTGCTTGATATGTATAGGGTTATTATGAGTGTGGGGGATGTTGAGTATGACAAGGTGAAAGCTAGACTAGTTGAGCAAGCGAGGCGTATGAAAGCGAGTGTTAAGTATAAGAGGAAGAATGAATTTGATGAGGCAAGAATGAAAGCTGGGGAAACCTTGTCACTGTATGCTTGTAGGCTGGAGACGTTGGCAAGGAAGAAGTTTGGGGATGATGGGATAGATGAATGTAAGGAGTTAGTACGGAAGTTGTTAGGGACAGTGCCAGATGGAGTTAGAGAATTTGTGAACTTGAAGCGGAAGGAGAAGAAAAGATGGACGAATGAAAGGTTGACTTGGGGAGAAATTTTGGAAATTGTAGAAGATTATGAGCTTGACAGGGTTATAAAAGAGAGCAGAAGTGTAAGTGTAAGGGCTGGGGTAGATGAGAGAGTACCAGAGTTCGGAAGCTTTAGGGATGCAGTGTTGAGGGGCCCAATGAGAATGGCCGATAGTGTAATAGATAGGAGTGTAAGAGCAAGTAATGTGGAGGTGCCAGGGAGGATGAATGGTGGGTTTGTAAGGGAACAACGGGTTGGACGGGTTAGGGATAGTAGTGTACAAAGGGGAAGGTCGATGAGTGGAAGTCGAGCGAAGTGTTTTAGATGTGGAAAGGAAGGAAGGTCGATGAGTGGAAGTCGAGCGAAGTGTTTTAGATGTGGAAAGGAAGGACATACAAAGAATGAGTGTAGGTGGGCTTTAGGAGCGTGTTCTTCGGGGTGTGGGCAATCGGGACATTTGGGTAAGGGAGTGTACGAAAGATAGGTGGGTTAAAATGCTACAGGTGCGGACAGGTGGGTTTATATTGCTAATGGTTGTAGGGGTACCCGAGTGAATGTAATATGTGGCAACTGTGGTAAGAATGGGCATTATGCGAGAATGTGTTCAGAACCGAGAGCAAAGTGTGTCGAATGTGGAATGGAAGGGCATGTATCAAGTGTATGTAGACGAAAGAGGTGACTGTGACAGCGAATTCGGGAAACTGAGTGTGAAGAGGGTTCAAATGGGTGGATCCTTCAGGATGCAAAGCGGTGCGTGTGATGCATGTACGTGAGGGGTTGCTGCATAAGGATCAGCAATTTGTTTTGATAGAGTATGGTAGAAAACGTAAGAAAGGGAAGAACGTAAGTGAACGGAATAATCGTAAGTTGTGTGATAGGGGTGTGAGTGCCAAAGTGAAAATTAGTGATAAAGCGTGTAATACGGATGAATGGGATGGTTATGAATAGAACCGTAATAGCATATGCGGGTTTGATATCAACTGAGTTGACTGAATGTGTAGGGGTAAAGTGAACCGGTTGGAGGGTGAGCGAAAGTGTAAGAGTAAGAGAGCGTAGCAGTTGATAGACGAGTGATTGAAAGCATGAAATGAATCGTTTGCAAGAATTGGAAAGGTCAATGAGCGAATGGGAATGGGTTAGTTGAGGAATTGGGGGAGGTATTTGGGAACGAGTTAGAAGGTATAGATGAGATTGTGGATGAAATTGAGTGTGGGTAATAGTGAAGAAGATAGCGTGAATCTGAGAGAGAATGGAGGAGAAGATGTAAATCTGAATGTTGCTGGAAGAGAGAGCGAGTCTGAGAGAATGATTGCGTAGCCCGCGAACGCGGTTCTAAAGGACCTGCTACGTGAGCATCCCATGGGTGTTACGTAAGGCGATTTAAATGCAGGTGTGAAAGGTGTTGGTTGGGAAATGCTAAAAGGGGGGAGAGATTATAGAGGGATGAATAGATTTGTTTGTATTTAGCATTTCCCCAACGTTTTGTGTGTGTGTGTGTGAGAGAGAGAGAGAGAGAGAGTGTAATTGTCGTTAGTGAGTGCTTCGGTTGTTTGGTAGAGGAGATGAGGGTCTTTAGTTCGAGTTGTTTACGGTTGCCTGTCTGTCTGTGCAAATGTCGAGGGAGTTTTTTTTTTTTCGGTTTTGAGAGTGTCTTGAGCTGAAGTTCTGTGCAAGGCGGACATTGATGGTGCATGATTATTGTATGTTCCGTGAGTCGAGTGTTTTCTGTTGGATGTCGATTGTTGTCATGTGCATGTGTCTCTTTCTTTTTCTCTCGTTTTTTTTTTTTGGTGTTGGAAGTCTGTTTTCCCCGGGTTGTTTGTTGAATTTTGTCTACTGTGTTGGCGACCGTTGGACACCCTCAACCATCTCCCAGCAACCGAAGGATCATAGTGAGTACTGTATGTGGTTATATGTTCGGTGTATCTGTGTTGTGTGTATTGTTTTTTTTTGTGTTTTTAAAATCCCTCCCGCCCACAGAGGACTACCATGGGGTCATCTAGATTTCAGAACAGAAGTAATCTGTTTAAATTTAGAGCCGTAAGGCCACAATGGGTCAAACCTAGGACCACCATAGGGCCCTCTAGAACGAAGAAATTCTATTAAATTTAGGCAATAGGGCCACAAAGTGTCAAACTATGACCACCATAGGGGCCTCTAGATTGACGAAATCTATTAAATTTAGGCAATGTGGCCACAAAAGGGTCAAACTAGTACCATTATACGGGTCTCAAGATCGAAGAAAATCTAACAAATTTAGGCCACAGGCTTACAAAGGGTCAAACTATGACCACCATAGGGGCCTCTAGAATAGATTAATCTATGAAATTTAGGTCCACAGGGCCACAAAGGGTCAAATTAGGACTATCATATATGTGCCGTCTAGAATAGATTAATCTATGAAATTTAGGCCTACAGGATCAAACTAGGACCAGCAAAATGGCCAAATCTAGAGGATCTAGGCAGGAATGTAGTTCTGGAAGAAAAGTCACCTGGAACTTCTAGAAGTCTGCCAGCTCTAAGAAAAAGTCACATACAACTTCTAAAGTCCTAAAGTTTTAGAAGTTATCTAGAACTTCTAGAAGTGTCAAGCTCTTGAAAAAAATTCACCTGGAACTTCTAGAAGTCTCGAGGGGTTCAGAAAAAGTTATCTAGAACCTCTAGAAATGTCCTCTAAAAAATTTCACCTAGAACCTTCTACTGTAGAAGTCTCGAAGTTTTAGAAAAGTTATCTAGAACTTCTAGAAGTGTCAAGCTCTAGAAAAAATTTCACCTGGAACTTCTAGAGGTCTTGAGGGTTTAGAAGTTATCTAGAACTCCTAGAAATGTCAAGCTCTAAAAAAATTTCACCTAGAACTTCTAAAACTCTTGAAGTTTTAGAAAAGTTATCTAGAACTTCTAGAAGTGTCAAGCTCTAGAAAAAATTCACCTGGAACTTCTAGAAGTGTCAAGCTCTGGAAAAAATTCACCTGGAACTTCTAGAAGTCTCGAAGTTTAGAAAAGTTATCTAAAACGTCTAGAAATATAAAGCTCTTAAAAAAAATTGATCTGAAGCTTCTAGAAGTCTCGAAGTTTTAGAAAAAGTTATCTAGAAGTTCTAGAAGTGTCAAGCTCTAAAAAAATTTCACCTAGAACTTCTAAAAGTCTTGAAGCTTTAGAAAAGTTATCTGGAACTTCTAGAAGTCTCGAAGTTATAGGAAAGTTATCTATTACTTCTAGAAGGGTCAAGCTTTAGAAAAAATTCACCTGGAACTTCTAGAAGTCTCGAAGTTTTAGAGAAGTTATCTAACTAAGAGTGTCAAGCTCTAGAAAAAATTGACCTGAAACTCCTAGAAGTCTCGAAGTTTTAGAAAAGTTATCTAGAACTTCTTGCAGTGTCAAGCTCTAGAAAAAAATTCACCTGGAACTACAAGAAGTCTTAGAAAAGTTATCTAGAACTTCTAGGAGTGTCAAAGTTTAGAAAAAAATTCACCTTAAACTTCTAGAAGTCTCGAAGTTTTAGAAAAGCTACCGACAACTTCTAGAAGTGTCAAGCCCTTGAAAAAAATTCATTTGGAACTCCTAGAAGTTTTGAGGTTCTAGAAAAGTTGTCTAGAACTTCTAGAAGTGCCATGCTCTAGAAAAAATTCACCTGGAACTTCTAGAAATCTCAAAGTTTTTGAAAAGTGATCTAAAACTTCTAGAAGTGCCAAGCTCTAGAACTAATTCACCTGGAACTTCTAGAAGTCTCAAAGCTCTACACAAGTCATCTAGAACTTCTAGAAGTCAAAGTTCTAGGAAAGTAATCTAGTTGTGCCATAACTAACAAAAAGGTGGGCCCTGAAACATATCCATTGACCACAGGTACAACAGACTTCCAAAACTCAATCACTTGAGATTAATACAACCTCTATAAACAGACCAATCATTTAAAAAGCCAATCTCCTTTTGCTTCCTGAAAGCATAAACAGGAAGACCAATCGTGCTTAAACAATACTGGTTATAAGAACAACAATCATACTGGTTATAGGAAGACCAATCACCCTTTATAAATACTGGCTATAGGAAGAACCACCATCTGACAATACTGGTTACCACCTTTAGTTGCAAATCAGTGTATTGAATCACTGTTGCTACAATCAGAAATGAAAATGGGGGGTGATTGAATATCCTGTCACTCTCCAGGACAAGAATCAAGAGGATAAAGCAATCCTGACGATATAAGGAGTCAGGAGAGACAGAGTGCTGGTCCATGTGCATCCTTGGCCAAAGAGTCCCAGGCCCTATGGAAAAGTCAAAAGCGTTGGTCCCAGTATAAAGTAGATGCTGTACAAAGCAGATTCCTCCATTCAGCACAGACCTGCACATCCAAAGTTAAACACTGGAAAATGAGAATTTGATCATTATCATTATTGCTCATAAGCTATTGACAGTGTTTATGAAAGAAGGCAAAAGGGTACCAACTCGAGTGGTAAGCTCCACCAGAATACAATTACTAAGTGTCCTTAACAATTCAAAACCTACGATGGACAGCAGTAAATAAACCATACATAAATAATATTATTCAAAAGTGAAACCTATTCATAAGGAACAAGCCAGCAAAGGGGCCACTGACTTGGAATTTAAGGTTCCAAAGAATATGGTGTTCATTCGTAAGAGAAGGTAAAGGGAAATACAGAAAGAAAGTAGATCAAAAGCTGCAAGCAAGGAGCATTATCCAAATGCAAGGGCAGTAAGAACAATATGTTTGTTTCTGAAGCTTTCTAAACCAGCCAAGCAGGGAACAATTACCATGGCTGGACAACCACAAACTTCCAATTCAAGCTACTTAATCCCAATGAGAAAGGTTCTTCAGCTCGTCATCCAAACTAGAGAACACTTTTCGACCCATGGTCAAACAAATGACCTGATGTAGGAAATTGTCACATAGCATTACAAATCACTATGTAGTTCCTTTGCAACATTTAACGGTGTCAAGCACTGCCAGATGCAATGTTTGCAGTCAAAAGCAAAGGGGAAATACTTTCTGGCCTTGGATACATTAAATGCAATGCTATCAATGCTGAGAGAACCAGGAAGTGGATATATATTACATCCAAGAACTCAACAAAAGTCTGTGTGCTTAAAACTTGGCTTCTACAGCCCAAAGTATTCTGCTAAAAATCTGTCAAAACAAGCAGTTGTCTTTTTACATTAAGGACACATAATGACAAAGACTGTTGTATAATCTTGTACAATATGCACAGTCAATAGTATTGTATTCGGGGTGTACATGCCACCACATCCCTGGGTACGAGAACTTGCACTCAAGAATTGGGCATAATGTTACTGAGAGGGACTTGCAGCACTAGCAGTCAAAATTAGGAATGTTGCTTCACAGTACTGGGTAGCGCAAAGGTAAAATTAAAAACAGTCAATTATAAAAAAGGAAAGCTGGAATGAAGCCTGGAACTATAAGACAACACTGTTCGCAAACAGCCTATTAGCTAAACTAACCAGAAGGCTACTGAAAGTCTCAATTATTTGGCAAAAACGTTTCAGTACAACAAAGACTAAACAGCCTTGGAACTATTCAAGTTCCCAAGAATCAGGAGTGTTCATGATGAGAGAGACAGAAGCTAGCAGATCAGGAAAATCTTTAAGCAGCTGGTTTAGGTAGAGTATATCTTTGCAAGTGAAGACATGTAACATTTCCTCAACTGCCTAGATATTTAAAAGGTCCATGGGTTGGTGAAATGCAGTGCTCACAACATTCCTAGACAGTGGGGGATATGGCCTACAGAGAAGCCTAGCTTGACTGGTCTGCAGGAAAGTACTGACCATTGCTGGCTGTTGATGTCTGAGAGAACTGCAACAAGATTCTCTGGTAGAAAGTTCTAAAGATTTTTGACTGTTCTACATGACAAAGTTCACAATGTATGACAGGAACACTAGCCAGAGTTCCTAAAACATTTGCAGGAACTCTAACCTTGTTCAGCTAAGACTGTTCCTCTCTTCCTACAGCACTGGAAAAGGCTACAAAATAAAGGTAGCATAAAATATAGGCACCCAATTTCCAAAGCATGAGAGGCAGGCATGGTAGGAAACACTGCTACTCTGAGTACCAGAGTCACTTTTATGACTAAAAATGGACATTTAGACATAGAAATGCACCAGGTCAGAATGTTTAACGTCTAAGAACATGAGAAAGTACTGCACAAGCAGAGAATTGAACAACACAAGTGGAACTCATACGGGCTGAACTGACAACCCATGAACAAGTTACAGTCGTAACCACCTGTGTCAGTGCAGTGGTGGTTACAAAAAGCACACACACAAACCACTGCACATCATTAAGAACCCCAGTTAGTTAGCCACTATGGAGGTCTCATTTGGAAATCACTAAAGACAGGCAAAAGGTGGCACTAAAATCAAAAGGTTTGTTTTTAGCAATAAGGATGTTACGAGAGAGAGAGAGAGAGAGAGAGAGAGAGAGAGAGAGAGAGAGAGAGAGAGAGAGAGAGAGAGAGAGAGAGAGAGAGAGAGAGAGAGAGAGAGAGAGAGAGAATCTACAAACACTACAAGTGGAAATATCCGATAAAAACCTGTTATTTTATAACAGCCTTCACTGTTGTCAAGATGGAAAGACCGAGTCCTGTATCCCAATATAGTGGTAATTAGGCAGTATGTAAACCATTTCACTATTCAAAAGATTACTCGCCCATTCGATTCCCCAATAGTGGAACAATGTATTTCCAATATCTTTTCATTTAATGGTGGTTTTTGCAGACAGCATGGAAAGACACCTTTTCCTGTACCACACACCTTCTTTCACCAGTATCTGGAAGATTTGTTTACCAAACTGATGTATACTACACCACATACCCACTGACATAAGACACCCTCTTAGCTACAGAGGGAAGTATGAGTGCTGTATTATACACAGACGTAGCTATCCAAGTTAAGAACACCTGAAACAGGGTTTCCAATACGTACGGTCAATGAAAGGGGAGTATGAAAAATGGGAGGCGCAATAAACAAGACAGACACGGGAACATGAGAGAAACTTCAATCTTGAGACACTGGAGTGACACTGTGCGTGTCGTTCAGACAAACCTTTGGTACAAAAGCACCGAGTTATCCAAAGCTGGAATTACCATTAGGAAATAATTCATGTTATAACAACAAACGCTTGTAAATTGGATACTGCAATGTACAATGAAAAAGGATAAAAGTTTTCCTTATGTGAACGGAGTTACACAAGCACCATACAAATCAAGAATTACCAATGACTTGAAGAGAAGGCTGGACAGACGAGCCAAAGGAGATCTAGAAACAAGGACAATGATTCTGTGACTGCAAACACTTTACCCCCAGAAAGGAATATTGAACAAAGGTGCTGGGACATGCAGCCATAAAGTCTGCATCTTGACGATGAAGAACCAAAATTGGTGCCTGGTTTAAGGGTCACTAATGAGCAGCAGAGGTAAGGAACAGGTCATTATACAGCAGCTAAGCCTGTTCCCCAACACCCCTAGGTCAGAAAGATAGTTCAAGCTGCCAATGAAATCAACCAAGACATGATTGGGACTTGAATTCGCAACCACACCACACTGTCAAATCCAGGTAATACCACACAGCTACCACGATTACAATAACAGATCATTTCATTTACAAAGGACAAAAGTTAAGGAGAAAAACAGAAGTGAATTTAAAGGGGACATGGTACACTAATGTGCAGCTAAACAAGAACCACACAGCAAATACAACTGGATCCTGAATGGATGCTGACAGTGGATTAACTGGGTCAAAGTAGAGGTTTGTAAAGCGCAAGGAATAGCAGGCAGAGAGACAGGAATATGTAACATGGAGAGCACAGATGATGGACAGAAGGCACACGTCAAACCAAAAGCTTTTAAAGGCATGAAAACAAATGAAGGCATTCAAGCAGGTGAGATACAGGTTAGACAATTAATCCCAGACACCAAAGAGCACTGAGCAGAGAAAGTCCTGAGCAATGAGAAAACTGCATGGCAGTCTGGACACCTGGGATTACCAAAATAAAGGTGTAGACACAACAAACCAAAGACAAGGCTGGAAACAGTATGCAAGTTGTCATACAAAGTTAAATCTAAGACCTTACAATGCAAACACCATACAAGAGAGGGACTAAATATTGCAGACACTTCTGAGAAGCCGTGAAGTCAGTCAGGACAACACACAAGCATGGTTATATTATTGTGTCTAGGATTAGGAAAGTCCACAGTGAAACTGACAAGGCTGAATTTGCAAGATGTTTAGCAGAGTTTGGAAAACTGAGAATGGTGAAATGTTCAAATGCAGGATATACACAAAAGCTACAGGTAACGATTATAAACAGAATGAGTAACAGGAACACATGAAAAAGATGGAACAGGTGTAAACATTGTTGAGAAAGCTAGAGCTTCTTGGATGAACGGGAAGTATTAAAAGTGAAAATCTGTGAAAAGCATAAATTACTTTGACCTACAGTGCACAGTGTGGGGCTTGAGGAAGCAGAGAAAAGACTGTGGGACAATATACACATCACATTACTGACACAGGTCCAGGACAATTTGGCACAACATGTCTACTCACTTAAGTACAGTAAATAGGCCAAGACTTTGCGGGTTTGAGAACGTTCTAATGTTTGAGGAGAATGACCACATGAAAAAGGAATGGAATAACTCGTGAGGGAAACGGAATTCCTACACAAGACAACGCATCGCATACTGCAATGGATGGGACAAAGACATGATCAAGACCAGACGTAGATGCAACACAGGAGCCTCTGGACTCAATGCATCTAGATAAAATTACAAGCACAAAAAACCTAAACATCATATATCTGTACTTGCTTCTCTCAAGATCTTGTGAAAAGCTACCATTCAAGACAGAAAACATCAGGTTATTCAAAGCTGGATTCATTACCAAGCATTAACTCAAGTTATGACAACAAATGCTTGTAAGTGGGATACAAAAGGATAAACACTTTCTTGACATAAACTGGAAGTCACAAGTGAAACACCATACAAATAAACTGATGAACTTAGACAGAAGGCAGAGCAGACTAGCCAAAGGAAACTGGGAAACAAGGACACAGATATTGTGACCATAAACACATTATCTCAAAAAAGGAAACCTGAATGAAAGTGTTCAGACGTGCAGCCATGCACTCGACATCTTGACATTGAAGAATCTCAAGAGAGTGCTGCCTGGTTTAAGGGTTGATAACAAACAGCAGAGGTAAGGAACAGGTCATTACACAGCTGTGCGATGTCTCGGTGACCAAACGAGCATGAAGAGGGCCTGGGGGAACCAGGCAGTAGTTGTGGACAACTCAGCAGGCAAGCCTATTCCCCAAACATCCCTAGGTCACAAAGACAGGCCAAGCTGCCATTGAAATCTACCAAGGCATGAAAGGGACTTGAACTCGCAACCACACCACACTGTCAAATCCCACGATTAGAACAGCGGATCGTTTCAAATACAAAAGACAAAAGTTAAGGAGAAAAACAAAAGAGAATTTAAAGAGGACATGGTGCAATAACATGAAGCAACTAAACAAGAACCACAATACAAATACAAATGGATACTGAATGGACGTTGACAGTAGATAAACTGGGTTGAAGTAGAGGTTTGTAAAGCAGGAGGAATAGCAGGCACAGAGAGACAGGAATACGTAACACGAAGAGCACAGGTGGTGGACAGAGAGTGCACGTTAAACCATTAGGAGTTCAGAGGCACGAAAACGGATGAAAGCGTTCACACAGGCGAGAGGTACGGGTACAATTAAACTGAGACATCAGAAGAGCACCGAGCAGAGGTAAGAGAAAACTGCATGGCAGTCTGAATGTCAGGGAGGACCAAACAGAGGTGTAGACACAACAAACCAGAGTCAGGGACTGGAAACTGAATGCAAGAAATATTTAGTTGCCTCTTAACACTTTGTATGGTACAAAAACCATAAGTAAAGGACTCAAATATTGGATACACTTCTGAGAGGACACGGAATAGGTCCGACAGCAGAAATAAGGTCTGGAAAGAGGACAAGGTGATGGGACTTCTACGCGACAACTGTTGCGGTGAATCATCCGCAGAATGACTAAAATGTCAAGGTACAACATACAGTAGAGGTGATTTAGACATCTGGCACCTAACAGAGCTATTTAGTTAGTCATCCACAGCTACAGAAGGGGATATGAGATCTTGAAATGCAGAAGCTTCAGAGGCATCAAGTTAAAGGAGAATTAAATGTTGTTCCAGACCTGATCGTAGGAGGAGGATGGTGAGTGTTTTACAAAAGGTAAATGCACATTTTAACCGTCTCCTGAAAATGTATAACGTCAATCCTGAAAATGTATAATGTCAAACAGAAATACACTATCACCATTTGGCAATGCCAACAGGTATACAACAAGGATGAATGCAAAGTCCAGATCTACTTGTGACAGAGATGTTCTTAAGGAAATATCAGTAACTTTGACAGTATTAGATCCATAGATATGAGAGCCAATAACTGTCAACAGCGATAATGATGACTGGTTAAGCATCTAATACAGAAGGACATTGTATTTGTAATGATGAATTCAAACAGCTGGCAAACATATTCTGAGGAACATCAGTATGGACTGTACAAACATCAGAGTCCTCACCCAATGATCTATCGTTTCACAATGAATCAACGACGGGAGTCAAACCTCTGTCCCATACAACTCTGGGTGCCATGAGACAGAAAAGTGTCAATATGAAAACTTGGAGGTAACACCTGTATGGTTATATTAGCAAAGTCCACAGAGGATCAGATAAGGAAGAACTTCGGAGTTATTTGGCAGACTGAAAAATTGAGACTAATGCGTAAAAAATGCAAGTGATGTACAAAAGCTAGTGAAAGATTATACACAAAACGAGTAACAAGAACACGTGAAATCGATGGAACAGAAGCATACATCATAAAAAAAAAAAAATGGGACCTTGTATGAATGAGAGATTTTAAGAGTGAAGGTTCGAGAAAAGCATGAACCATCTTGACTTACGGTGCACAAGTGTGGGGCTTGAGGAAGTAGAAAAAAGCAAGTAGGCCAAAACACACATCAAAGTGTTGAGATACGTCTAGAGTACTCACAATAATAAACAGACCAAAACTTTGCCAGTTTGGGTATGTCCACAGGCTTGACAAGAATGACCACATGAAAAAGAAACAATAACTCAGGAAGGAAGGAGTATTGTACGCAAGACAATGAATTAGATACAGGAAAGGAGGGGGCAAAGATAGGACTTTGGACTAATATAAGAAGATGCCAGATACGAGCCATTCAACTATCTATCTAGGTTCAGCCAGCCTTGTGCTGGCAAGGGCTCTTGCTCTGCACCAAACCGTAGCTTTGAACTCGACACACTGGGAAAAATTTACGAGTGACAACAACCTAAACATATATCAAAAGAAGTCACACACCTACCAGCACCTGCTTCTGAGATTTTGTGAGAAGCCACCATTCAAGACAGAAAACAAAACACAAAAAAAAGAATCTCATCATGAACTAAATGATCCATACATAGTAGAAAGCTGACTATGAAGAAAACAATTGTATGTACTGTACTTGCACAAGAATGAGTATCAACACAAACTTTAATCTAAAATCAAACACGATTCACTTTAAAACATAATTTCTGGTATTTAGCTTCGTAGGTCTAATCCTATGAATTCATGCAACGCATTATTTGGATACTTTAGGGCAGGACTTTAAAAAGTTACCAAGAAAATCCCCAAATTCAACAAGACTTTTGAAGAACAAACAATGGTGTTAATACAACCTGGCCTGGAAGATGATAAGAGATAAAAATATGAGAGTAACACTTGAGCAAAGTCAGAAATAACACCAGTCAACCAGAAGTTGTAGGGTCACTCAAAATCTGTTCTTGGAAATTCTGAATAGTTCTACCCTACAGAGGCTGTTGGGACACGCATCCTACTGCCTTTACCCACCCCAGAGGAATGAGGAGGAAGGAAAGGCACCCCAAAAGAAACATCAGATCTGGTTTCTGAAGGATAAAGAGGTCAATATTGAAGGAATCAAGAAGCAGAACAAAAATGACAAAGATCTGTTACAAGGGGAACTTTTCCCTGTATGTTAGGTCTCAAGGACTACATACCAACTTCACTGGAGTACATACTGGTCGCAGGATCCTGATGTGCATTAAAAGGATTCTTGCTCAAAGAACAAATTCTATAAGGGAAGGAGAGCCTAAACCACTGAGAAACAGGGAATTCACTCCTTCTGAGAAGACATGGAAGACCTAGCACTCCAAATAAGAGAGCAATATTTCAAACAGCAAAGTGGAAACATGAGAAAATGAAAGAAATTGAAATACTGGCAGTAGGAATAACTTGCGAGTGCAGTTCCCTAATTTGGCTTCAAACTTGGGAACATCCAGGGAACCTCTCCTAATATAATCACCTAAAGCCTTGTCATCTGAAAGTGGAGGGTATGGCTCAATACAAACAAATTCTGGGAGACTAGCACCTCTCTCGAACTCAGCTCATCACTGGAGACCAAATGGAAGAAGGAAACGGCTGTCCTTTGAGGAGATGTGTGGTAATTCACAGGGCACCTCCATAACCCAGCTCTCTTCAAAAGTTTCATCTTATCAAGGACAGCTGGAAGGCAGCAATCATGACAGTACTTAGATGATGACAGTTGCAACTCTTACAATGGCTAGGTGAGCAGGAATGACTTACATCCTTCAAAATCTTTAGTATGCATCAAGCAGACAAGACTCGAGTAGCAATCTCTCCTATTTAAGGGTAAACAAAGCAAAATAAATGTGCTTTGTAAAAGACAGAATGAAATGTACGATGCTATATGTAGGAATTCTGGACTTCAGGCCAGAAATAACAAGGAATGAACTCAAGGTAAGAGGATGACATCAGCAATGAAGAATCGGAATGGGTTACATCACAAAGAACATGACTAATTTATACACCCACAAAAAATGTTTATGCCTGAGCAATCAAAATAGGACCCTCATGAAGTAAGGGATTTACAAAGGGAAACGTTTTACATACTGTCCTAATTACCATTCATATTATGGGCCTGGAATTTTATGTCGCTTTTAGAAAGCACAATTTAATGAATACCTAGAAAGAGAGGTTACAAAACACATGCAACATATTTATTCAAAAACAGAAACTGGAATGCCTTAAAATAACTAAAAGTAAACTTGACACAACCCTAACTTTTGTTTTATATTTTCCAAACATGAAAAAAGAGATGAATAAACATCACTGATAAATGGCAATTACACAGTAAATTGCAAAGAGAATAGATAAATATATAACAGTACACATAAAAACATATACCTAAAGAAATGTTAGGCATGATATTTCTCTAAGGCCTGGTTCTTCTAACTGTACAAAGCCGGCGCTGCACTGTACATAAATTCACTTAACCATTTTAAGCATTTTTTGACACCTTGTATTAAATGGCCATTAGTGCTCTTTGCCTTCATGTCATTCCTCTATGTGAAAGTCCCCAGCAAAAGTAACAAGCATTTCCAATGTGTGAAGAAACCGAGAAGTTAAGAGGGCACTCTGGTTACTAAAAGCTATGTACGTATCTGGTAAAATGGGGCCAGTAGATAGATTCTAAATACAGAAACTCCTATGTTCAAGGATCTTAAGAAGGTATCTGACAGTGCGCTCAGAAAAGCAGAGCGTAGTACCAGCCTTTGTAAAGGTGAGGGAACAATGGAGTGAAGCAAGATCTCAAGTGAAGGCATAAATGGATAAAGTACACAAAAGACTCAGAGATATTATGTCTTGGAGTTCAAGAACCAGCAATTACTCCTTTACTGAAAATCAGAGTCATGACAGATGCTGCGAAGGAATATGGAAAAGAAGGCACTTGGGAGCTGCTATATGAGCAGGACCCTATGTTATTAGCCGAGACAGCCACAAGAAGACGTCTTAGGAGAAGCTCAGAAAATATGGAGAAGTGGAATGGCAAAGAAAGGATACAAATCAATATCAGAGACACCAAGTTTATGGTGAATGAGAAGACAGGCAAAAATGTCTGGCAGGGGAAGTACCTGCATAGATCATGTGAGAGGCTCTGTAGGGAATGCAATAACAAAGTGAACAAAACTGTGGTTCTGATAACAGAAAGGGAGCAGAGGATAGGTATGGTCTGCCCATGCAGATGATGTGGGCAGGGCGTACGCATACTGCATAACTTATGTTATATTGAATGTAAAAGAAGGTACTGTATTGCAAGATATGCCCAAACACCAAAATTCAAGTGGAATAAAGGGCATTTGATCCTAAATAGACACCACAGCTAACACTGAAGACATGGAGGATTATGTTTAGTGGAAGGGCAGACCCTGAAAGAGGTAGAACACTTCTGTTACTGAGGTGACTGACTGCGTTCCATGACTGGAGTTGAGGGGCCAGTCATGTACCAAAATAGCAGCAACACTCTGGATAAAGTGGAGAGGAAGATATCTATGGTCAATGGAAGAGTATGGAAACAACAGAATATGTAAAACTGAGGCCAAAGGCCAGGCGTTGGGACCGATGATGAGGTCATTCAGTGCTGAAAGGGAAATCGAGGGGAATAAAAAGGTCTGAAAGGCGTAACAAGAGCAGAAAACCTTTTACAGTTGCATTGTGAAACAACTGTCAGAGGGCGTTGAGGAAAGTAAGATGAAGAAAAGAGCATATGAACAGAGGCACAGTAAAAGGAATGAAAGGGGCTATAGCAGCTAGGGGCCATGGAAGGGACGCTGCAAAGAACCTTCAGAAATGGCTACAGTGCACAGCGTGAGGTGCACTGATGGCACTGACCCCCTGAGGGGGAATACGGAAACAAGAGCATAAATTTAAATTTTCTTTATAAGACCTTTGTTGCTCGAAATGGTAGAAATAGGCACAAAGACAAGACAGGAGAAACTGGTAGGGTGTGACAATAAATAGCTAAAGTTTGAGGCTGGACTGCATTCGGGGGATCTTTCCCCAGACGAGGAAATCACACAGATGTGGACAGACTTTGAAAATGACAACTAAGATTTCAAAAATGTGTTTGGTCAAATGATGAACAGGAAAGAGGATAACAAAAAGTGACAGATACAGAAGTGTTGGGATTTGAAAGATTTTTGAGGAGTTAACTACACAGGAATTCAGGTAGCAGTGCAAAAAGTACAGTAATGGACAGAGTTCCACACATTTGATTAAAAATATTAAATTTGTTTCTGTTATATTCTGTCATCAAGACTTTGGACACGTCTAACACTTCCTTTAGGCTTAGAATAACACTTCTCATTATTGTCAAATACAAATATGGCCAAGACACAATATTCTCTCAATTGACAATCAAAACAGAAATCCAATCTTTTTATTTATTTCTTCTATTGAACTTAGTGTCTTTATCAAATAATTTTAATTGTAAAGAAGTGTCAAGACTGCAAAGCAATAATTAACAGTTATTTTGACTCTCAACTTTGTACTGACACGTTCCAAATTTGTAATAAGAGGTTTGTTGCAATGAAAAAATGAGATAACTAGACATACTAAAAGCACATGTGTAAAGTTTGTTAAAGTCACAACTGTAAAAGTATTCATTCATGTAAACTAACCTGTAACTACAAAACTGACTGTCAGCATGTAATTGCGATTAATTTGTATTATTTAACACAGACAGAAAACTTACAGGCAAGTATTAAGTTGACAGTAATATACAGAGACTCAGCAAATGCAAAATGTAATAAGCTATGCAATTTTGATTTATGAATTGTTGAATCTGAACTTTATCTGGTTGTCCAGGTACATCATGTTGAGAACAGACGAACCACACGGCTATTTCATATACCGATGGCCACACAACTTGGAAAGGCCTGACTCGAGAAGTAGCTTTGCGTTGACTAATTTGTAAACAAAACTAGGTTAAGTGGTGGTTGTATGATAAACTCCCCTCATTCATGGTACCTCCTAACAAATTCAACACTGGTTCCTCAGAAAAGCAGAAACCATGACATCAATACACTTTGTTTTAATGAAATAATATTCAGCCAAGGAAGCCTAAATTCCTCCTCCTCTTCTTCTCTCTCTGCATCTTCTCCTGCTTCTTCATGGGGTTGATGTTTCCCACAAGGCTTTCTTCCATATTGCTTCATCACAAACACATAGCCTGTCCTATGACGGCTGTTTGTCTCTGCCTGTCAGTCAGTGAGTAAGTCAAATCTGATAGGAAGGATTCCTTCCTCTCAAAATCCACCTGGAAACCAAACAACATGCTTTAGTATCCAACGGCATCTTTCGTCTGAAAGCTCTGCAATTTTCTCTACCCAAAACAACTCTCTTAAATTAAGGAAAAAATTGAAACTAGTAGAACAAGAGAAGGAAGTTGACAGCCATGTTGGAAGAGAGGAAAGGGAATGGATGAAGAGCAAAAACAGGAAACGAACAGTGATACAGAAAAATAATCCTCTAAATCAGTTGTGAATGTTTGGGCCATCACCAAACTGCTGACCATTGAAAGGTATGATATCTAATGACAATGATTCTTCTAATATGTGGGAATTAATTATATAATTACTGAAAATGATACAGAATAATGACATTATCATTAAATTTCTTGGAAATACTGAAAATGATCTATAAAAAGATTATGACAACAATGAGGATGAACACACAAAAATCTATGGAATAAAAAAATGTTAAACAATATTCACCATACGGCAAAAAAGTTCCTGGTGAAGACCGGCATCACAATGCTGTACACAATGAGGGCCCTTTTCTTCCACTTTCCATTTCTGAAAGGGAAAATATGAAATTAAAATGAAATTCACCAAATACATGAAATCAGAGGAATTGAGTGTGGAAACACCTGCCAAAACAAAAACAGTAAAAAAAAGTTAGGTGCAGGTCTCCATCTCTTTTTGATAATGGCACCCTAACTAATGTAATCATTACCGTGGCACCCCTTCTTCACCATCCCACCATATCACATGAATTACCTTCTTATTCAAAGACTAAAATTATTATCCACACTCAAACCAAAATCAGCACACTGTCCATGCAGAAATATATTGTACAAACAAGGAGCACATCAGAATAATTAGATCAGTACCTACCCCTCCAATGAAGAACTTGGAACTTCAGAAGTCGAAGCAAAAATGCAATGCATTACTACCCTAATATTATTCTCCTTGCATTTCAATACATTTTTAACATTATGAAATTATTTTTTTTTTTTTAATAAATGGTATCTCTTCTTTTTGTACTTCCTTTAACAAATTCTTCCCAATTTCAAATCGATGGCCCCTTTGGTGGGCTTGCTCCATATGAATAGGTTTCATCTACTGAATAATAATAATAATAATAATAATAATAATAATAATAATAATAATAATAATAATAATAATAATAATAATAATAATAATAATAATAGAAAATACCGTTGAAGGATTTTGTAGATAAGGTCTGCTAGAAGTAGGCTTGAGGTAGATTATAGTGTTTGATTGACTGAATATTTAGAGATAGGTTGATTAGTAGAGGTGTGTGATTGTGAGGGCAGGGGTGGGGACGAGAGAGAGAGAGAGAGAGAGAGAGAGAGAGAGAGAGAGAGAGAGAGAGAGAGAGAGAGAGAGAGAGAGAGAGAGATATGGGTAAATGAAAGATGACAGAAAATGAGTAGTATGAAGCACTGGATTAAAATGAAAAAAAAAAAAAAAAAAAAAAAAAAAAGTTGGGCAACAATACAAGAAGGGGTGTAATGCCTTGTCTGTGATTCAACCTGAATAAGAGATTGTAGGATTGCTTAATCACAAATGGTTTCATGGGACTGGGTAGAAAGAGTCTTTCTTTAGGGACAATAATCAGAACTGGAAAAGCAAAAGAAGTTGGAGAAAGATGTTGATTGGCATTTTGGAAGAGAGGAACAGGAATGGAAGACAAATAAAAATATGAACTGAGCAGCGATGCAGAAAAAATAACCCTCTAAATCAGTTAACAATGTCCAAGCAGCAACTATATTTAGGATATTGAAAGGTACGATATACAACGACCATGACTCTTTTGGTATGTGGATTTTCATTGGCCATTTACTGAAAAATATATAAATCAAAATTAAACTTATCAGAAATCATCAGAAAGACCACTAGTCACGCAAGGAGGTCCACAAAAAGTTGACAGAAGAATGTGGAAATATGCAGACGATAATAACCTTTACCAAACAAGAGTTTCTACAAACATGAACAGTTTGAATTATAATTACCTCTGATAGCAAAAAGGACGGAGCACTGCTTAAAACCATCGGAGATATTGGTGGACTGCACTCAACGAGGGCCCATGTCTCAATCCTGAAAGGAAAAATCTGGCATCAAAATGAAATCCACCAAATATATATTATCAAAGCAGAGACAATGAATGACACACAAATACACAAACCTTAAGGGAAGTATCGATACCATAAGGCCCCATTATAAAGTTAGTGACTGGTTCTGCCTTATAGTCCGGTTGCCAAATGGCATTTTGGGGTGGAACCCGGTTTTGTGGTATGGAGAAGGTTTTACTGTTGATTCTGGTTCTTTGATGTGTCCTCAACAGGAATCAGCCGGGTGCCACTCTAGCACTCTTGGGGAAAAAAAAATTACGGGCCAAAAACAAAATGGCCGCAACGCAGTGTGTCGCCAATGCTAAATGTCGCATATCTTTTTCAGTACTGTTGACAGACAGGTGATCTTGGTGTCTATACCTGTTTTTTGGGTGAAAGAAGTCCTTGATTTTACTAGTTTCGTATTTCAAGGCATGTAGTAAAATATATAATTTAAATGACCAATATTTATATGATAATCTGCATACTCATTGGTGGTGGTAATTTTTTTTAACATTCTTTCATTACAGGTCAGCTTAAGACAGTATGGTCAAGCATGGATGATAAATGTTTCTTTGATTGCTCCAACATTTCCCCTAACCTCATTAACTGTGGCGCTGCTACAGTACAAACTATCAGAGACTGTAGTATAAGGCGTGGTGATGGGCTGATTGATGAATTGCATGGTCTAGATTCTATAAGATGTCATAAAAGTGTGTATCTACTTATCCTTCTACGCATCATCTCAAACGATTTGTCACAAAGAAGAGTAATGACAGCTCTGCAACAGTAACAGTAGTGCCACCCAAAAGATCATGCGGATTGGGCACAACGAGATTCAACTTCAAAGAACACTGTGTATTCTGCGGTGAGAAGTGTCTACCATTGGATCCTCGCCATCCAGGCAGATGGAGAAAAGTATACCAGTGTCGAACTACAGGAGACTACAAGCAGTAGATATTACTCACCTGTGATGGGCGTAATGATGATCTGGCCAATGAAGTTCGAGTCAGATTAAGCGGTGCGGTTACAGATTTGCATGCAACAGCAGATGCTCAGTACCACAATGACTGTTATAAGCGCTTCATGAGCCACAAGAATATTCAAGCACCACAAGTATATTCAAGCAGCTGCTGGAACTAAATTTATTGTCCTTCTACAAGATGATCCTGCCTTGGATGCACTGATTTGTGAAATGGAGGTAAAAAATCACACATATGGAGCTCTACTGAAATCCACGAAGCATACACAAATTATGGAGGCAGTAAGCTGTCACATAAAAACCTCATCAGTAACTTATTCAGTCATTTTGGTATGATCTGCTGAAACTCTCAGGAGAGGGAATAGCTAACATATTTGTGTTCTGCAGTGAAGCTCCTCTTTTTACTCAAACCTACTGATGCTAGTGATGAGGTTGACATGACAGTCGTCACAGCCAAAACAATAAAGAAAGAATGTTGTGGAAAAGCAGCCAACAGGGACACATGCCAAACTTGGCTCACTCAGGAAGATGCAACAAATGCTTGCAGTCATATGATCCTAAGGTTGCTTGCTGAGTTGTCACCCAAACTAGACAACACAAACGCAGCTTTACTAATAGGAAACATTGAAACAAGTTTTCTCACCAACAGACCAACAATGTTACAGATAACTAACTCCTGGAACCATCATGAGGGACAGTGTGCAGAATTCGGCATAACGTGTTCATATGATGAAGTGTTACGGTTCAAGAAATCAGTGGCACATGTTGCCTCGAAAGAGAAGAACTAACAAGGATTGATGGACAGTAAAATTGGCCTAAATCAAACAGTTGCTGATAACTTTGACACGAACATTGCATCAACGAATGGACTGAAATCGACTCATTCACTAGCCTTGCTTCTAACACAAGTACAGGAAAATACAGATCATATCCAAGATCCAAAGACTCCTACAATCAAAAGGCTGAGAAAGGAAGACTTACAGATAGAACATACACCCCTGGTGACTGTACAAAGGTATAATGGATCCAGAAAACCCAAAATGCCACAAGCTTATGCTTGTCAACCCATTCTCCCACTGTGAATATTGGCTGCTAAGATAATCACCCTTAACAGAGCTCAGTTGACTGACTACATATTCCTCAAAAAAATCGCACATGAAATTTCTACTCCAAAGTACAGTGGATTCAATACAGAGATGGCTCGTAAATTGGGACACACCACCAAGCCTGCCACCAAAGCTATCTATACTCTCCTCATGGATATGAAGCCTTAAGATCCTGACATGATTATGACTGCCACGGCTGAGTCTCAGAGACTAACCCAGCAATGCAATCAGTTAGTGACATTATTCACTGTTGATCAGCAACTATATCGTGTAGCTGTTGATGTCCTGTGGGCCTATCCTCAGCAATTCAAAGATCTCATTCCTCGTCTTGGGGGCATGCATATGCTCATGAGCTTTGTTGGTACAGTCGGGACTCTAATGGCCAATAGTGGACTGGAAGCACTCATGAATACGGCTTTTGGTGGAGTACAGAAGATGCTTACAGGAAAGAAGTTTCCCCAATGTGTACGAGCCCTGAGGATGGTGGTGGAAGAGCTCTCGCGAGATGTTATACCCACCAGTGAGAGCTTTGATAAACTGATGGTTGACTTGGAAGAAAGGTAACTCCGACTGAATAAATTCATTGCAAAGTGTTACTTTTTAGTGCATCTTTGACTACTAAACTCACAAGAACTTTCTGCTTCTTTGTTTATGAACAGGTCGGCAAAATTACTAATAGTTGGACATTAAATTTGTTGCTCTATGCTTCTTATTAACAGGGCTGGGAGAAGTAGAACTTCCATGATGTGGTTAACAAATCTCATCAAGCCAGTTCTGATAATGATGCAGTCTGTCAGAGCTGAGAGGGAAGGAGAAGGAGACTGGCCTTTACATCTAGCTGCAGTTGCTGCCATAATCCCTTATTTTTTTGCCAGTGCACACTTTAACTATGCCAGATAGGTTCTTTAGTCAATGATACATGATACGTGATCCGAAAATGCAACTGAAACGTCACGTGTTTTTTTTTTTATAAACAAATAATTACAATTAGGTGAATATGATCTTGGAGTTTTGAAATGTATTATTCTTCTTCTTATTGTTATTCTTATTCTAATTATGATGATGATGACAGATATAGTCCGTATTACTTGAGGACGAGGGAGGCTCTACCAGCTGAGGTGCTATCAGAGTTCATGAAGGGCAATCATGTCATGAGGCATAAATAACCCTGGAATATGGAATGGCATATGGTCTGACATGTATATAGAGTCCACCTTCATGAGGTATGGACATGAGGCTGGGGGCCTGGTGGGATTGACACTCCAGCCATCAGCTGTCGCTACGTGGGCACTCAGTCTCCATGTATGCAGCCAACTTCGCATGGGTGTAACTGCACTGAAAGAGGGTCAGAAGAGCATTGTAGCAACAAGTCACAAGGAGGAGGACAAATCCCGTATCAACAGTGACACAACTGACAGAAAAACTGAGGACTACACTAAGCACATTCATCCATCCTCTAGATCCTACAAGTCATCCAGTAGATTTGGTCAACAATGCTAAAGGCTTGATATCTTCAAGCACCGTGAATGTAGATAGCTCACTCGAGATTGGAAAACAACAAATGAAGGATTTTGAAGCAGGATGGCCAACTAATTTCCATGGCCCCCTAAAGAAGAATGTAAAAACAATGACTTCTAACAAGAAGTTGATCAAGATTGATGGTAAACCTGTAATTAATACTGAAATAATATATACAAGAGCCACTGGCCTTCAGCAATCCAAAATCTTCAACATTAAAGATGTTCTTACTTATGAATTATCTGCTGTACCATCTGCACTCTTTGATGAAAATGGTGACTTGAGATCTCAAGCTAAAGCTACACTCCTAACCAAATTACAAGTTGAGGTATCAAGCCGTCGCATCAACCCTCCAGATGCCTACATCATCGACGGGTGTGCCTTGCTTTGGACTGTTCGTTGGCCATCTAATGGTACTGTTGAAGACTATGTGAAGGACTTCTTGGGAAGCCTCCAATACTATTTACAAATGTGTTGTGTACATCTGATCTTTGACAGATATGCACCACATAGTATCAAGGGTGGCAGTAGATCAAACCATGCTGGTACAAATGCTAGTCGCAAACATTCACTGACACTCCAGACACCTCTGCCAGCCCAGAATGTAGTGCTAACTGTCACCTACAACAAAGCCCAACTTATCACCCTCATTACCAAATATCTCACTGATCATGTAGAAGACAATACTAATGAACTTGTCATCACTGCTGAACATGCTGTCCCCATATCCATCACAAAAGGACAAGTAAGGACCCAAAATAATCTTCGTAACACTCACAAGGAGGCTGATGTTATCACAGTGAATCAGTTGGTGTTCTTGGCAGCCAGGGGTGCATCAAGCATCGGACGTCTTTGTCCTTCTCCTGCACTTCTACTGCAGAGAAAAACTCGCCTGTGAGGTGATTATGCAGAGTCCCATTGGTGGCCAAAGAACTGTAGATGTAAAAGCTACAGCAACCAAGCACAGTAATGTTGCAGAATTTCTTCCTGGAGCGCATGCATTTCCTGGAGTGCATGCATTAAGTGGTTGTGATACTACCTCATTCTTCTATGGCATAGGAAAAGCAACTGCTTTAAAAGTACTCAATAGCTGCAAGACACTAAAGGTGTTGGGTAAGCAAGATGTTTCTATGGAAATAATGTCACTGAAGCAACACTGTTCATGGCAACATGTTATGGCTTCAAATGTTGCATAACCATGTCAGAGACACACCATGATGTACGGATGACAAAAAATGGCAAATCAGAAGCTGTCAATTGCTCCAAAACTGAAGTCTCTGCCACCAACTTCAGAAGCTTTCATGCAGCATGTCTACAGAGCCCATTATAGACACTAGTGTGGAAGTCGTCACTCATCAGTGAACTTCCTGAAGCTGCTGATCCAGTGGAGTATGGATGGACCAAGAGAAATGATAAGCTCTTCCCAGTTATGTTACCAGAGAATATATCACCCGCTCCAAATGAAATTCTCCAAATGATCAAGTGTGCCTGTTCCTCAATGCGTGCATGTTCTACCACCAGATGTAGTTATGTGGGCACTCAAATGTCACGTTCAATGTTCTGTGGTTGTCGTGCTGGAGCAGACTGTAATAACGTTAATAATCAGAGCATATTATCACAGGAAGAAGAGGATGAACCTATATGACTCCAAGGCACTACTGTATTGCACAATCTATTTAGGTCATGGCCATATGTGATACTTAAAAAGGAGTTGTTACCTCATTTGATTAATAAGCATACCTGTATTGCTTCATTCTTATGTACCATAATCCAAGGGTATGCTAAAATTATCATTTAGGAATTTGTTATCAAACTAGTGATTACTAAGCAGTATGTTATCTGGATTGCTACTGAATGTTAATAAATTGTACATACTACAATAAAGGCACTGTTTTTTCACACATTATCACTCTTTTGGACAATATAAACCATTTCTGAGGTAGATATTCTTAATTAGTGAGCAGCAGTGACTTCCTTGAGCCCAAAAACATGGGTATAGACACCATGATCACCTTTCTGTCAAAAGTACTGAGAAAGATATGTGACATTTAACATTGGCGATGTGCCACGTCGCGGCCATTTTGTTTTTGGCCCGTAATTTTTTTTCCCCAAGAGTGCTAGAGTGGCACCCAGCTGATTCCCGTTGAGGACATGTCAGAGCACCAGCATCAACAATAAAAACTTCTCCATACCACAAAACCGGGTTCCACCCCATTTCCTCTAGACTATTATGGTTGAAGGAATTTGCTTCAAATTTATACCATTTATTCTACAACTAATACTGAAAATTCTCTCATGGGAAAATTTAGAATTCCAACCTCTTAAGTTCATTTGTTTTGCAGTTGAAAAAATCATGACGCCACTTTTAAAAATTAATATGCAAAATTAACAGTTGCACAGAAAAGTGATTCTCCCAACAACAAAACAGTTATACTACCCTCTGTAAAAGTTTTTTAATTTAGTTCAGTCTTCTTGGAGAAATAAGAATCTAGTTTTGAAAAAAGTAAGTTCTGAGAAAACAGCAAAAGAAAAATATATCTGGACTTTCAAAAACCCTGAGAGAATCTGGACATCTAGAGCAAGTTATCCCTAAGTCATTATAACCTGTTTTCTCAGACATGTCCCGTAGAGTGAATGGGATATTTTATTGAGTGACAATTATTTCAAATAAATTTTGTTCACACTTGTTTTACAAGCTTTTTTTACAATGTGTCATTCGTAGTGCCGTACAAGCAATGAACAAAACTGTCCATGAACCAAGCTAAACATTTGTTTTAGCATTATCACTTCAGGATATGTTTACTTAGGCATAAAACACTTGAAGACTGTTAACAACTACAACCTGATCATTCCTCGAAATTTTGCGGTCAGTGCGCCCCTTAAAGCTACAGGTACAAATGCCTTTCTTTGACCTCTGCCTTTGTGTCCAGTTAGGACAGTCAAACCGAGTGGTGTGGATAAACAGCTGAGGTTCTAGACAGAGGTCTTTCATTCCTCACACCGTTGGACTGTGGAACAGCCATCCCAGGAATCCCAGCACTCATTTCACGACTGCCTCAAGAACACAGGTGTGGGCACCAACAGGAATGGTCTGAAAGTGGCACCCAAGGTACTTGTGCATACCAAGTAGAAATGTTACCCCTGAATGCTTCCGCAGTTATTCTAACCCTCTCCTTACTTTTACTTATGACCAACAGCCACTCAGATAATTGTAGTTCTATTCACATCGGTAATCTCAACTCAGATCCATTCGTGCTTAGCTTTAATAGGAATGGAATGGAATGGAATATAAAACTAAGCCTAGGGCCAAACACTGAAACCTTTGAAAAGGTCACTCAGTGCTGAAAGGGAAACTGCAAGGAATAAAAAGGTTTGAGAAGTGCAACAGGAGGAAAACCTTTGGCAGCTGAAGCACTATGAAAATACTGTTAGGAGAGGGTTGAGGACGAAAGTAAGATGGAAGAGAAAATATGAACGGAGGTACTGTCACAGGAATGGAAGGGGTTGTGTGTATAGCCTTGACAAGAAGCACTAGCAAAACTGGGTGTGATAGTCTTTATATTGCTAAAGCACCAAAAAAGCAATAAAAACAGGCTACCCCTGATTTGATAAGAGCAACACCAGCTGCATAAAGTCAAACATTTTTTACAACAGCGCAGGACAAATACAATCACTACCTGAATCCTGTACACCCCACACATTTAATTCTCATTCAGTAATGTAACTTACATTTATGATGCACAGACATGTGGAAAAAAGCTAAAAATGAATTCATTTGTCTGTAAAATCAAAATTGCCAGCCAATGAGCTTGTAAAGTCACCACATTGGCGCCGGCGTAGTGTTTTGGCGGCGCCATTAATTAAGTCTCCGCTGAGCATGTTTTCTTTGGTGACTTCCCATTTTCTTCAAACTCAATTAGTCACGCCTAAAACGTGCCAGGTCATGCATTTTTAACCATTTTTACTTTATGCGTATTTATACAAATGTCACACATTGTGTATCACATGTTTCTTCATTCACAGGCATCAAGACTGTATCCATATTGTAGTTCTGTATGTTTTTGTGTTGTAATTTATACTCGTTCACTGCATATTATTGTTTATTGTTTCGACCTCAGGTCACAGTCAATTCCATTGTCTCTCGTGGGCCGGCGTCAGTCGGCCGCTATATAAACTGCCTGGATCTGTAATAAAGTAGCAGTAACTTTTACCTGCTCGTTTCTTTGACACCTTACAGTGGTGACCCCCGGAGTATCCCGGAGCCATTAACGGACCGACACGGCGACCTAGTCTTGGCTCCAGGATTTCTCCAAAATGCTCTTAGCGGCCTAAACACGGCGCTGTAACCAGCGTTTGAGCGTGCTGACTCTCGTCGGCGTACCCCACCAGCGTCACTAGCGGAACCACACGGTGCACGAAAGTGCGTACTGACGCGAGTACCCCACTCCAGTAAGGGGTCAAAGGAGCGAGCATGGACGTGGATATCCCCTCCTTCATGCAGTTAAACGCGGACCCCGCGGACTCGGAGGTTTACCTACCTCCCATCACACCTGCGCCCACCCCGGCATCGAGGCCCTCCCGCAACTCCACACCAGCGCCCCGAACACACGACGGCCGGGCAACACAATCGCGGGCCGCCCTCACCGTAAAACTGCCGCCGTTTATGCAGGGGAACCCATCGATGTGGCTGCGCAGGGTGGAAAGCCACTTCAGAATCGTGGACCTGACGGACGAAATCCTACAGGCCGACACAGTGCTCAACACCCTTCCGCGTGCTGGAACGAAACAGCAAGGCGTTCCAGCTGGCACTCCCTGGCAAGGATGACTGGGTTTCAATAGACCGCTTAAAGCCCGCCTTTCTATCGGAGAGTCCCGACAGTGACGCAGCACCCCTTCCGCCCAACCGCACACCAGCACGCCCTCACCCCCGCAAGCGCGGCCGCCCCAGGAAGGGACCGCCCAACCAGCAGCCTCACAGGCGGGAGGCCCCTCTGTTATCTTCAAGAAGCCGCGGCACCCTTCAGCGTCCCAGCAGATACAGGGATTAGTCAGACGCGTCCCTCGTCTTGGGGGGGGGAGTATTTGTAAAGTCACCACATTGGCGCCGGCGTAGTGTTTCGGCGGCGCCATTAATTAAGTCTCCGCTGAGCATGTTTTCTTTGGTGACTTCCCATTTTCTTCAAACTCAATTAGTCACGCCTAAAACGTGCCAGGTCACGCATTTTTAACCATTTTTACTTTATGCGTATTTATACAAATGTCACACATTGTGTATCACATGTTTCTTCATTCACAGGCATCAAGACTGTATCCATATTGTAGTTCTGTATGTTTTTGTGTTGTAATTTATACTCGTTCACTGCATATTATTGTTTATTGTTTCGACCTCAGGTCACAGTCAATTCCATTGTCTCTCGCGGGCCGGCGTCAGTCGGCCGCTATATAAACTGCCTGGATCTGTAATAAAGTAGCAGTAACTTTTACCTGCTCGTTTCTTTGACACCTTACAAGCTGGGTGAATGAGCAAAATTTACAAACACACATCACCCACACACAAAAATCACAAACCACAGCCATCTGACAACATGACGACACTAAATATATTACAAAATTTATAGTATTAAATTGTATCTCGGTGAGGTAATTCTCCGAGAATTCTTCCACTAAGGACTGAACACCTTCCAAGAGGCTGCCTCTAGCACGTAAGCCAAAGGGGTTCCCCACAAAAGGGAGACTCAATCACTTGCTTTAGAAGCTGCTCAGAACCTGGTTGGTCCACAGACCAAGTAACTGAGGATTTAGGTATGAGCGTAAGGGCCTGCAATGTGTATGAGCATGCCATGTCCATCATATCTTAGCCAGGAAAGTCTCAACACTCAGGCCAGTCACATAACTGGATAACAAGAGTTGAACGTATGCTTAACACCCCTGGTGTGTAAAATACTGTTACTGAAACTTGCAATAAATCTTAGCAGACTAGGGCACACAGCAAAAGGGCTACAACAGAGCCCTGAAGGCACCAGCGTAAATAGCAAATACACCAAGTGCACGACAACAAGTAAGTTCTTGGAACCACTGGATCAGATCAAATCAAAGAATAGCAGACGTCAACCTGTATAATCCATCTTGGTCACCAAATAAAGAAAAGGAAAACAAAGTCTCCTGATGTATGTGTATCTTACAAAACTGGACAAAAAGCAGGAAACTTTTCCCTCAAATCCAAGCAAACTGTTCACATGATGCCACATAATCGATACACGTTATAATGCTGGCAGCTTTTTTAACCAGGGATAGCTTATGACAAAAGTAGAATCTTCTTTATCTTATGGCAAGTGATTTACAAAGATATCTTATTGCATTTGCTCAGTTTAACTGGTCAAACACTTTTACATTACTCCCAATAAAATGTTAAAGCAAAGGAAGTGAGCTAGCAGATGTCACAAGAGGGTAAATCTTTGTATTCTTGCACACAGTGGAAGAAAAGGAAAAAGAATTAGTGTCAGAATATTGAGAGATTGAAGAAACAGCACTCCATTTGTACAGGTCTACCAACTGACTGATGTGGAGCAAATCTATCAGGCTATATGAACATACAACCTGAAGGTGAATGCAATGGAAAAAAAAAAAAAGAGCTTTCACTAAATACAATCATCAAATACACTTGACAACGATGGAAGTCCTATTGTGCCTCTCACAAGGTTGTCCAAAGTGGGCTGTTTGCATTAATGAGGAGGGGTTATCGAAGGTAGATGCAGCTCAAGAAGTTGAACAACTACAAAGAAGCTGCTGGGCCTATGAAGGGATGCTGCAAAACATCTTCAGGAACGACAAAGGAGGTACCCACCCGTGGGGAGGACTGGAAGAGATTATGGGAATTAAGCCACTATATTATTAAGTAAATCAACCAAACCACTTAGTAAAAATTCATTTCTCTCCCACGGCTGGCTAGGAGTTAAGCCAAGTGGAAAGGTTCAGCGCAGGTGCTGACGTGAGTGGAGGAGTGGCTAGCTACGCTGGTGAATCATAGGAAGGACAATTTGACGACGGAAAACTTTGTAATATCTAGACAGAGGCCAGAAAAGTCCATGCTCAAGTACAGTCCTGTACATTAGTAGTGCACTGAGTGCATATCACTAAACATAAGGGATGGATTGCATACACAGAAATGCAAAAGGGGAATAAAAGAAAGAAGGGGCATATGATAAAAATCGATATGTCAAGAGAATAAGGTACAACACTACCAAAGAGCTATGATAATCAGGTGATAATACTTATTACTATCATGACTCTCATTGTGTTTGACATAAGGATCTGCTGTTGAAAAACAGGTGCTCCATACAACTTCCCTCTAACTATGGAACAACTACAAATTACTCGTTTGAAAGGATGTCAGCCCCGATATTCTACTGTGCTGATATCCCAGGAAGTTACGCTGCCTCATACCAAGTCCTTTATTTCTTACACTTAACGACTATGCAACAATCTTCCAAGCCGTGCCCTGATGCTGGTTGATGCTACACAGTTTATGAGATGCTCAAGTGCTTCTCTGAAGAGGCAGATGCTGTTATCCTCTTTTGCAACTGAATACCCACACTCATAAGCAAACTCTTGATGGACAACACAGAAGCAAATGGTCAAAGGTCACTCTAAAACATAGGGGACACCACCCAACAAGCAGCAGCAGGCCTTGACCATCATCTAAAGCACAGTGTGTTTCCAAGGCACTCTTGCAAATGAACATTGTCTATGGCAACACATGAAACTACATGCATTATACTTTTACAAAAATAATGTATGAGCTCTCATCAAATCCTAATATGAATCCATACCTCACTTCCATATAACTAATTACAATTCATCATTATCATTCATAATACCTAACTATTCATCAAAGTTTAGTATTACATTTTAGCATAATTTGCATCAAACTGGTCCACTAGTTCCTACAGACTAAGAGGGATCACATTCTTCAATGAGAAGTACAAAACAGTGAAAGACTGTAGAATTCAAAAAGGCACAAAATAACACTTTCAAGAAGCTGAAGGAAAACAGCAAAAACAAGGAACATTAATCAAGTCTAGGGTGCTACACACACAAAGGACACTGCCTAAGATGACCCTATTCAAAGTTGTAGGAGCTGACAGACACAAGTTGAAGATGTTATCACAGGTTGCCAACAGTCTGTACAGCCTACAGAACTGATAACTATAATGCTCTGTGCATGTGTGACTCCCAACTGCCTTTAATTGTTTCTGAAAACCTGAAGCGACTGTGATTGCTGCCAAGATAGACCACTGATACAACTTACAGTGCAAATGAAGTGAACGGAAACTGGCCAGTGCAACCACCTAACTCAACGGAAAGACTTCCCTTCTCAACTGCCCTCTCCTAAGTCTCAACAACAAATGCACATGCAACACTTCTTCCTCCTTCCTCTTCACCTCCTCCTCCTCCTCCTTCTACTATTACTTCTTCTTCCTCCAACCACACATATGTATTGAATGTACAGTACTGTGAAATGGCTGAGAGATTTAGTGTCCACATGCTGAAAAATATTACTATTATTATTATTCAAAAGATGAACCCTATTCATATGAAACAAGACCAGCACAAGGCCCATTGACTTGAAAGTCAAGTCAAGCTTCTAAAGAATATTATGGTGTTCATTAGGAAGAGAAGATAAAGGGAAATACAGAAAGAAGTTCTGGAGCTGAGAAGTTCAACAGCAAGGCACATTTACTGCAGACTGGTGCTGCTGTTTAGCGAAACTGGTTGCTCTTGGCAGGAAAAGGGGATCTGGGATCAATTATGAATGTGAAAGATCTCTATTAAAATACAGCTTATCAAAAAGTGACAAACAAGAGACCATCCATCGAGGGTCCAAGTCATGACTGCTAATGTTAGGAGACGGAAACCTACCATCACGACCCACTCTGTCTAAAAGAGATAAATCACTGGTAGAAGCAGACATCCATATTGGAGAACAGTATTCTGGTAAAAGGAAGCACAAATGACCTGAAACCAGTTACACTGATTTTATCACTGTTATAAATATATGAGACTTACAAACAATACGTAACTTTTGGGCGGAATTGGCTGAAACTTTCATTAGACGTCTCTTAAAAGTATGAGGTAACTCAAAAGTCACACCTAGAATAGTTAAAGCTTCAGACGCAGTCAGCAAAGTCCCATCAACCTGAAGGGGAGGATGGGGTGGAAAATGACATATTCATGATAAAATGATGTTTCATTATACTTACCAAAACACTGTAAAAGCTTTTATCTCTTAAAATTCGACACGTCCGAGATATAAATTTTCACTTTGTTTGGAACACTGATATAATTGGCGGGAGACCCAACCCCACCGGATGCCGGTGGGGGTGGCGTCGAAGGCGACATACCCAGTAACCCAGGTCAGTTTCAATCTCGGCATACACAATTAGTGAAAGCCTGAGATAACGTCTCCCCCTGCGGGGAGGAGGAGGCCTTTAAGTTACAGTGTTTTGGTAAGTATAATGAAACATAATTTTATCATAAAAATGTCATTTTCATTATAATGACTTACCAAAACACTGTAAAAGCTGATTCCACATTTAAGGTGGAAGGGCAGCGGATGAGGTATCAGTTATCGAAAGGTTACACATTATAACAAAGGGACAAACTCTAAACATGGGCATCCTATGGATCCCTACCAACAAAAAGGTAGGAGTCACCTTACCTGGTAGATGGGCTTTTGCAGGGAGGTACTGCTGCTGGTTGAAGCTCCACTACCTGCAGAGGCATTGGGCGTAAGCACTGCTAGCTACTCTGCTCCATAACAACCCAAGTAGTCAGGGAAGTACACCGCTGACTAAGACAAGGGGTGACTTTCCTTTGCTCTTGCCCTGAGCAATTGGAAAGCAACCAGACTGAAAACGGGCCTCACCGCCTAACCTAAAACTAGTTAAATACATCTCCCTTCTCTATACCCTCAGTAGCTCAACTAGAATGGAGGGTACTCCAGGTGAACTGAGCACCACCAGCTTCCCTTTAACTCAGCAACCATAAAACCACAAGGGGAAGGTAAGATAAAGAACCTACCCCCCTAGTGTGTTCCCCCTAAAACCAAGCCAGCTACTGATACGGGACCTAACGCAAACAGGTCCTGATACGCAACTTCAACCTCCCTAAGGTAGTGAGACGCAAACACTGATTTCGACCTCCAGAAGGTGCTCTGTGTGATCTGAGAAAGTGATTTATTATGACAGAAAGCCACTGAAGTTGCTATTGAGCGCACTTCGTGAATGTGAGACTTGACTAGGCGTGCGTCCTCTTCGTTAATGTGTGTGCGCCTCTAAGATGAGTTCCTTGACGAAGAAAGCAAGGGCATTTTTGGATAAAGGACTGGTTGGGTCCTTCACTGAACACCAAAGGTTAGAGGAACCTCCTCTGATGTTGGCCGTTCTGGCTAAGTAAGCGTTGATAGCTCTAACTGGGCACAAAGAAGCCTCCAATTCTTGAGGGCCAGCCACTTTGGAGAGGTTCTGAATGGTAAAGGACTGAGGCCAAGGGTTGGAAGGAGACTCGTTCTTGGCCAGAAAATTCAAGGTGAAAGAACAAACAGCATTACCTTGTGAAAAACCCACTTCCTTGTCAATGGCCTGTATTTCACTAACCCTCTTTGCCATTGCTAAGGTAACCAGAAAAAGGGATTTCTTAGTCAGGTCTCTAAGAGAAAGATCTTCTAAAGGTTCGTACCTTGGAGACATCAACCACCTCAAAACTACATCTAAATTCCAGGCAAGGGAAGGTTTTGGGGTCTTAGCTGTGTCTAAGGACTTGAGGAGGTCTGACAAGTCTCGGTTATTTGACAGGTCTAACCCTCTAAGGTAGAAGACAGAGGACAGCATGGCTCTGTAACCTTTGATGGTTGATGGCATCAATTTTCTTGAATCCCTTAAGTAAATGAAAAAATCGGCAAGTTGAGTTATAGACGTCGAAGAAGAGGAGATACTATTTTTTCTACACCAATTCCTGAAGACTGTCCACTTGAACTGGTATAATTTGCTAGAGGAGTCCCTTCTGCACCTCGCAATAGCCTCTGCAGCCTTGCTTGAAAAACCTCCCGCTCTGATGAGCTTCCTGACAGTCTGAAGCCTGTCAGAGCGAGAGTGGACAATCCCTGGTGGAACTTCATTAGGTGGGGTTGTCTGAGAAGCGACTTCCTTTGAGGAAGAAGCCTTGGGAAGTCTATCAGGAGATCTAGCAGGTCCGGGAACCACTCCTTCCTTGGCCAGAACGGGGCAACGAGGATTAGTTCGACATTCTGATGGAATTTCACTTTGTTTATCACTTGCCTGATGAGCCCGAATGGAGGAAAGGCATAAGCAAACAGGTTCGTCCAGTCTAGGAGCATGGTGTCCACCAAGTGAGTCAGTGGATCTGGAACTGGCGAGCAGAACACTGGGAGACGATGGTTCTTGGAGGTAGCGAAGAGACCTATTATGAGAGTGCCCCACAAATTCCACAGATCTAGGCACACTTGTGGGTGCAGGGTCCACTCCGTAGGGAGAGTCTGGTTCCGACGGCTGAGTTGGTCCGCCAGAACGTTCAGCTTTCCCTGCACAAACCGAGGGAACAGGACCACCTTGTTGTTGTCCGCCCACAGAAGAAGGTCCCTCGCAGTTTTGAACAGGGAGAAGGAATGGGTACCTCCGTTTCCGAATGTAAGCTAGAGCCGTCGAGTTGTCGGGATGAACAGCGACTGCTTGGCCTGAGACGTGGGTCGAAAAGTCCTGGAGAGCGAGGTGAATGGCCAACAGTTCCTTGGCGTTGATGTGGAGCTGCTTCTGTTCGTTCGACCAGACTCCTGACGTCCTGAGGTTGCCTAGATGTGCTCCCCACCCAACATTGGACGTGTCTGAGAACATCTGCAGAGATGGTTGTCTTGGGAGGAGATCTAGACCCTCCGAAAGCCTTTCCGGTGATTTCCACCAAAGAAGATGCCTCTTGACGTCGGGGGGAATGTTGAAGATCGTGGAGTCCATTTGAGTTCTTCTGTCCCAAGAGCCCTTGAGGAAAAACTGTAAGGGTCTCATGTGCAGGTGGCCTAACCTTACAAATTGCTCCACTGACGACAGAGTTCCCAGGAGAGCCATCCACCGACGGGCGGAGCAACTGTCCAGGAGGAGAAACTTCTCCACCGTCTGAAGGTAAGAGGAAACCCTTTTGGGGGACAGAAAAGCCCGAAAAGCTAGACTGTCCAGAGTCATCCCCAAATAAAGAATCCTCTGCGAAGGAATTAAGCTCGACTTTTCCGTGTTTAACAGAATCCCTAAGTCTCGAGCTAACCTTAGGGTTCTGTGAAGGTCCTCCATGCAGCAGTCCCTTGATGATGAACGGAGTAGCCAGTCGTCGAGGTACAAGGAGATCCGAACTCCCTCCAGGTGGAGCCAATGACCTATCGGGGCGAGAATCCTGGTGAACACCTGCGGGGCTGTCGACAGGCTGAAGCAGAGGGCCCGGAACTGGTAAACTCTGTCCTTGAAAACAAACCGAAGATACCTCCTGAGTCTTGATATACTGGAATGTGGATATAGGCATCTTCCATGTCGAGGGTCACCATCCAATCCCCTCGAGTTAGAGCCTGAAGAACGGAGCGGTTCGTTTCCATGGAAAACTTGGTTCTCTCTAAGTACAGATTGAGAGCGCTTATGTCAAGAACTGGCCTCCAACCCCCTGATGACTTGGGGACTACAAACAGGCAGTTGTAGAAACCTGGGGTTGACACGTCCTGTACTTCTTTGATGACCGTTTTCCCTAAGAGAGACTGGACTTCTGTCTCTAGGGCCGAAAACTTGACTGAGCCTCCTGAGTATGCTGTCAAGGAAATGGGAGAAGTGGAGAGAGGAGGAGGTTGGGCGAACGGAAGGCGGTAGCCTAGCTGGAGCACTTGCACCACTCACTGATCTGCACCTCTGTCTCTCCATTCCTCCCAAAAGAGGCTGAGTCTGGCCCCCACCGGCGCATGGAGGACAGGGTTCCTACTTACTGGAAGGACGACCCTGTGGCTTCGAGGAGAACTTGTGACCCCTGGAGTTGGAGCGGGACCTTGAGTAAGGTTTGGGCCTGGAGTTACGAAACGGATGTCTGTTAAGAGGAGATACCATCTTGGTCAAAGGAGCAGGAGCAGGCCTCGGTTTGGTGGAAGACATAGACAGGATGTGTGACAACGCCCTCTTATCCATGGCTGAAAGGACGTCTTTCACTACTGCTTCTGGGAAAAGGTCTTCCTTGTCAAAAGGTGCGAACATCAACGCCGTTTTCTGCGAAGAAGTCACAGCCTTAGATAAGAAAGAGCACCAAGTCTCCCTCTTCTTCAGAGTGGCCATGGCGAAGAGGGAGGAAAGTTCGTCTGCCGCATCATGGATAGCAATGTCGGTGCAGGAAAGGAATCCCGTGATTCTCTACAAGACGTCTTCTGCGACATTAGCCTGCTCAACCTGTTTAAAAATAGCTCCCATTGACCAATTGAGAAAGCTGACAATCTCTAGGAGCTTGTAGAGGTTCTTGGAAAAATGTTCTACCTCCAGGGCAGAAAAGAAGGTCTTGGCCGCCTCGAAGGAAATGCGTCTTGAAGGGTCCACAAGGGAGCCAAAGTCCCCTTGTGCTGAAATTGCAGAGCCCAGTGAAGGAGAAGTTCCTGTGTTGTAATAATTTTGCCTCCTTTTGGACAGCTTTGAAGGAGGGTACGCAAACGACGATTTACCTGAGGATCTCTTAGCTTCCAACCAAGCCTCTACCTCCTTTAATGCTTTCTTGGAGGCGGTGGAGAGTACTAATTTGGGAAGGGAAGTGGCAGGACATTGTTTTCCCAGACGCAACGTGGAAGTCGGGGAAGAGGGGGCTGTCGGCTGAAAATGTTGAGGGTACGACTGCAGCAGAAAGCTGAGCAGAGAAGCGTAATGAGAAGAAGGCACTGAGTCAACGGGACCTTCCTCTTCACCAGAAAGAATTGGCTCCGTGCCAAGATCGTCCAGGAGTTGAGGAGGAACAACTTCTTGACACCCAGGAATACCAAGGACTTTGCGGACTACCTTTTCTAGCTTCTCTTCCAGCAGACTAGACTCCTGGGAAAGTGAGGATGAAGCCAAAGGAGCAGACACTTCCTGTGTAGGAGGAGGAGGAGGAAGAGGCCCGAGCACTTGAGGCAGACCTTTCTGGAGAGGGCTAGGCATCTTGGCTGCCCTAGGTGACCTGGGAGGGAGCGTCTGAAATGTATCTTCTTGTTCGGAACCCCACACTGAGTAACCAGGTATAGGGCTAGCTGTCCTTTTCTTAAAGAGTTTAGTAACCCTAGGGCAGGAATTATCAGAAGATTGCCTCTTTAAGGGTCGAGAGGCATGATCCCACTTGCGATGACGAGGAGGGGGGGTGTCTGAAGAGCTGGAAGATGAAGAGACTGAAGATGAACTGCTGCTACTCTCACCTGAAGGACTTAACCTTAGGTAGTGAAGCTTCGACGACGACCGTCTTGACAAAGATTCTGGGGACACGATCCTGCGATGTCAGCGATGGCGAGAAGATCGACGCGTCGATGGAGAAACACTACGCGAACTTGTGCGTCCACGACCCTCCGGGGCCTTGCAAGATTCACTTTTGTGGCTCCCCGAAGCTTTTCGACGCTTCAACGAGGAGTCAAGCTTACTACTTTCACCACCAGGGCTAAGGCTTTCCTGTGCCTTAGAGGACAAGCCTGCTCGTGGGCAAGAATTTCTGACCTTTTCGCCAACGCCGGACTGTCTTCTAGCCTCAGAAGGCGAGCGGGACAGCTGCCTTTGCTCAAAAGAGTCAGAAAAACGAGCAGACTCGCCTGAAACACGATCACGAACAACCACATTGTTATCACCAACACTGACGTCATCACCAACGCTAACGCCCGGACTATGGCGCGAGCGCACTAAACTTAAGACCGACTCCATGAAACCGTTCATTTGCGCTTCCATTTGGTTTCTGAAAAGAACGAATTCTGATTTATCAGCCTCGAAGCTGGGCTTGGCTTTAGGGAAAACATACTGGGAAGCTGGTGAAGAAGAGGGGGGAATATGAGGAGGGGAAAGAGCAGCGGTAGAGGAGGGGGTAAGAGAGGAGGAAGGAACAGCCGGTAAAGGAGATGACGCCGATGCCACCAGTGAAGAAGATAGCCTAGCTTCCTTACTCTTAAAAGCTTTCCTATCCCTATCCTTAACCAGCTTTACATGATGGGAACTGTACGTTTGCCAAAACTCCTGACTCCATTCCATACACCCACTGCATGTGTTCTCCTGGGAACACTCCTGACCCCTACATGCCGTACACAAAGAATGGCGGTCGTACTTAAGTTTAACCAGTTTGGAAGAGCACAAATTCCCTGTGCAAACTCTGGATCCAGAGAAACTGGAATCCGACATAGCTACCAAATTCACAGAGCTACGCTAGCTAGATTAATAAACAGGATATTGAGTACTTCACCAAGGAGAGACGCCAGAAAGAAGCGCAACGAGATGAAGGAAACCAAACAGTTTGAGACGGACGGACGCACGAGATGCGTTCACAATACACCCAAGATTGAAAACTGACCTGGGTTACTGGGTATGTCACCTTCCACGCCACCCCCACCGGCATCCAGTGGGGTTGGGTCTCCCGCCAATTATATCAGCGTTCCAAACAAAGTTTGAAAATTTATATCTCGGACGTGTCGAATTTTAAGAGATAAAAGCTTTTACAGTGTTTTGGTAAGTCATTATAATGAAAATGCAATCTGCTAATCAATAGTGTTGTCGTTTTACTGGAGTTCAGCCTCGTACCCCACCGACTACACCATTCACTGATCCGGTCCATGTCCCAACTGAGGCTGAGAGCAGCTTCATTTCTGATAAGTGGAGACTTTAATGCTCCCAAAAGTGTTCCATCACTGGCATACAGAACAATCTTGTTTTCCAGGCTAACAACCATGTTGCTTGTACACCGGGTACACCAAAAATAATAGTGGACCATGAACACTACCCTGTGGAACTCCAGACACATTAAGTCTTGGTTCACCGAAGATCCCATCAACAGCAACTTGCTGCTGCCTACCTGTAAGGAAATCTTGAAGTAATCCTAAAATATATCCATCTACTCCATATGATTTACACTACAATCTATTTGAATCACTCTGCACTCAAAACCCCCATCAAGGTTTTCTTGCAAATGGGATGTCAAGTCTAAAAGAGCATCACAAGTACATAACTGCTTTCTATATGCATATTGACTATCTGCTGACAATCCTTTAGATTCCACATACTTACAGAGTGGCTTAGCAATAAGTTTTTCGGCAACTTTGGAGAGCACGGCAAGAACAGAAATTGGCCAGTAGTTACTGCAGTCTGCAGATATACCACTCTTTGGAACAGGCACTGCGTTACTAAGATTGGTCTCATTCCCAAAGATACTAAGTTGACAGAAAAATCTATAGACTCCACTAATTTTGGAAAACAACACACTAGAAACTTTTTTAAAAAACAAGGGCAAGAAACCATCAGGATCTTCTCTGCCCCAGCTATCAAGATTATCCAGAATTTTCTGAACATCCCTGGAGCGGAATGTACGTTTTGTAAGAGGAGGTTCAGGATGACAAGTATCAGGGAGAGGGACATCCTCAGCTTATTGCTCAGCTTCAAAAGCTTGATGATGCAGTTCAGCCTTTTCCCTGGGGCCAGTAACCAACCTACCATCATCCGTTAGTAGTGGTGGAATGGAAGATCAGCCTGACCCAAAGATAGATGATGCCAATTTGGTTAACCACAGATGAGGCTGTGGGTAATTCCTTCAAGTTTCCTCTTCAAGGAATTATTGTAATTTCTCTCAGCTGTATGGTAAGTTCTATTCACAGTGAGGCGAGACTCAACAAAAACAGTGTAATTTTCATTTGAATGATTTCATCTCCAACGTGTTGAATTTGGTCTGTTTGTCATGGTAAGCCTGTCTACATATATCTCAAACCATGGCTGGTCATTTGTCCTTAACTTGCTGACCTTTCTAGGGACATACCTTATTAAAATAGACATCAGCATTTCATTTAACTTCTTCTTGGGGTCAGGATCTAATATAGCATCTGAAATATTAAGTTCCTGACAAACTTCAATAATGCGATCCCAATTGGCTCTCGATTTCAGCCAGACCTTTTTTCCAATGGTGGCATTAGGAATGTACTGAGTGACAGATGTGTCCATCTCGATGACTCAATGATCACAAGTGCCTATACATTCGCAGACTTTGGACTTGACAATAGCTGGACCATCTGTGAATATGAGATCAATTACCAGAAATATAATGACTAAGCCTCCAAAATGGAGATACTTCGGCTTATGATCAGAGCACAAGAGAAACAATACTGTAGGAAAGTACTACATTTGGAAATAGGATTGAGACCAATAGGACGGCTGAGAGGACCAAAAGGAGAAAAGGCATGGCTGAAGACCTGCACTTTAATATTCAACCTATCCCACCGCAAAGTCATTCCCACGGATTCCTAGCCTAGGCTGACCTGTGCACAACATTTATCATTTCAATTATTATTTTCATTATTATTATTATTCAGAAGATGACAAACCCATATTCAAACAGAACAAGCCTAAAGGAGCCACTGACTTGAAATTCAAGAAGCTTCCAAAGAATATTAGTGTTTATTTGAAAGCAGTAACAGAAGGTAATAAGAAATACAGAAAGAAGAGATCAGTTATCAGGAAAGAATCAGTTACTACGAAAGAAGAAAAATATTAACGCAATAAAGAAATAGCTCAAAATGTAAGACAATTATTAAAATACAAGGAACCACTTTATCACCATCAACCTCAAAAGATGGTATAAAAAAGAAACAGGATGGTAATTTACCTGATATGAAAATAAGTCTCATGTTGCAATGCTGTTGCATCTAAAAATACCAAAATACTGTCTACAATTATAACATGAAAAACATAAAAGGGAGAGACAGAGAGAGGCAAAGAACAGGAAGCTTGTCAGATCTGTGGACGTCAAAACCTTGATCGCTCGTGCACTCTCTCTTTTCATTCCTGGATGTCAAAGCAAGTCCAAACTAACACTTCTTTCATTTGTCCAGATCTTTGTTTCTTTAAATCTTCAGCTAAAGAAAACCCTAATGAACAGAGTCAACAGACTATAATAAACTCAAGAGGGCTTCAAAGAGAAATCAGCCTGCACAGAGAGAGAGAGAGAGAGAGAGAGAGAGAGAGAGAGAGAGAGAGAGAGAGAGAGAGAGAGAGAGAGAGAGAGAGAGAGAGAGAGAGAGAGAGAGAATAAAATTGAAGGAACCAAAAATGAAAACGATCCACCTAAAATTCAAGAGGAGATATCAGTAGCAGCAGACAGCACAAATGAATTTGCTCATAGCTTATATATTTAGAGATCAGAAGACTCCATAACTGCACTAGGCAAGCTATTCGGCATTTTAGTTGTAGCCAAGATAAAAATCCATTTACAAAAACAAAACCAAGAACATAATAAACCAATAAAATGTTTAGGAGGCAGTTACAAAAAGCTATTCGGCATTTTAGTTGTAGCCAAGATAAAAATCCATTTACAAAAACAAAACCAAGAACATAATAAACCAATAAAATGTTTAGGAGGCAGTTACAGAAAGTATCAGTCAGCTGTCAGAAATAGTACCGTCACAAATTTCAAGAAAAGCTTTCAGCTACTTTAATATCCGTACTACACTTCTCAAGTTGGGTATGATGTATGCTCAACTCAGAATCTGTATATAGAGATAATAATTTCACCTTAATTAGCCACCAAGACTTTTTAAATCAAAATTCTTTTTTGAGAAGGCAAGAGTACACTTCAAAACACAATGTCATTTTAGAAGTCTCCCTTCAGAGGATCTTGTGTAATGTAATTGGAGCCTCAAAAATTCAAGCAAAGATGAAATGCATGGGTACCCTACAGCAATATTTGTATTTGAATAATTTACTTGTATTTTTCTTTACATATTAATCTATTTTTTCTTTTCTAATAACTAATCTTCCTGTATTTCTTATTCATTTCTGTAAATTCTTTCAAGTGAACACCGTAATATTTTTTGGAAGCTTCTTGAATTTCAAGTCAATGGCCCCTGTGGTGGGCTTCTTGTTCCATATGCATAGGGTTCATCTTCTGAATAATAATAATAATAATACTTGTACTCACTCTGCAACAGGGCAGATTCATTGCTCTAATTTATGCTATAAGGGGACCCAAGATAGACATATGCTGCAGTTCAAACTCCCACATGCCTGTAACTGTAGCTGTACCAGTCAAAAAGCTGGAGTGGGATATCATCTGAAATGGAAAAGTAGAAGAATTCAGTCATCTTCAAATGAAAAATGGAGTTCTCTTACAAATTAACATCACAGAATCAAGACAACTGATTATTCTTAAAATAAAACATAACAGACTAAAGATGTCAATTCTTATTTTCATCTGAAAGCAATTCCTAAGAAAGTAGAGATGCACAAATCAATAAATTATTTACCGAGACCATAAACTTACTCCATGAGACTCATATGGCCCGCCCAAGGAATTCGAAATGAGAATGAGTGTGGAAAATATGAGCTGGGTAAAGCTGACGTTGGAATGGAAAGGAATATAAAATTTAGGCCAAAGGCCAAGTGATGGAACTTCTGATGAGGTCAATCAGTGCTGAAAGGGAAACTGAGAGGAATAAAAAGATATGAAAGGATTAACAAGAAGACAACCTTTTGAAGTTGAACTATGAAACAATTGTCAGGAAGATTGAGGAAAGTAAAATGTTAGGGAGAGAATATGAAGGGAGATGCAGTCAAAGGAAGGGAAGGGGTTGCAGCTGGGGGCCGAGGCCACGGGGGGGGGGGGACACTGCAAAGAGCCTCAAAGGCAATTGCTTCCAAACATTCAAAGCAAAAACAAGACTAGTCCCAATATGCAATCTGCTCACTAATGCTTCATGACCAACCTGCCACAATGAAGTGTCACAGTTACTAACTGAACTGGACCAAATATAAGACTTTTTAGTATCCACTAAATTGTAGTTGCTTTCTATCAAATAAAATGCCCTTTGTTGGCCAACTCGGTTGAGCTTCAGACTGTCACTCGATGGGCCGGAGTTCAATTCCCGCGGCCGGCTGATGAAGAGTTAGAGGAATTTATTTCTGGTGATAGAAATTCATTTCTCGCTATAATGTGGTTTGGATTCCACAATAAGCTGTAGGTCCCGTTGCTAAGTAACCAATTGGTTCTTAGCCACGTAAAATAAGTCTAATCCTTCGGGCCAGCCCAAGGAGAGCTGTTAATCAGCTCAGTGGTCTGGTAAAACTAAGGTATACTTAACTTTCATCAAATAAGATGCCAGAACCTAAACAATACAGTCTGCATATATCAATCAACTGCATAAGCCCAGGCCATGATTTAATACCCTAACCTAACCAAACTGTTGAGGAAAGTTACAAACATACAGGTAATAGTGCATTCCCTCAGCTAATTAGGTCAGGTAATAATTCTTTTTCCTTGGGTAATTAGGTCAGGTAATAAGGTTTCCTTGGCTAATTAGGTTAGGTAAGGACATTTTTGGCTAATTAGCCTAATTCGATAAAACCAATATTTTCACAAGCTTAACAAAACCCAGTGTACTGAAGGCATTACTTAAGGTTCTTTGCAGCGTGCCTTCCTTAGGCCCCTAGCTGTAACCCCTTTTGTTCCTTTTACTGTACCTCCATTCATATTCCCTTTCTTCCACCTTACTTTCCTCAACCCTCTTCTAACTGTTGTTTCATAGTGCTTCAACTGCTTTGAGGTTTTCCTCCTGTTACACCTTCCAAGCCTTTTACAGCACTGTCAATTTCGGTTTCAGTGCTGAATGACCTTACAGGTCCCAGTGCTTGGCCTAAATTCTAGTATATTCAGTTCAGTCCATAATTTTAACAAAGCAAAAAGTATATTATTAAAGTACATTAAAGGAATACAGACGTATTGTGATATCAGACTCATGATATGGCCTCGTCAAGAGTTAGGTAATTGTAAAGATGGCTGCACATCGGCTAGATATAATTGACATTCATTAATGTCATTTTTAGAAAGAATATAATAAAAAGGGTGAAGAATATAATAAAAAAGGTGCATATATAAAGCAGGGCAGGTGAAATCATTTGAGAAATTTCCAGAGATAATTTGAGATTTTTGCCGTCTGTTGCTGACGGCCCCATGAACTCCATTACTCATTATTCCTCTTTTCCTTTCACTGTCGTCATCATTATTCTCAATTGGATCATTGTGAATGGTGTAGCCTATTATAAACAATAATAATATTACCTACCACAGAATGAAGACGTACGAGAAAATAGCAAATATTACCTACGACAGAACGAAGACGCACGAGAAAATAGCAAAAGATGTTACTTCCAGCACTCTTCAACGACAACTAACATGAAAAAGATCGTTTACATTCTGTCACTCTGGTAAGGCGAAAGTATCAGCCAATCAGAATGCAGCTTTAAAATCTGCCACATTCTCACTGGCTGAATGGTGTCCAGTAGCCACGTCCTCCAGATGAACCGAATACATCCAAGAATGTTAGTTTATATACAGTAACTTAAGTACTCGAAGGTGCCAGCCAATCAGAACGCAGCTTCAGAGAATGCCGCATTCTCATTGGCTGAATGACGTCAGTCACCCACAACCTCAGACAGTTAATTACTAAGACAGCAATCTGATACCAGATATGAGGAATATACACCAGACATGCAGAATATATTAGCAACACATCTAGTGAATGAACTAAACAATGCAATACAAGGTCTGAAGTTCAGTCTAGGAAGACAACTCATTCATTAGAAAGGAACTAATGATTCTTGGAGTTGAAAATCACAAAAACCTAACCAAAGAACCACTCTCTCTCTCCACAACTGCATGAGGCAAACTATTCCACATTTCAGTTGCAGCCAAGATAAAACTCCCAGGAAACAGAGTAGTATCAAATCTGATGCTACAAAATGACCCTCTCTGTAGCAGCAGCAGCCTACCTTATGTTGTGTTATGAAATGCTTTAACCAGAACACACTGCTGGTTCATGTAACTCCCATAGGGGCTGACCAGCATTTAAGCCAAGTGGAAGGGTTCAGTACTGGTTCTGACCTGATTAGAAGAGTGGCTAGCAGAGCTGGTGAATCTCAAGAGGGAAATTCTGACGACACAAAGGTGATCGTAAAATCTACACGGACAACACAAAAATCTACACTTAACTACTGTATGACAGTAGAGCACAAAGCTTGTATCACACAGATGGATTGGAGGCACAGCTATGCACAAGGATAATAAAAGTAAGAAGGGGGTGCAGGAGGAAGATGGAAATGTCAAGGGTATAAGGAACAACACTCCCAGAGAGCCAAGATCATTAGGTGATAATTACTATTACGACTATCATGTTGTTGGACACAGGTTTGCCAAAAGACATGGGAACCAGATCAAGTTCAAACTTCTTGCACATTTATGCAAATTGCGAGGATTTGTTTCGATTCAGTTCTAAAAATGTAAAGAACTTGACAAGATGTCTGCAGATAAGAATAAAAACTAAGATTTTTTACTTTTAAGATATTTATAAAACTGTACAGTATTACGAAAAATGTGTGCACAGTTTCAAAGAATAACGTCACGAAGTTAAACTCTACAGGTACTCACCTTACATGTGATGGTTATAGATCCTGGTGGTGGATGACGCTCGTGGCAGGCATTTTCAAAAACTATTTTCTACTCTGCACAGCAGATGTCACCCATAATGGGTGCCCCTATCTTCCTGGACTCGAATCAGTCATGGAAAGTCGCTGAGCTGAGATGGAATAGAAAAACTTTCAGACACCTTATATAAAAAAAAAAAAAAAAAAAAAAAAAGATTAACCTTCAAAATAAACAACAGGGAATATAAAGAATTTTAGTTCAGTTCTTAATCTAAAATTTATCCTAATCAAACAATTTTGTATAAATCCTTCAAATATGGCTTTGGAAGCTGTTCGGAACTTGGCTTGATCTCCGTAACTGCAAATTTAAGCATAAGCCAAGGGCTTCTAAACTCCTGCCAGTTACTGAGGCTTTCATCTAATCTTAGCAAATTGGGAATATAAACTGGAATATAAAATTTAGGCCACAGGCCAAGTGCTGTGACCTATGAGGCCATTCAGCGCTGAAAAGGAAATTGAGAGTAACAAGGTTTTAAAAGGTGTAACAGGAGGAAAACATCACAGTTGCACTAAGAAACAATTTCTAGGAGAGGGTGGAAAGATGGAAAAAAATATGAACACAGGTGCATTACAAGGACTGACACTGGTTGCAGCTAGGGGCTTATAGGGGCTGAAAGGAAGCTTCGAAGAGCCTGAAGTAATGCCTACTACCCCCTATACGGTTAGCAGACCGGGGGACATAATGGGATACAACAGAGCCCTGAAGAGAGCAGCTTAAATAGCAAATACACCAACTGCACGACAATGATAAAAATCTGACCCGCTGTGCCGCAGCAGCAATGAAAACAAATAAGATCTTGGAACCACAAGACCCGATCAAATAACAAAAATAGCAGATGCCATCCTATACAAGACATCTTTGGTCATCAAATAAAGAGAAGGAAAACAGTGTTCCCTGACATTCAAGTATGTTACAAAAACCTGGACAAAAGCAGGAAACTCCTTCCTCAAATTCCTTCAAACTATTCACAGGATGCACAAGGTAGCATGTCACAATACACAGTTTTTTTTAACCTGGCATAGCTTATGACAGAAGTACAAATCTACTGTAACTTGTAGAAAGTGATATACCTGGGATAGCTTATGACAGAAGTACATATCTATTGTAACTTGTAGAAAGTGATATACAAAGGTATTTTAATGCATCTGGTCAATTTAACAAGCCAGGCCTACAGGGGAATGCACAGGCAAAGAAACAAAGCTTTCACTAAAGATTCTCGTCATCAAATACACTTGACAATCATCAGTCCTATTTTGCCTCTCATAAGGTTGTCCAAATTGACTGTTTTCATTAAAGAGGAGGGAAAACTGAATGTAAATACAGCCTAAGATGTTAAACAGTCAAAAGAGAAAGCTGCTACGCCTTGGAAGGGATCCTGGAAAACATCTTTGTTACTGCTCAAGCAAAGCCGTGCAAGATACAACACTGGGCATTCCCCAGCTGTGGGCAGAACCAGAACCAATTATGTGGATTAAACACTTATCTCTTTCTTTCAATCTTCACCTAAACACCTTCTCGACAAAGTCAACACACTATACAGTAGTCCCAAATGAGCTACAAAGGGGAATCAGCTTGCACAGAGAGAGAGAGAGAGAGAGAGAGAGAGAGAGAGAGAGAGAGAGAGAGAGAGAGAGAGAGAGAGAGAGAGAGAGAGAGAGAGAGAGAGAGAGAGAAACAGAAAACTAACCAAACCGATACCCCTGAAATTCAGGAGACGTCAGCAGTAAAGAACACAAATGAATTTGCTCCTCACTGAATTTTTTTTTATCAGAAGATTCCGCAACAGCACTAGGCAAAAATTCAACATTTTAGTTGTAGCCAAGACAAAACTCCCAGTGAACTGACCTAAATGGAAAAGTGGCTAGCTGAGCTGCTGAATCTGAAGAGGGAAAATGATGAAAAAACTATTCGTAAAATCCAGACAAACTACAGAAAAATCCACACTAAAGTACTGCATGACAGTAGCACACAGAGTCTGTATCACACAACAAAATGGATGGATTGCACACACAGCCATGCAAAAGAAGAACAAAAGTAAGAAGGGGGCAAAGAATAAAGATAGAACTATCAAGAAAATAAGGAACAACGCTACCAAACAGCCATGATAACTAGGTGCTAAGATAACCAATAATTATTACCATTACAACTCTTATTTTGTTAGACACAAGGGTTTGCTGTTGAAAAAGGTGTTCCATACAGCTTCCCTCTAACTTTGGATCAAGTATAAATCACTCGTTTGAAAGAACATCAGCCCCTGTGCTCTACTAGGTCCCTTGAAGTCAAGATGCCTTCAACCAGAATCTTTCATTCCTTACACTTCAGAGCTATGGAACAAACTTCCTCCACGCTGTGCCATGGATACTTGTTGATGCTGCAAAGTTTACAGTAAAATGCTACTATGAAGAGGCAGAAGCTGTTATCCTCTTTTGCAACTGAATACCAACGCTGATGAGCAAAAGTTAAGAGACCTCTACAACACAACTGTCTTTGGGGAATCTAGCCTATGTATTTGGTAGCCATTAATAATCTTGATAATTGAGGTTAATACATGATACAGACACCACCTTACTTACAAACATTCAGATACAAACAAATGGGGCCACAAATTAAGATTGTGTTCAGAGTGCTCCCCTCTGCCAACTGTAAGTTCAAATTTTGTCCTGCGCACATATTCTATAAAATACAGTACTGTACGTACAGTAAACTGTTTTTAGGATGAATAAACGTACAGTACTGTATTGACTTTATATCATACTGTACTTACATAAGTGTGAAGATGACGGTAACCAACTTAAAAACAATTCAACACACAAACGGCTGTTCGGAACGCAACTCGTTTGTGAGAAGGGTGGTGTCTGTGCAAATCCTCGATACAGTATAAAACCATAAATGGAACTTACTGCTCATGCATCTGCAAGTTTCTCACGTTCCCAGAGTCCCTGGCTTCTTCGTGTCCTCTCAAGGGAGGACTTCCACAGGACTTCAAAGGTTGGGCTTGAAACAGGGCTTCTTCCATGGCAGTTCCTGCAAGAGCAATATTCAAAATTACTACAGACACACAAAGCATGGCCTTAGAACTACAAAAATGTTGTATTTATCCTATAAATTTGCAAAGCACAATGGTCAGTGATGGGAGAAAAAATGGAGAGAACAAATGTCAAACAGATGAAAGTAAGAGAAAATGGAAAGAATAAATATCAAACAGTTGAAAATAAAGTATTCACTTCTTTTAACACTGGGACATCTCCCTCAATTACCACATTCATCCTTGAACTGCTGAATCCTGGATGGAATAGACAGGAATACATAAAACTGAGGTCATTATGAGGTTACTACGAGGTCATTCAGGGCTGAAAGGGAGATTAAGAGGAATAAAAAGGTTTGAAAGGCGTAACAGGAGGAGGGGGACCTTTTGCAGTTAAAGCACTGAGCAACAATTGGCAGGAAAGTAAGACGAAAGGAGAATATGAATGGAGGTACAGTAGAAGGAATGCAAGGGGCTGTAGCAGCTAGGGGGCACACTATAGTCTGTGCATTGTAGAATTACATTGGAGCTATGTCACGCAGTCTTTGGTTCATTAAATATCCCCAAAAACTGACAAACTACAGCTGTAGGATTCTGATGCTATAAGCCAGTAATGTCCACAGACCCAGAAATCAGATAAAACTTCAAACTTCCTTCACATCTAAGGAAGTTGACAAGATTGGTTCCAATTCACTTAAAATATATTGAAGGAAGTTGACAAGATTGGTTCCAATTCATTTAAATTATATTGAAAAATGAAGTTTTCATAATAAACCTAATGTTGTAATACTTACCTGAACACCTGAATTAGCCCTGGTCACCTACCAGCCCGAACTACATCCCCATAGCTTTTACCCACTAAGTGGGTAATAAACTGTCAGCGTTACCAACGCTTACAGGAAAATCTAGTCAAATGAGTTACCTGAAGTACCGTTGGCAACACTGCTGCAAGTCCCGGCCGAGTGAGGCCGAGATCCCCAATTGCATTATCCACTATTCAAATTGAAGTGGGGAGGAGGGTGGGAATCATTCAGGTGTTCAGGTAAGTATTACAATATTAGTTTTATTATGAAAACTTCATATTGCAATACACTCCCTGAACACCTGAATTAGCCCGATTAACAAAATTTAGTGGAGGTGGGATCAATCTAATTCAGCCCGACCTGCCAACAGGGAAAGCAGGTAACTCATTATTTGAATGCCTACTCTGTATAAATGAATGTATCCTCACTTGGTTATCCCACTCAGCAGATGAGAATGTCTGTAGAGAGAGTACCCCCGACGTCAGTCTCCTGTCTAGGTACTGTCTGAGTTGAGCTACCTCTCATGTGGTATTCAAACCTCCTCATGGATAGAGAGTAGCAAAATAAAAACCAACCTACCATGTGGCTAATCACAGCCTCCCATGATTAGTGGAGAACGATGAACCTCCCATGTGGCTAATCAAAGCACTCTCATTTATGGAGGGTCTGAGTCGAGCTACCTCTCATGTGGTATTCAAACCTCCTCATGGATAGAGAGTAGCGAAAAAATAAAAACCAACCTACCATGTGGCTAATCACAGCCTCCCGTGATTAGTGGAGAATGACGAACCTCCCATGCGGCTAATCAAAGCACTCTCATGTATGGAGGGGTACGATGAACCTCCCATGTGGCTAATCAAAGCACTCTCATGTATGGAGGGGTACGAAGAACCTCCCATGTGGCTATTGTAGCCTCTCATGTATGGAGGAGAAGTTGAGTGTGCAGGTCTTCGAGTTCTTCGCCGTCCGTTGCCGCCGATGTCTGCACAGAAGAGGTTGAAGAAACCAAACCTGTCCACTGGAACTGCCTATCTTCACAGCACTAACGTTAAACTTAATATTCTCACTATGAACCCCAACTAACAGAGAATCCAAAATTCCAAATTTCCTCAGACTACGTTCATTACCTAGAGTTCCCCTGACCCTTAACATTACTACGTAATTATAAGATCGAGTTGCTCGTCGCAAAGGGACCAAGCGAGAAATTTTTCTTCGAAGAAAACTGAACGTCTTTTAGGTAGAAAGTCTTGAAAACCGACACCGACTTCCAAGTGGCCGCCTCTAAGAACCTCCGCACTAAGAGAGTACCCCCTTAGCTAAATGAACGCACCCACGATAAGAGGGTTAATGGCTACACATGAACTAAGAGAATAACTTTCATGTAAAAAGGAGAACGATGCATCTCCCAAGTGACTATTCAGAGCCTACCCATTAGGGAGGGAATGATGCAGTGTGCCGAGCCGATGACCCTCCGCCCTGCAGGTTACGGCAAAGGCCGACGAGCGCAGAAGTATCCCAGCACCGACGAAACAACCTAGGCTAGCCTACGAGAGCACCTCTTTGGACTCTTGTAGGGAAACTATCAAAGACTAGGATACTTAATAAGTACTAAACTTAAGTTCATGTGATTATACTATCACTATTGCTTAAGATTCTAAAGCACACTAGATAATAGACTTCGCCGTTAAACGTGGACTAAGTGAATAATGTTCCGAGTCTTCGCACTAAGAGAATACCACCTCAGCTAATTGAACGCACCCTAGATAGGAGAATTTGCCACTATACGCGGTGGGGCGAATTGAACGTCTCGTAAGTAAAGGAAGAAAACAAAGACGGACTCGCAAGTAAACTACCTCCAAAATAGAAAGCTCTGAACCATTCCTTAGAAAGGAAGATGAAGTGGACATACTCCGAATACTGTGCGGAAATAAAAAAAAAAAAAAAACTTAAATACTAAATATAATGTCACGTCAAATTAAATTGCGTTCAAGGGCATAAACCTCGCACCACACGAGAATCGTGAAGTGTGCCCGCAACTGTGTTTGTGTAGTGAGCGCTTATGAACCAGGAATCAGGAACCCTTTTCCGAAAGTAACTAATCGCATCCTTGACAGCGGACGGGAAGGATTCCGCGGTGAGACAAGAAGTGTACACAGAAGCGGACGGAGTTTATCAACCTTTGATAAATATTCGCATCGGCCATAAAGACATTGTGGTAATTATTGTACACTGGCGACACTAGTGTAACTGTTTTCATGCTTGGTATCACTGTGTACCGTTAGTTACAGTCGCACCATAGGCGAGTGTAGTTCCCCTCTTGCAGTCCTCTGTTGATGTGTAAGTTTACGTGTGTTTATTTTGTTCTGTTATGTTTGTCATAAGTTGTTTATGTTATATGTGTTGTATGGCTAACGCTAGATATTTTGTCTGTTTATTTTATAGATCTGAGAGCCGGTATTTTGTTGAATAAAGCTTGTAGTTTGCTACCAAGTGTTTCAGTCTTATAACAATTTATTCAACAAAATACTCGTCATGGCTAAGCTGCTTAAGCCATGTCAACTGGACACAGATCCCAGCTCTCCTACGGCGGCCAAGGAGTGGAAACACTGGCACCGAACCTTTCAAAACTTCATAGAGGAAAGTGGAGAGGCCGCATCCAACAAGCTGAGGGCTCTAGTGAACTGTGTATCCCCGAGTGTGTACGAACTCATTGAAGACTGTGTTACGTATGAAGGTGCCGTTGCAAAACTAGAGAGTGTTTATGTCAAGTTACCGAACGAGATTTTTGCAAGGCATGTTTTGGCAACCCGACGACAGCAGTCAGGTGAATCCCTTGATGAATTTCTGATAGAGTTACATAAACTAAGCAAGGATTGTAACTTTAAGGCAGTCACAGCTGAACAATACCGGGAGGAGATGGTACGTGATGCGTTTATTAACGGTATTGCCTCAGCATTTATTCGTCAGCGCCTGCTAGAAAACAAGTCCTTGGATCTGGAGGCGGGGTACAATCAGGCCCGTACGTTGGATCTTGCCCAGCGTAATGTTGATTCCTACGCGTCTTACTTGCCTGTTCCTCATGCAGCTGCTTTAGTTCCAGGACAGCAAGGACAGTCTTGTGATGACCAACAACCGCAGTCAACGAAAGAAGAGGCGGAAAGATGATCACCTGTGGACTCGACTGTCACTGCTGCACATTTGTCAAAGAAGAAATGCTATTTTTGTGGTAATACATTCCACATTACAGGTAGGGGTAGTTGTCCTGCACGTGCTGTTACATGCAACAAGTGTGGTAAGACAGGTCATTTTGCCAAAGTCTGTAGATCCAAGGCTAAGACTTCTGACAGCACTGCTGCTACACTGTATAACCCCACTCTGCTCACACTTGCTGCCACTTTTCCAAAGAACCTTTCACATGCAGCTACAGACATCACTGTCAATGGTCATTCACTGAAAGCATTAATTGACTCTTGCAGTTCGGATAGTTTCATAAATGAGAAAGTGGCACAGAAACTAAAGCTGACAGTAGTTCCTGCAAACAAGGAGATTTCAATGGCATCAGCAACTTTGAATACTAGCTCCCCTGGGTATGTTACGGTAGACTTGGGTCATGTCAATCAGAATTATCCATGTGTTCAGCTAGGGGTTTTAAAGGATTTATGTTGTGATGTGAGCTTGGGTCATGATTTTCAAAAGCAGCACAAGAGTGTAACTTTTCAGTATGGGGGAAATAAACCAGGTTTAAGGGTAACTAGTAACTGTGCCTTGGCAACAGCTGATATTGAGGAGCCTTCACTGTTTCCGAACTTGCCCCAACAGTGTAAACCAATTGCAGTTAAATCCAGACGCTATAGTGAAGATGATCAGTTGTTTATAAGTGACCAGTTATCACGCTTGTTATCTGAAGGTATCATTGAACCAAGCATATCCCCATGGAGAGCACAAGTCGTAGTTGTAAAAGATCCACTTGACAGGCACAAAAAGAGACTCTGTATTGATTATTCTCAAACCATCAACCAGTACACAGAACTAGATGCATATCCCCTTCCAAGGATAGAGGACATGGTGCACAGTCTTGCAAAGTACAAGGTGTTTTCCACATTTGACTTGAAGAGTGCATACCACCAAATTAGCATTAAAGAGAGTGAGAGGAAGTACACTGCTTTTGAGGATGCAGGGAAATTATATCAGTTTTGCAGAGTTCCATTTGGTGTCACTAATGGAGTAGCAGTATTTCAGAGAGCTATGGATAAGTTAGTTGAAGATGAGGGTCTTAAAGACACTTTCCCATATCTAGATAATATTACTGTAGCTGGATCAACTCAGGAGGAACATGATAGCAATGTTAAGAAATTTTTGGAGGTTATTCAGAAACGGAGGCTTACCCTCAATGAATCTAAATCAGTTATGTCTGTGCCTACAATCAATGTTCTTGGGTATTGTGTTGGTAATAATGTCATAAGGCCTGACCCTGACAGATTACGTCCTCTCCAGGAATTACCACCTCCCACAAATATAGGGTCTTTGCGAAGAGTTCAAGGGTTGTTTGCATATTATGCTAAATGGATTCCTGGCTTCTCCGATAAAATCCAACCCTTGATAAACACAAAAACTTTTCCATTGAGTGAATCAGCACTAGCTGCCTTTAACACTGAAAAAGCAGCTTACGGGTGCTTCTCTAAGGTCTGTGGATGAGAGCCTTCCTTTTGTTGTGGAGTGTGATGCTTCAGAGGTCGCTATCTCAGCAGTATTGAACCAGGGTGGCAGGCCAGTAGCCTTCATGTCAAGAACGCTTCAGGGAAGTGAGTTGCATTATCCTGCTGTAGAAAAGGAGGCTACAGCTATTATTGAAGCGGTTCGCAAGTGGAGTCATTTCTTAGCCAGAAGACATTTTACTCTGATTACTGATCAGCGCTCTGTGATGTTCATGTTAGATAACAGAAAAAGAACCAAGATAAAGAATAACAAGATACAAGAGTGGAGGCTTGAGCTGGCATCATTCAGTTATACGATACAATATCGTCCCGGGAAACAGAATGTTGTGCCGGATACCTTGTCTTGTGCATACTGCTGTTCTGTTTTCCCAATGTTGAAGCTTACAGACATTCATGAGAATCTTTGTCACCCTGGGGTAACTCGGCTTTTGCATTTTGTGCGATCTAAAAACCTCCCTTTCTCAACAGATGATGTGAAAAAGGTGTGTGCTTCTTGTAAAGTCTGTGCACAGCAAAAACCACAATTCCATCGTTCAGCACAAGGGGTCCTCATTAAAGCCACACAGCCGATGGAACGCCTCAGTATTGATTTCAAAGGACCTTTGCCTTCCACCACAAACACTAAGTACATACTTACAGTTGTTGATGAATACTCGCATTTTCCTTTTGCATTTCCTTGTTCAAATATGAATTCAAAAACAGTAATCAAATGTCTTGAGTCTATCTTCAGTCTTTGTGGAATGCCAAGTTTCATCCATTCAGATCAAGGTTCTTCTTTCATTTCTCAAGAACTGAAGATGTACCTTTCTCAGAAGGGACTTGCAACAAGTAAAACAACACCTTATCACCCAATAGGTAATGGTCAGGTTGAGAGGTACAACGGAATTATTTGGAAGGCTGTTTGTTTAACACTTGAATCTCATGGTTTGAAGAACCAACACTGGGAGATGGTGCTTCCCGAGGTTTTGCATTCAATAAGATCACTCTTATGCACTGCAACCAATGAGACTCCACATGAGCGTTTCTTCAGGTTCCAACAACGTTCTAGTTTCGGAAATGGATTACCAACATGGCTTTTGACCCCTGGGCAAGTGTTATTGCGGCGGCATGTTAGGTCTAACAAACACGAACCATTAACTGTTCAGGTAGAACTTGTTGATGTGAACCCAATGTACGCAAGTGTCAAATATCCAGACGGGCGTGAGTCAACTGTGTCTATCCGTGACTTAGCTCCAAGTCCTGAGAGTTCGACGTCTCTTGCGCACCCGGATGAGGCACCAGGAAATATAGAGACTCCGGGTTCACCCACAACGCAAGATGTACAGCCTCATACTAATCATGACTCTCATTCATTCACTGAGCCCACTGAGTTAAGGAGGTTGACTCACGTGTCAAAGCCCCCCGATCGTTACGGATGGGACTAATCTGATATTTTTGACATGGTATCCATTTTGTTAATGTTGAATTTTTCTAGGAGGGGAGAATGTGGTAATTATTGTACACTGGCGACACTAGTGTAACTGTTTTCATGCTTGGTATCACTGTGTACCGTTAGTTACAGTCGCACCATAGGCGAGTGTAGTTCCCCTCTTGCAGTCCTCTGTTGATGTGTAAGTTTACGTGTGTTTATTTTGTTCTGTTATGTTTGTCATAAGTTGTTTATGTTATATGTGTTGTATGGCTAACGCTAGATATTTTGTCTGTTTATTTTATAGATCTGTGAGCCGGTATTTTGTTGAATAAAGCTTGTAGTTTGCTACCAAGTGTTTCAGTCTTATAACAGACATCCCCGTTGATGCCGGAACCGAAAACTTGCAGATGAACCTTAAACGAACGAAGCAGAGTTTTAGCCTCGGCTACAACTTCCAGAAGAAGAGAAATACTTATCATTTCCCACCTAGGAAACTTCTCGAAGCTAGCTCATTTTTTTTTTTTTTATCTGCAGCTAAAGCCGAAAGAAAGAAATAAAACACCTAACCAATTATCTTAACACTAGAACTTCCGACAAATCTCACGAGAGAGCCCGAGGGAACGTAACAAGTCAAAGAAGATCTTGCTATTAGAAATTTTCGGGAAGATAGAAAAATGTACTGCAAAGTGCTGAGCGGTAGCCAGCAATAGCCGAAAATGGAAGAATCTTGACTTTCCGAAGGAATAAAAGAAAACCAGCGATTTCAGTTATGGCAGGCCTAAAGATGGAATGACCTTCCTTACGACACAGACTTCCCCATGTCAAGTTGACCTGGTAAAGCTTACGGCATGACTTCCTTCCTTACGACACAGACTTCCCCATGTCAAGTTGACCTGGTAAAGCTTACGGCATGACTTCTCAAGCTGAAAGAAACACTGCCTAGACATAGCTTTAGAGTGTCTGGACTGTCTAGCTGTTCGCTCGGCAGTCGCCCACAACTAGGTTCATCACGCAAGAGTTTGGATGATAATGGTGAAAATGCAGTTGTTTAAAAGATCTTCCGCATGAAGAGGAACATCGGAACTTCCGTAAGGAGCATTAGGAATTCCAGAACTGCGGGCGTTAGAGCCAGCAAGGAGCTAGAGTCATAGACGTCTTGACACTACCGCAATTCCTGATTACCTGATGAATGAGACCGAACGGCGGAAAGTATACACCTCTAAGTTCTAATGATCTTGTTCCTCCCATCCCCCGCCCCCGCCACCCGAGTTCTCTGATACGACACGGCAGTTACGATGTCGCAAAGCAGACCCACTACTGTGTTGCACTCTAGGACTGAGAAACACCTGAGGGCTTCCTTTTACAGCCCTGAGGTTCCCGAAGGTTATGACTCCTCTCGTTCCCGATCCCTCCAGCGGCCTGAAGCCTGGGTTCCTCCAAGTTTGCTCCCCAACCTTGATATGAGGCATCTGAGTACAGATGCACTTCTTCTGACAATCACAGACGATCCGACAAGCGAGAATCGTTCCAGATTATACCTGCATTCTTGATGTGGAAGTCCCAGCGATTCCTGAGACATACCTGAAGAGAAAGCATGCGGAAACACAAGACCCTGGAATGAGAGAGAGAGAGAGAGAGAGAGAGAGAGAGAGAGAGAGAGAGAGAGAGAGAGAGAGAGAGAGAGAGAGAGAGAGAGAGAACATTCTCCCTAAGTCTTCTTCAAGTGGGTACCGGCCGTTCCCTGTTAGACAGGAACCCTCTACTTCCGCATTTGTACCTTCAACGATGCATAATTGCTGACACTGGAGGCATGAGTTAGAAGCAACAAGTTCGTTATACTGGCCACATCCCTTGAACCCGGAGCAGCCACACTAATCATAGCTTGCTGTGACGCTACTGCTGACGACGGCTACACGAAATAGACCATGGAGATATCCTCCTCCCTAAAAGACTGTTGCAGAGCGCAAAAGGCGCCCTCAACAGAACCCTCTCTGAATGTCCGGATAGTGAGGCGAAAGCTTCAAAAGAAGCCCCTCCTCTTCTGCCAAAGAACGTTGTACAGTCAGGCGACATGTTAACCTGGTATGCCAGCAGTACCGGACCGGAAGGAGTATCATCTTGTTTGAGTAACTACCGGTTCTGTCGCATATAGCGACTCGAACATCGTTGCTTCAGTAGTGTAGGCTCCTCAGGAACCTTGGATTGAGGATAAATGTGGAAGTCTACTATCCGCTTATACTCATTCTCGTTGGCTGAAGGAGAACTAATATTCGGTACCGGATCCTCTTCTTCAAATGAACAATCCTTGTCGGACTGGTTCGACCGAGCCAGAGGATTGTCGGACTGGTCCGACCAAGCCAGAGGATTGTCGGACTGGTCCGACCAAGCCAGAGGATTGTCGGACTGGTCCGACCAAGCCGGAGGATTGTCGGACTGGTCCGACCAAGCCTGAGGATTGTCGGACTGGTCCGACCAAGCCGGAGGATTGTCGGACTGGTCCGACCAAGCCTGAGGATTGTCGGACTGGTCCGACCAAGCCAGAGGATTGTCGGACTGGTCCGACCAAGCCGGAGGATTGTCGGACTGGTCCGACCAAGCCGGAGGATTGTCGGACTGGTCCGACCAAGCCGGAGGATTGTCGGACTGGTCCGACCAAGCCGGAGGATTGTCGGACTGGTCCGACCAAGCCGGAGGATTGTCGGACTGGTCCGACCAAGCCGGAGGATTGTCGGACTGGTCCGACCAAGCCGGAGGATTGTCGGACTGGTCCGACCAAGCCGGAGGATTGTCGGACTGGTCCGACCAAGCCTGAGGATTGTCGGACTGGTCCGACCAAGCCAGAGGATTGTCGGACTGGTCCGACCAAGCCTGAGGATTGTCGGACTGGTCCGACCAAGCCTGAGGATTGTCGGACTGGTCCGACCAAGCCAGAGGATTGTCGGACTGGTCCGACCAAGCCGGAGGATTGTCGGACTGGTCCGACCAAGCCGGAGGATTGTCGGACTGGTCCGACCAAGCCGGAGGATTGTCGGACTGGTCCGACCAAGCCTGAGGATTGTCGGACTGGTCCGACCAAGCCGGAGGATTGTCGGACTGGTCCGACCAAGCCAGAGGATTGTCGGACTGGTCCGACCAAGCCAGAGGATTGTCGGACTGGTCCGACCAAGCCGGAGGATTGTCGGACTGGTCCGACCAAGCCGGAGGATTGTCGGACTGGTCCGACCAAGCCGGAGGATTGTCGGACTGGTCCGACCAAGCCTGAGGATTGTCGGACTGGTCCGACCAAGCCTGAGGATTGTCGGACTGGTCCGACCAAGCCGGAGGATTGTCGGACTGGTCCGACCAAGCCTGAGGATTGTCGGACTGGTCCGACCAAGCCGGAGGATTGTCGGACTGGTCCGACCAAGCCTGAGGATTGTCGGACTGGTCCGACCAAGCCAGAGGATTGTCGGACTGGTCCGACCAAGCCGGAGGATTGTCGGACTGGTCCGACCAAGCCTGAGGATTGTCGGACTGGTCCGACCAAGCCAGAGGATTGTCGGACTGGTCCGACCAAGCCGGAGGATTGTCGGACTGGTCCGACCAAGCCTGAGGATTGTCGGACTGGTCCGACCAAGCCTGAGGATTGTCGGACTGGTCCGACCAAGCCTGAGGATTGTCGGACTGGTCCGACCAAGCCTGAGGATTGTCGGACTGGTCCGACCAAGCCGGAGGATTGTCGGACTGGTCCGACCAAGCCTGAGGATTGTCGGACTGGTCCGACCAAGCCAGAGGATTGTCGGACTGGTCCGACCAAGCCGGAGGATTGTCGGACTGGTCCGACCAAGCCAGAGGATTGTCGGACTGGTCCGACCAAGCCGGAGGATTGTCGGACTGGTCCGACCAAGCCTGAGGATTGTCGGACTGGTCCGACCAAGCCGGAGGATTGTCGGACTGGTCCGACCAAGCCGGAGGATTGTCGGACTGGTCCGACCAAGCCTGAGGATTGTCGGACTGGTCCGACCAAGCCAGAGGATTGTCGGACTGGTCCGACCAAGCCGGAGGATTGTCGGACTGGTCCGACCAAGCCAGAGGATTGTCGGACTGGTCCGACCAAGCCGGAGGATTGTCGGACTGGTCCGACCAAGCCTGAGGATTTTCGGACTGGTCCGACCAAGCCGGAGGATTGTCGGACTGGTCCGACCAAGCCGGAGGATTGTCGGACTGGTCCGACCAAGCCGGAGGATTGTCGGACTGGTCCGACCAAGCCGGAGGATTGTCGGACTGGTCCGACTAAGCCTGAGGATTGTCGGACTGGTCCGACCAAGCCTGAGGATTGTCGGACTGGTCCGACCAAGCCTGAGGATTGTCGGACTGGTCCGACCAAGCCAGAGGATTGTCGGACTGGTCCGACCAAGCCGGAGGATTGTCGGACTGGTCCGACCAAGCCGGAGGATTGTCGGACTGGTCCGACCAAGCCGGAGGATTGTCGGACTGGTCCGACCAAGCCGGAGGATTGTCGGACTGGTCCGACCAAGCCGGAGGATTGTCGGACTGGTCCGACCAAGCCTGAGGATTGTCGGACTGGTCCGACCAAGCCAGAGGATTGTCGGACTGGTCCGACCAAGCCGGAGGATTGTCGGACTGGTCTGACTGAGCCAGAACAGGAAAGAGGCAGGCCGATCCCTAGCAAATGCCGAACTCGAAAACCCGGAACTTGCTACACCTGGGGGCGTGAGAAGGACACCCGACGTATCAATCGCGAACATACTGGAGGCACCAAAGTATAGGTTGCGCAAACCCCGCACCACCCAACAGGGATGACGCAACACCTGGGCGGACCACGCCCACTCCTGAGAGCGAAGAGGCCACAACACCTGAACCACTCAAACCCGGATGTATCAAAACCGCATGAGAATGGGAATCCGGAACTGAAGACCCGGAATCAACCCCGAACCAACATGGATGCCTAGACGGAGGGCCAGAGAAAACCTGCCGGAAAGTTGACAAAGAAGAAGCCAAAGGAGGGAAGAAGGAAGAAGCCACACTCGCAGTAACCACCGGAGCGCCCAACACCAACGTTGGACGGATGGAGAAGGTCCCAACCGGACCGAAACTCAAAGGAGTATTGAAGGGGAAGTTACGAGGTACCGAACCAAAGGTAACAGAAGTAGTAGTTACCAACTATCCTGGAGAATGGAAAGGCTGCAGAAACTATTGGTGCTGATACACTGAACGCTGGCGCGGGCGAATCGCGACTGCCGTAGCATCCGCAAGAATCGTGGAGGATATATTACAGTTAGGAATCTATCGGTGCTGATACACTGAACGCTGGCGCAGGCGAATCGCCAACTGCTGTAGCATCCGCAAGAATCACGGAGGATACATTACAGTCAGGAACCCATAAAGAATGAAATAAGGAGTTGCTGACGCCTCCGCAAACACCTGAGAAGCAACTACACCGGATGCCTGAGAAACTACCGGATTTGCAAAAGGTGATAAGACGACGGATCCGTAAAAAGTACCCCTTCCCTTAACCCCGAAGAGAGAGAGGGGGGCTGCTGAGCTCTAAAATACAGGGTTGAAGCAAGAAAGCCTTGCTCTGCTGAGTTAAAAGCCAAGAAAACAGGATGCACAACAAAGACCCGAGAGCCCTCCAAAGAGCGGACCGAAAAGAAGATTGAGAAGGGTAATGGAAGAAGGCTTAGAAGAAAAAGGGGAAAAACGGGAAATTTCCGTAGCAGCCGAAGAGGCCATAGATTTCAAAGAAAATAGACTGGTTCTGCTCCCCCCACCCCTGATAATCTTGATAGACATTATCAAATCAGAAAATTCTTTAAGACATGATCATGAATATTGGAAAAACTCGATCGCCATGTTACCACCATCGCAAGACGAACGAAATTTTAAACCCCCAAAGGAAAAAAGGGACCTTCGAAGGAGGAGTATTCAAGGAAAAACAAAAATTCAGAACCAGATACATCAGAAACCAATCTGAACTACCTCCACGGATCTGGAAACCTTTGTTGCACAGAGCAAGAAGCAGGAAATAAAACAGACAACTGATCTAAATGAGAGACCTAAACCCAAAGAAGACCAAGCTCAACTACTTTTCCTGAATACTTTCTAATTAGAATTCCTACCCTTCTGAGTGATTCCTAATTCTAAATCCACCTTAGAACTTACGCTTTTAGAGAGAAGGGGGGAAATCTGCTGCAAACACTGCCTGCTCCGCGCCGGGGGGGGCCCGCAGATCCTACCTTCGAGGTTTGCGATTCTCCATGACCCCCGGCACCTGTTAGGGCTGGTTCTGGAACAGGCAGGGGGGCTGAAAAAGAACGATTAGTATTTACAGCATTATTACTACTATCCTTATCTCTAGTTTCCGTTAATTTAGTCATAAAGCTAGAAAAATAGACTAGACATACTCAGCTAGTAACTTGTCCTCTAACTTTTTGAATAATTCTTCCATCTGATCTACTGACCAAGACCTGCCGCCTATCTGACTGATACTACACTGTGTCTTCCTACATAAAAACACAAACAGAATGTCGATCGTGTTTGAGGGTACTCATCCTACGTTTGCAGGACGTGTAGGGACGATGAGCGTCAGCATCTCCAACAGTAGAAGGCTCTGTCGTCGAAGATGTAAACGAAGTTGAAGTATCGGCGCTAGCAGACGGCGACGTCTTCTTGTTTGACTTATCCAATCGAATCCAAAGTACTGATCCCAAAGTCAAAATCGGGAGAGAATTTCCAAATCCCATCAATAAAGTATCCATCCAGGAGAAAATGCATTGAAAATAGTCCAAATCGTGATCTGATGTCCAAAATCTTGAATGGGGGTCGGGCTAAATGACCAAAAGTTCGCCTGATGTGGGACACACCCACACAGCATGGCGAACAAAAAGCAATTGGGGTTCTCGGCCTCACTCGGCCGGGACTTGCAGCAGTGTTGCTAACAGTACTTCAGGTAACTCATTTGACTAGATTTTCCTATAAGCATTGGTAACGCTGACAGTTTATTACCCACTTAGTGGGTAAAAGCTATGGGGATGTAGTTCGGGCTGGTCAGTGACCAGGGCTAATTCAGGTGTTCAGGGAGTGTATTGCAATACCCTAACTCATATAAATCATAAGAAAGATTTCAATTTATGAGGATACTCACAACGGCAGAATGAGGAGACTCTGTTAAGTCTGAATCAAAGTCTGATACTGTAAAGATAAACAACTGTAATGGAGGAAGGAAGCAGCACGGCTCTCTTCGCATGGCCAGCGATGAAAGCCACTGTACTCTCGACTGTTTCTCTAGTTAGTCTGTGAAGTGGCATTGAGCCAATGTCTCTTGACATTGTAGCTCTAAACTGTCTCTCATATGGTTGCTCATCAGCCAGGCCTTTGTGGAAGTTGGTCCAGTCCATACGAGCATAAGTGCTTTGGCTGAAATACTGAAAAGTAAAGTAACAAAATATTTTGACTTCATCCTTGAAAGCTTTGAGGGTTCTTGCAAAAGACCAGGGTTCATTACCATGATAAATTGTCTTCCCTTTTTCAAAGAACTAGACTAGTGAACAATAATGAAATATTAGTTTATATTACCAATAAAAACTTATACTGGATCTAATCCATACACTTATTTAGCTTTCCTTTGGAAATGAAGTGATATGTATGTTCCTTACCATTATTAAGGAACAATTGGCCACATTATTATACTGCTGTAGAAAAATCTCAGCTTCCATCTCCTATATCGTGGATGTGACACCCGGGGACCTAAGGAACGAGAGAGTTATTAGTGCTGTAAAGTGTTAGTTGAATCCAATGCAAACCCTAACAGATACATTAGCAATAAAGGCTTGGACCATTGACGGATGGTCTCTTGTTTGTCACTTTTTCAGAAGTTGTATTTTAACAGCAGCACCAATATGTGGTAAGTGTGCATCACTGGCAAACTTCTCAATTCCAGAAGTCCTTTATTCCTCACACCATTGGACTGTGGAAGTTTCCACGAGGATGTCATACAACTGGAACTTCGTCAGTTCAAGCAAAGATGCGATGCACTGCTACCCTAATACAATTCAATTTGCATTTCAATATTTTACTTTCATTCTTATCTATTTATTAATGTGCTAATTTATGTTTTTCTAATAACTGATCTTTTTCTGTATTTCCCATTAATGTACTTTCTATTACTTCTTTCAAATGAGCACCACATTCTTTGAAAGCCTGGATTTCAAGTCAATGGCACCTTTCGTGGGTTTGTTCTATATGAATAGGGTTCATCTTTTGAATAATAATAATAATAATAATAATAATAATAATAATAATAATAATAATAATAATAATAATAATAATAATAATAATAATAATATTAGGAAAAAGACCTTCTTTAATACAGGTTTTGTTAAACAGAATGGCAGTTTCAACAGCATTTATTTTATATAGTAAACGCTCAATTCGTCTTATCAACTGATTTTCTCGAGTTCCATGCTTGTACATAAGAAATGTATATACAAAACCAGACAGACAGCAACTATAGCAAATACTTTTGCAATTGCATTGACCCTTAATTTATTGATAGATTACCGAGCTATTTTCAAGATTACCAAACCCGAGAAGGAAAACAAAGTTCATATTCATCAACAATATTCATAAACTTACCAATTTCAATGGCTGAGTTCGAAGGTCGAACATATTACTCTTTTCCTCGACATCAATCTTCTTAGTTGAAACAGCAGTCTGGTCACTATCACCAAATTTTAAGTCATTTCAGTACAACCACAAAACCCATTTGATACAGCCCAAGTTGTATCTGAACATAATGTAATCTGATTTCCTAAAAATTTGACAAGATTTTTGTTTTTCGTGTTAGTAGGCTAATACGAAAAATCAATTGATGATTTTCATGCAGGCAGAAAGAAGTTGACATCATTATGATACTTTATATACATTTTACAATTACTCCAACTGCCAGATTTTAAAATTAATTTGTATTTTTCATAGCTAACAACCTGCAGTCTTAAACTTAAACTATCAATTTCATGATTCTTACATACTACCTAACAAAAACATAACCTAAAGTGCTTACTTTGCAATTCTGAATTTCTAGCACTATGAGTATTTTGACTTCCTGATTTTGCTATCTTAATTCACTATCAAAGCAATATGTTATTTTTTTATGATGTTTACTACCGGTTATCTCAAAACGATACATATGAAATAATAGATCACTTAATAGTTCTGCTATGGGCAAGTTCTTATCTACGTTGTATGTTAGGGAACTAGCTTTACTAACTTATCAAAAGCCGTATCTGAATTTAGTGATACGAAGGTAAAAAAAAGCTTTTTGTTACACGCAGTGGCATCAATATTATATCACTTATTTCCTGTTTTAGAAAGTAACTCAGAGGGCTCGAACTGTATCAAACTGTCTTTATGGATCTATAGAAATGACTTAAAAGCTAAACAACTGTAGGTCTTGAAGTATGTCGTGTCTGTAAAAAATGAATCTACATTAGTAACCTATTTTAATAAAGGATTCTATACAAATCATTACGGACAAAAAGTCTTTGATTGCCACAAAACTGTACAGCATAATTCCTTATGTTGTACAGCTGCTATGAGGCAATAAAAACTACACAGTGCAGTATGTTGCATTGCAGTAATGAACCAAATTATTATTCAACTCTGTATTTAAAAAACAAAACAAACATTACCGCTGTGGCCTGCCACATATAAAGACATTTACTGTGGTACTACATCTAAATTTCTCATGTAAAAAACCCACATATAAAGACATTTACTGTGGCATTACATCTAAATTTCTCAGGAAAAAGGTTTTAAACACCCATCAGTAATGTCCAATGCAACTGATAATAATTATTCTGGTACAAATGATGCTAAACACAATCTTGAATTTATTTCATAGTTCAGAATCTCTAGACGACAGACAAGTCTTGTGGAATGGTGGGTAAAGTGTCATTTCCTTCATACAATATCTCTTAGTCATTTTTTCCCACCCAGCGTGTTTCTGTTTGACAGAGAATATTTCACCTACTTAATACAATGAAACAAAATACAGAGCAACATATCAGCAGCAAATTAATAAGTTAATGATAAAAATTCAATTCACTAAATCTACTACTATTCTGCAATGCTTGTTGTTTTTTCCTGAAACATTTTTACTGTTATGACTTTACCCTCTGATATTTTCCTGTCATAATTACTTGCATGTGAGTAGCAAATTACAGTTCTTTTGTGGGAAAGTATGGTACTGTAAGCTTTTGTGGAAAAGTATGGTGTAGTAAGCTTTACATATCCATAATTGGTAAGCTGGCCTACTGTATAAAGACAAAAATGCTAATATAACACCTGATAAGCTGATTTACTTTACATCTACGGTATTGGAAGCTTAACCTTTCTTCTTTGAGCATCTATGAAGTTAGTTTAATGTATCAAATTCTGACACATTATTCAATACTCAGAAACGTTTGTGTTTTACCATTAACATAATACAGGCTACTTCAAACATCAATATTATATTTTACTCAAAAACTATAAAAATCCATTAGTAATTAGCAAACAATTTTTTTTTACCACTTCCGAAACTAATACCAAGATAGTGAACTGAAGTTGGAAAACGATATAAATTTTATAAGGTAAATACCTTGATATGACATTTAACAAAGCTTATCGGTTGTGGGCTAGACTCTTCTATATACAAAGTAGCAACTTAACTAACCTGCACTCGGATGTATCTAGCCTATAGCCTATAAACTTTAAGTTAAAAGTCATATCAAAATCATATGATAAATACCTTGACATGACTTTTAACTTAAAGCTTATAGATTATACGCTGGATACATCCACATACAGGACATGCAACATAACGACCATTGCTTCTCAATGAAAACCAAAACATCCTTAAACATAATGTGCTAAATAACTAGAAATCCTGTGGAATCCCACATTCATATCTTAGTGGCTCATTACTCAGGTCTAGCTTACCAGTACCCCAATGAGACATAAACTTGGCTTTGTAATTACAAAAATAAACTACCAGAAGAGGCCCGGGTTTGCCTTGACCATACCCTGAGGGCTAAAACTGCCCCAACATTGTTCCATTACTCAAAATTGTCCCGAATTCTTGATACCCTGGCCCTAAGGCTTGTTACTATGCCCACTCACCAATAGCCCAGGGTAAATATCTGCCAAACTAAATGACCATGGCTAATCAATTGCTATTAATTAACCAGGACTCGGGTATTTCTATTCATTACTATTAGACTTTTACTATTAATTACTATAAGTATATTAACTACTCTACCTAATTATAATTGACGTCCACGGTCATTCCAAGATATGGGCATTAAGCCCCAAAGGTTTCTAGCCACACAGCCTCATCTCGGGCTAATTAAGTTAATTAATGGTAATTAAGAAGGAATTAGTTCAAATATTTAAATAAAAAAGCTCAAATAAGCTTCCAGCTTCTCCAACCAGTATGACAGGTAGAGAAAAGCAGCCTTATTTAACTACCATATTTTACGTATTAAAAGTCGTTACCCTTCGGTAATTACTATCCTAGATTAAAACAGCCATATTAATTAATTTATCTTTAGGTTTCCATTCGCTTTCATCCATTAGTTACGTTAATTACCAAGAAAATAACGAAGAAAGAGACGTCCGTCTTACCTCCATTGAGCCTTTACTTGTCAATGTAAACAAAAGGTTGCCAGAAACCATTTTTAAAGTCGTATTTTATGCCCATCGAGTGCGTATATGAGCACCAGAGCGCGCTTGTGAGCACGCAGTGAGTGAAATATACATTAATGTATTAATTATACGCATTTTTATAGATTTTTAGACGATTAATTTGTATATATGAAGGGTTTCCACTCTGCACGGTTTAAGACGGAGCCCATGGTTCTTGTTCCAAAAATTAGATTTTGTAGAGCTATTTTAAAATATATATTAATAAATAACAAATAAACAATACAACGCAAGTTAGTAATATATGGTGTAATGTAAAGTAAACATGAAAATGTATTTAGTTCCTTAATAAGGATTCGATATACGCTAAAACCGATGACGTCATACAGCCTCTTTTACCTGCCGAACTGGGTTGAGTGATAAGCGTCAAATGACGAAGGCACAATAAAAATAACCCATCTTTACTTAAAAACACGAGTATGTCAGCAGATTATTCCCCATATGGAAGGTTTAAATTTACATACTGCATCTGTAGATTAAGATGGCCTGCAATTCGTCTAACAAGCCATACATGTGCCTAAATATTACCTGTATTACCTGCAGGCAAGTAGGAACCATTCGTCAGTCCTTTCCTCCTAAATACCCAAACCTTGGCTTCTCTGCTTTCATTCCCTTTAAATATATGGCACCTATATCTGTAAATTAAGCTGGCATATTTATGCCTGTATAATTTACTGGTAATTACAGATAATTATAGGTATTCACATGTTTTTCACAGAATGCAACAGCAAATTTATTTTCCATTTACAGTAGAAGGAAGATTTATACATATTCTTGTGCCTTTTTTGATGTATGGTGTCTACCTCCAAACGTCCATATTATCTCCCTACTCCATTTCCTAACAATTACAGTGCCATAACCATAGTTATAACCATTCTGACATCATACATAACTACTGTATGTTCAAGAGGATTGACTGAGATTCAGTTTACTAATGACCATAGCATAAAACTTTCATATTATACCTCGAATAGCCAAATGTTCTGAACCTTTCCCTCATATACTTAGGAGGAGGCAGGCCTTAGGCTTACCCATTTCAACCTGCTCCATGGCTGAGGGAAAGGTCCTTTGAGAGTTATCATAAAATATCTAATTCATCCTCTTCCAAATGTGTTTCATTATTTATTCATCTAACTGTTTAATCTTTCAACACCTTTTTGGTATTGCCAAGGCAGCATTTTGATGAATAATTAAAAGATTATTGTAATTTTTCATGGAGAACAAAAGTTTTGCGTTTCTGCTTGTCACAACCTTTGCCAGCACTGATTAATTTCTCCTTGGTATAGCATGAGAGAGAGAGAGAGAGAGAGAGAGAGAGAGAGAGAGAGAGAGAGAGAGAGAGAGAGAGAGAGAGAGAGAGAGAGAGAGAGAGAGAGTAATAATAATAATAATAATACTTTATTTCCAATATTTACATTGGGTATTCATAAAATATAAAATCACAATTAGTAAAATCATCTTACAATTACTCAATAAAATTAGAAAGTATTTACGTAAAATGTAGTGAGTAAAAATTATTCATCTTGACTATTAAAATACATTATCATAAACCACATAAGCTGTGTTTAAAAGAAGTCATGTACAAATAGTATCAAAATAACACAGTAAAACAAAAAGCATACCTGATTACAAAGGACTAAGGATGTCCTAATTTGTAAATAAAAGCACACTTATCCATAAGTATTATCTAAAACTAAGTGCAATATCTATAAAAAGTACAGTAGTGCCTTCAAGCACTTTTAATATGACCATTAAGCATAACGTTCAGAAAACTCACACTCATCGGAACCATTTAGAATTATTTTCTTCAAGTGTTCATTAAAAGCAGTGAGAGAGGATTTTTGTTTAATTGTGGCAGGTACTTTATTGTATAATGCTGGGCCTCGAATACTAAGCTGGCGGGAGCCTATCTCTGTTTTCGCCCTTTCTATATACAGATTTTCCTGCTGTCGAGTAGAAACCCCATTAACTGTATGTACTGTTGGAAAATTATATAACCATTCAGGAGTCATTTTTCGTATTGTTTTAAATACCGGATTGTAGACATCTATGGTATACTTGTCTTTTATCTTTAACCATTCTAATGTTTTGAGGTAAGGGGATATGTGGTCATGTTTTTTTACATTACCAACAGCCACACGGGCGGCAAAGTTTTGGTTTTTGAACTCTTTTCATTTGTGTGGAGCAAGTTACTCCCCAAATTCTTAAACAGTAGTTGATTATACTCATAGCCAGCGACTGAACAGCTATTTTACGTGTAGAAGTATCAAATGAGTCTTTTACTCTATTCAAATAAATTAAAGTACCCATCACTTTCTTATAAATTTCATCTATATGCGTTTCAAACGTCATATATCTGTCAAAATAAACCCCAAGATTTTTTACAGCTTTCATGGATTTGATCATATTTCCATTAAAAACTATTTGCACATTGTCTCCATTTTCTGATATATATTGTCGGGAACCTATTAAAATGAATTGTGTTTTTTTCTCATTAAGAAGCAAACCATTAGTTAAGAAGTAGTATTTGGCCTTCTTTAGTATGTATTCTGCCCTATTAATTAGTTCGTCTATTTCATTTACATTTCCTTCGATTAAGATCTGGGTGTCGTCGGCGTATTGGATGACGAGACAGCCGGGTAGTGATTTTACCAAATCATTGACATATATTACAAAGAGTATTGGGCCAAGAATAGAGCCCTGGGGTACACCAAACTCTACGATTTTTTGAGACGACACAATTTGACCCATTCTAACTGACTGGGACCTGTTATGTAAATAATTCATAAACCAGAGTGGATCTATATTCAGTGTTGTGCATTTATCAAATAATATATTGTGATTCACGCTATCGAAGGCTTTTGAGAGGTCAAGTAAAAGGAGCAGTGAAACTTTTTTATTATCCATGTTATTATAAATCTTATCTGATATTTTTAATAGAGCCGTTTCAGTTGATAATTTTGGTCTGAAGCCGTGTTGACTTTGTGAGATTAGACCATTTGTCTCTAGAAAATCAGTTAATTGAATAGCAATTATTTTTTCCAGAACTTTTGATAATATTGGTAGCAAAGATATAGGACGATAATTAGAGACATCGTCCATATCACCACTCTTAAAGACAGGGATTACGTGGGGATTTTTCCATAAGTCCGGATACTGTTTAGTGGCTATGGATGTGTTAATTATAACTGTAAGGTAAAATGCAATAATGTATAACCCATCCCTAATGAAACGCAAGCTAATCCCATCGGATCCAAAGGCATTTGTGTTTTTAAGATTTTTTATAATTAAAATGACAGTATTACAATCAACAGGAGTAGGCTTAAAACTATCTAATTCTCTAACTGGAATATTATGCACTGCTTCAGTAGAAATATTACATTTCCTAATTTCCTCTTGGGTTTTCTCGAAAGTTTTTTTTCCCAACCTCAGCGAAAAAATCATTGAATTTTTCAGCCTTAGAGAGTACATCAGTTACTGCTGGCAATGGCATAGAGCTCCTATCTGTTTGTAGTCCGTTAAATAGCATATTTTTCGTTATTTTCCAAGTAGCAGAAACTCACTTTTCAGTCTGTCTCTTTCTTTCATGTCCCGCTTGATTTCATCTGTTATCGAGGGCGCAGGGGGACGAACTACTTCTTTCGTTACAACGGGAGCACAAATGTTTAGGCAAGAAGTAAAGACGTCGTTTAAGATTGCAACTTGGGTGTTTACATTGTCAGTATTTAAAATACCATTTAACATGTTTGCATTATTCGAGAGGAGATCACAAAGAAAGTCTGGAGAATAATTTATTAAACATCTAAAAGTTTTTAAAATAGGTTTCTTTTTTGGCTTACGAATATTCAAGTGAGTTAAGATTGTCTCGTGATCTGCCACCAAGCTTGGCATAATATCAATATTTATTATCATATGATTAGCATTTGTTATTACGAGATCAATTAAAGTCGCTGATGTATGATGAGTAATTCTAGTAGGTTTGTTTACTACCTGATCGAAATTTAGCTTTTTAATTAGTTTATACATTTTATTCTCGGTCTTTAGCAGATCATCATTAAAATCCCCATAAATAAATATATGCTTATTTCGTAAAATAATTTCTTTAAAAATATCGGAAATATAATCGAAAGAGGTTGTGTGTGCTTTGGGATGGCGATAGATACATCCCACAATAACATAAGGAAACTTACGATATTGGATCGAGAGCCACTTGTCTTCTACACCCTCACATTTTTCGATCGTTAAATTAATTTCGGTGACTTGCAAATAGTTTCTGACAAATATACAGACCCCTCCACCCCGACCTTGATCCTGACGGTAGACATCATACAGGGGAATATTTATAAATGCGTCTCTTATATTAGTGTATAACCATGTTTCGCTAACACATAGAATATCAATGTTTTGTTCGTTTAACATAAGTTCTATTTCAAGTTTATGACTCAACAAGGATTGGGCATTAATATGGACTACCGTTAACATATCACTGAATCTAGGAGAAGTCTTCCTGTCGGCACCATCTTCCTGGCCAAGACCCTATACATAGTAGTTGGGGTTTTGTTCACATAGTCTACTTTTGTGACCGAATTCATAACATATGTTACATCTTAGTTTATGATCAAATCTGCAGTTCGATTGTTGGTGATTAAATTCGCCGCAGTTATAGCAGCCATATCTGTTACCTCTCATATTAAGATGATTACTATAATTGCAAATTTTGTTATTTCTATAAGTATAGCCTGAGCCATTACTATCATTATTATAATATCTAGAACACGTCTGAGGACTGGCATGTCCCGCTCGGGAGAGGTTCTCGTTCCTAAAGTACTTGTTTTTATTTTGTTGGAGCCTTGTTATAATATTTCTTCCCCTTTTCACTCGATTTTCCACAAATTCCGTACTTACATCTTCCATATTATTAGGTCTGGGAGTATTATTGTTAAAACTACATAAATTTAATTTAACAGCTTTCCAGTTGGAACAAACTAAGTTATCTAAGCACACAGAGGAAATAGCATCTAACAATCTAATGGCACCTACTCTATTAAGTAAATCATAGCATTTATCATTTTGGGCATCGTAACAGTTAATATCTAGGTCGCCAGTTCCTAGCTTGAAGAATTTTTGTGTTTTAATGAACGTAACTCCATTTTTATTACACCATTCTTCCATTTTAGTATTATATTCGGTTATTCTTTCAGGTAAATTATTAGTTTTCATTGATGGTACAAGCTCACAGACCTTTACCTCTATTTCTTGATTTTTCTCTTTGAGTTCAGCAATAACAGTGCCAAGATTGTCGATAACTCCCTCCACCGTAATATCCTCGATGAGTAGATCTTGAGTTCCACAATAAATAACGCATTCGTTAGGTGAATGTTCCAGCTTTTCCACCACCCAAGATTTTAGAAGGTCCATATTTGCTTCTGGTAGGGTTCTTACCATTACATTTTCTTGAAGGTCGCTAGACTTGATCTCCTTTAGACAAGAATCTCCAATAAGCAATACACTTTTCCTACCCAACGGAGGAGTGATGGTTTCAGAGGAACGTGCTCCGTATTTATTTTGAAGGCTTTCCTGTAGATGTCTGATTTTTTCTTCAGCAAGGAATAATTTAGTTTGTAGTTCTCCTATTATTCTCTCCTTATCGGCTAAAGAGTTGTTTATAACATAGAAACTGTCTTCAGTCTCTCTAACAAAATTTTCAAACCTCTGATATAACTGTGCCGGGTTTGATATCTGTGATTCTCGGTCTCTTTCTTGGCTGGGAGCAGACGATGAATGATTCTCTCTAATATTTTTATAATGCTCCATTAATTTACCAATTAAGGCATCCTTATTTGTCCAAATACCTCTTATTCCTAGTTGACTGCAATGCTTTTGTAGTTCGCTTTTTGTGTATCTGGCAAGTGTTTGCCGTGAAGGACTGTTCAGTGACGACAAAAGAGGATTGTCTCTCTCTCTGCTTCCTCCCCGCATTTCTTCTCCTACTTCATTAGCTATGTCCGGATACATTTGAATTTATGTAAGATGAACACTATAATTGATACAGTATTTTCAAGATATCAAGAAGCGGTGTTCAATATTCGAAAGACATGAAACATCACCTTTTTAGAATATTGACGTCATAAGGTGCTTACTGCGCATGCGCGGCAAAGGAAAAGTTTGTGCAGGGGTCTCTTACTCAGATTCAACAGTTTTGAAGGGGTATATTAACTATGTTCACATTAGGTGTAAGTAGACACTATACCACTATCATTGTCACTGCACATGCAAATTCAAGAATTAAGCACTATTCTGTGCCAGGCACCATTATAACCACGAAAAATATCCTATTAAGGAGGAGCTCTTCAGACCGTGCAGCGATGTTTACAGAGACAGTTTACAGAGAGAGAGAGAGAATCTAACTGATTTTGCTCGGTCTAATTTAACCTCAACCAAACCATATTTCTGTGGCTTTTTTTTCTCACTTGAAAAATATGCACTAATATGCAATTTCACAATATGCTGATTAGACTGTAATGTAAACGTATTAATAACAGTTGAATCTGAAATGATAATAGTTGTACAAAAACTATTTCTATTCAATTTTTATCAATATTTTTATATAATTTTCTCTTTACTTAGAGCATTGCTCTGCAAATTTCCTTTGCAAATCAAACTTTAGTATCTACTACATACTTTTTTCACTTTAATGATGGATTCCCTGTTACTGCTTCATTTCTCTGCATATTTATGAATATATATATTCAAGATCATTCACGCAATTAACAGCGGCTTTACTCTAGCAGCAATGGACCCAATAACAACCCATTAAGTATGAAGTTAGCATTCCATTTCAAAATGCAATGTTACAAGTGAACTAAAAATAGAAAATTACCTGGTATAGCACTCGAGTACCAGCTGAATTTAGAAATTTTGTATATTTGTTAATTCCACTTTAACATTAGAATACTAAGTGTCAAAACTAATAGCCGACAAATCTGATGTTCACCTGGGGCGTCTATGGCTGCATTTGTCACTGCCTATTTGGTGGAAGTGCATTTTTCTCGAGGCCGAAAACACCAGGTGAAACCAGGGGTCAAGGGAGGGGGGACGGGTGGTCCAAACGGCCGCCTCTACGACTGGCTGGAGATGACTTTCGCATTTCTGTAGACTTCTCAGTCCTAAGGTAAGAGGGACTCCCTACCTCTGGGCTATGGTCCTGAAAAGAGACTGACGTTAATACTCGTACCGATTTAATGCAACCCTGCTGTATACAATCCTAAAAGTGGTTATTAATGATAAGCATGTGACATAAGGTTCAGCATCATTTTAGTTCAAGAATACTGACCTGCAAAGAGACTTTTTACCTTTCCGTATAGAATACAATATAGAAATTCGTATAGAATACAATCAAGAAATTAGGCCAAAGGCCTACTGCTGGGACTTATTTGGTCATTCAGCGCTAAAACGGAAATTGACAAAAAAGGTTTGAAAGGTGTAACAGGAGGAAAACTTCAAAGCAGTTGCACTATGAATCAATTGTTAGGAAGGGGTGGAAAGGAAGATGGAAGAAAGAACATGAACGGAGGTACAGTTAAAAGAAATGAAAGGGGTTGCAGCTAGGGGTCCAAGGAAGGCACGCTGCAACCTTAAGTAATGCCTACAGTGCACACCTTTTCATACAAGACCTTTTCTTCTATATTGTATTTTTATATTCAAGATCAATTATTTGAACGTTTTGAACAGGTGGTCAGCAAAAGTTCTGAACAGGAAATTTCGTGATTCCTAAGTAAGGACGAATACTGGGTTCTTTTTTCAAAACAGTCTGGCGAGAACTAAACCGTCTATTGAGAACTGTTCAATGTCCAGAAAATGAACTTGGAAATGTAAACACCACACGTTATGTTGAAAAGTGAGAAATGTATTTACAAAAAGATATAATATACAAACATAGTAATTTATTATTAGAATATAGATATATAAATGTGTGTGTAAAGAACTGTGAATACATAAGTATTAAAAATATGAACCCTGACAGATTCATGTGAATAAAAATTTAAGGAGCTATAATGAGCACACTTGCAGTAAGAATAAATTTAAGCCTACAAATGTATCAATGAAGCTGAGATAAGAACCTACAGTTTTGGATATAAATATTTAGAAAACATGTAAACATAAAGCACTTTGGTCAATATATTTAAAAATGAAGTATGTTAAGTCTTAATTAGAAATATATTGAGATAAAAAACAAAGAAGAATAGAAATGCTAACCAAAGTATGAAAATTTTTAATATATAGAGATAAAATTATTATGAATTTATGATATTACGTAATGAAAAGATACATGCCTGTAATAAAAAAGTAAAAATACAGCAATATGAAATTACAATGAAAATATGCATACTTATATAAAAAATCAAAAAGAAAAAAAGACAGATAGCAATAAATAATCGTTGAATGAAAAAATAAGATAAAAACAAAAAGTAATAAAATTTTTAGTTACAAAATTTTAAAAATTCATACAAACAAAATTAACTTTATACGATGTATATATAACAAATATAGGCACATGCATGAACTGAATGTATAGCATAAAAAAAAATTAGAAATTTCCAATTCAAACATTTCCATTTACGAGCATTTAACATTTAAGAAAAACGTAAATGAAAATTTTTCGTGTTAGAGGCCACCTCTACCTCGCTGTTTTGACAAATATTGACGGCTTGCGTTGCTACAGTTCCAGCTTTCGGCAACTATTACAATGTATTATCGGAAAAGCAGTTTCACCTAAGCTAGATTATTATTTTGAATGTCTTTATCGTGGAATCTGAGCCTTTCCCCTTGGTATTTCGTCTGAAGACCAGCTACGGTCATATAGCACTCCGTCCACAATGAGCAATGAAGGCTTATATTTAGTTTTTAACTATTGGCTTATTTTTCTTGACCTTGTGCAAGTAGTGATTTCCTGTATTATTATGGAAAACTAAGTTCCTCATTGGATGGGTCGATATCGTACTCGGCTAGCACTCTCCTAGGCCCGCGTTCGATTCTCCGACCGGCCATTGAAGAATTTATTTCTGGTGACAGAAATTCATTTCTCGTCATAATGTGGTGAGGATTCCACAACAAGCTGTAGGTCCCGTTGCTAGGTAACCAATTGGTTCTCAGCCACGTAAAATAAGTCTAATCCTTCGGGCCAGCCCTCTCTCTCTAGGAGAGCTGTTAATCAGCTCCTCAGTGGTCTAGTTAAACTAAGGTATACTTGACTTAACTTGGGGAAAACTGCATGCCGCGGAGAACGGTTGAGTTACAAGCGAGCAAGATAATGCAGTTTTCATTTTAACACGTCCACCTTAAGATATCAAAATCTTTTGTGTTTACATGTCGAAAGAAAGTATATTACCTCGTACATTTTTTCATGAATTGATTAGGGCTACTTGTACTGCCTATAGCTGAAAATATCTGTTGAATGTGGATAATAATAATAATAATAATAATAATAATAATAATAATAATAATAATAATAATAATAATAATAATAATAATAAACTCAATTAAGCCGCAGAGTAAAAAAAAAAAAAAAAAGACACTGGCGCCCTTGCTAAGGATATGTCATTGACCAAGAGCATTATGAATCCTACCAGCATCTATTATCAAATATAAATGCAAGGAAAACTATCTGAGTACAATTATTCAAACTCTGAAAAGACGAAACAAATAAAAGACAGGAGATAGTGACAGTCACGTTAATGAGGTAAAGTTCTTCTACGAACTAATAAGTCCAAAAGCCTAAGAAACAAATAGAATAATTGCTGTAGCACAATTATTAAAACATTTATCACGTAAAGTGGAAAATTATCATTATCAGAACCTCGCTGCAGAAAGGTTTTTTTTTTTCCTACATTCCCGACTTGGCCACAGAATCACTAGGAAAGTCCGTTCTAGAGGTAGACCTAAGAAGAATATTTAGACCTTTCCAATCCGCGGAGTCCGTAACTGGGGAATAAAGAGAGAGAGAGAGAGAGAGAGAGAGAGAGAGAGAGAGACTCAACCTACATCAAAGTGTTATTGGGAAGAAATTCCCCGGGACCAAAACTTGGAAACGGGGAGTCACAGAAGTCTCCCTGTGGATTAGGTTGGATATAGAATTTAGGCCAAAGGCCAAGCACTGGGACCTATGAGGCCATTCAGCGCTGAAACGGAAATGGACAGTAAAAGGCTTGAAAGGTGTAACAGGAGGAAAACCTCAAAGCAGTTGCACTATGAATCAATTGTTAGGAGAGGCTGGAAAGTAAGATGGAAGAAAATAGGAAATGAGGTGCAACACGCTGCAAAGAACCTTGAGTAATGCTTACAGTGCACCGCATGAGATGCACTGACGACACTATCCCCTACGGAGAAGACTCCCCGTGGTGTTAGTGGAGAGGAGACAGCGATCCAATGAAAGTTATAAATAATAGCTGGTTTAAGTTGTTCGGAAACTCGAATGATAGGCTCGGTGGAGCCATAATTGTATTAAGAGGCCAGAACCACGAAGTCGCAATGGCTGCTGAATGTTGCATAATCAGAAGCAAAATCTATCAGTGTTGTTCGTTCTACACATCACGCAAGTCTCTCCTCACGATTACAAAGGCCTGGACCTCTACCACAAGGCTTGGCCGTTAAAACTCTTACCTTGTTTATGTTACCATTAGAAAAGTGATGCGTACCGAATGTTGATTCGCTTTCGTTAAAAGACTAGCAACGACCTGCTAGATAAGCCCCAAATATAAAATATATCTCGAGTTAAAACCAGATGTTGAACACGTAATATTAAAAATTTTATTCCTGGTAGGCTACCGAGTGTCGATTCGCTTTTGTTAAAAGCCTAGCAACGTCCTTATGTTGGCTGCGGCCCAAATGTAAATATATCCTGAATTAAAACCGGATGGTGAACATTGAATATTTGAACTTTCATATTACGGGTAGTGAAATACTAACATTCAGCATCTTTCTAGAAGATTTGCGTTTAACATATAAAACTCAACATTCCTCTTGTCATTCAAGTTAACCCTCTTTTAAATCATGTTCTGTTCGGTAGACAAACTTTGTAGGGAGCTTGTTCTCATTCACAGGAGGTAATTCTGTGCTAACATGAAATGCGATTGTACAGGTGGCAAGATGCAGTTTGGTTATCGTTCAGTAACAACCCACCCTCCCCATCTATAACCAAAAACCTAAACCGTATAGCTTAAACTGTGCTGAAGCTAGTTATAACTATAACTACCAGTTACGCGTCTAATTCTCCTTCATACCTTCTGTGTAGGGGTCTTGAACCCAAAAGGCGCACTCGCTTTAGATCAGTTTATGTCCAATAATGCAAATCCCTCTCTCAAGTTTCACAAGGTAGAAGTTTGAGTGTTACGTCATTTGTTTTCCTTAGGTCTAGACACACCATTCTAGTATCACAAGTAATTTGGGAAAAATAAAACAGTTGGGCAGCACATGTCAACAACGCCACTGACGATTCTACAGATTCAAACTCTAAAACGAAGATAAATCATGAAAGAATAAAGGTCTGTGAAGTTAAACCCATAAAAGCAGGAAAATTAAAATTTATCTAGATTTCGGAGGGACAAAAATCTCCTCCCTCCTCAGAATGGAGGAGATTTTTGTCCCGCCGAAAGCTAAAATTTAAATTTCGTGCTTTTATGGGTTTTACTCAACGGGCCATTATTCTCTTTCATGAATTACCTCGTTTTAGAGCTTGTGTTTAGGATCGTGAACAGTGATTGGTGACATATCACGCCAAATTCTTTAGTTATCGAGAGGAATTATCAATGCAGTATTTGAGTGTGGAAAAAAGATTTAGAAATTCCTTCTTTAGTCTATACTGCAGCAGCATAGAATATGGAATTAAGGCCAAAGGCTTACCGCTGGGACCTATGAGGTCATTCGGCGCTGAAACGGAAATTGACAAAAAGGTCACAAAGGTTAACAAGGGAAAAACCTCGCAGTTGCACTGTGAAACAAATGCTAGGAGAGAGTGGAAAGTAAGAGGGAAGAAAGAGAATATAAACGGAGGTACAGTGAATGAAAGGGATCGCAGCTAGGGGACGAAGGGACGCTGCAAAGAGTCTTAAGGTATGCCTACAGTGCACCGCATGAGGTGCACTGACGGCACTACCCTTATACGGGGTAGTCTATATTGTTCTTCTTACTCAGGTGGCACAAACGACCATAAAAGAAAAATTAGGACACCCTTAGATCACTCTCGGTTTTGGAAAAGGGATTTGAGAACATCCATGCAAGCTTTCATAAATAAAACAAAAAATATCTGCTCAAAAGAACAAGTCATCCGGAAAGCGTTTCGAGGAAAGTAACACTGATGACAGAGGACTGACCAGTCATTCAATTTGCACTCCGGACTGGTTGCAGGATGCTGGCTCGTGTAACCACTGATTGGGGAAAAGCTTCCGCGGAAGATCAAAGTTTTGTCAGCGGCATGAAAACAGAGAGAGAGAGAGAGAGAGAGAGAGAGAGAGAGAGACCTTACAGACCTTACAGTTCGTTCGGGTTGCCCCAGGTCCCTCAGTGTGAGGCACCTTTGATGTCTACCAGAGAATTGCTAACGCATCTTCCGGTATATTTTGCATCTTCCAGTCTTGGATGGTCTGGGATGCATCTTAGATATTTGTCGAGCTTATTCTTAAACACATCTACGCTCACTCCTGTTATGTTCCTCAGATGAGCTGGTAGCGCATTAAATAGACGCTGCATTATCGATGCTGGTGCGTGCTGGATTAATGTCCTGTGTGCTTTCCTTAGTGTTCCTGGTATAGTTTTTGGCACTATTAATCTACCTCTGCTTGCTCTTTTTGATATTTTTAGCTCCATGATGTTTTCGGTAATTCCTTCTATCTGTTTCCATGCTTGGATTACCATGTAGCGTTCTCTTCTCCTTTCAAGACTATATAAATTTAAGAATTGTAGTCTTTCCCAGTAGTCAAGGTCCTTAACTTCTTCTATTCTAGCTGTAAATGACCTTTGTACACTCTCTATTTGTGCAATATCCTTTTGGTAGTGTGGGTACCATATTATATTGCAATATTCAAGTGGACTACGTACGTACGTTTTATAAAGCATAATCATGTGTTCAGCTTTTCTTGTTTTGAAGTGCCGGAACAACATTCCCATTTTTGCTTTGCATTTTGCCAGTAGAATTGCTATTTGATCATTGCATAACATATTCCTATTCAACATCACACCAAGGTCTTTAACTGCTTCCTTATTTGTGATTGTTTCATTATTAGGTCCTTTATATGCATATAGCATTCCTACTTTATCACCATAGTTCATTGATTCAAGTTTATCAGAGTTAAATACCATCCTATTTATCTCTGCCCATTTATATATTTTGCTTAGGTCTCTTTGTAGCGAGTTCCTATCTTCATCACAAGCAATTTCTCTACTTATTCTTGTGTCATCTGCGAAACGTCTTACTACTGAGTCCTTAACATTGCTGTCTATGTCTGCAATCATAATCAAAAACAGCAATGCAGCTAACACCGTACCTTGTGGTACACTGGATATTACCGTAGCTTCATCCGATTTCTCATCGTTTGCAATCACTATCTGTTTTCTGTTTTGCAAAAATTCTTTTATCCATCTTCCTACTTTGTCAACAATGTTATGTTTTCTAATTTTTTTCGCTAATATATTATGATCTACCTTGTCAAAAGCTTTTGCAAAGTCTAGGTAAACCACATCTGTATCTTTTCCATTTATCATATTTTTATATATGCTTTCATGGTGGACTAACAGCTGGTTTTGTGTACTTTTTCCAGGTACAAAACCATGTTGTCCTATATTGAACAATCTATTTTTCATTAAATGTTTCATTATATATTTTTTCATTACCCTTTCATAAACTTTCATATGAGATGTCAGACTCACAGGTCTATAATTACTTGCCTCTAGTCTTGAACCACTTTTGAAAGTAGGAGTAATATATGCTAATTTATGCTCATCATAAATCTTGCCTGTATCTATACTTTGTCTTAATAATAATGCTAGTGGCTTTGCGATTGAATGAACCACTTTCTTTAACAATATGGCAGGTACGCCATCTGGTCCTGCTGCTGATCCATTTTTAATTTCATTAATAGCCTGCACAATATCGGCTTCTGTAATATCTATATCCGATAAGTATTCAATATTTTCATCTCTTATTTCTGTATCATTATCTTCATTGTCAATTCTAGGTGTAAATTCACTCTTATATCTTTCTGCTAATATGTTACATATTTCCTTTTTTTCATTCGTTAATCGCCCTTCAATTCTTAGAGGGCCTATTTCTACTCTTATTTTATTCATCTTTTTTGCATATGAATAAAAAATTTTAGGGTTTTGCTTGATATTTTGTAGGGTCTTTTCTTCTAGGTTCCATTTTTCATTTTCTTTTGATTGTATAATCTTCTGTTCTGCATTTTCTATCTTACTTTTTAGTTCCATCACTTTCCATGCATTCTTTTCCTTTGCAAGACCTTTTTTCCACTTTCTAATTTTCTGGAACAAGATCCTTCTGTCTCTTGGAATTCATGACTGATGTTTACTTTTTTTCTTCGGTATATATTTTTCCACTATTTCCTCTAATATTTTATATAATATATCGGTATTTACCTGTATATTATCACTTACAAATATGTTTTCCCATTCTTTGTTTAATTCTTCATTTATTTTTGACCAGTTTATATTCTTACTCTAGAAATTGTATTTTCCAAATCCTTCCCATTTTTTCATCTCTTGCTTTTCTCTGTTTTCATTTGTTTTGGAACGGACTGTTAGTTCTATGACATTATGGTCCGAAATACTCGTGTTATAAACTATTATTTCTTTAATATAGTTCACCTCATTCACAAATACTAGGTCTAAAATATTATCCTTTCTTGTTGGCAGGTGATTTATTTGCTGAATGTTATGTTCTAGTAGCATATCTTATAGCTTTTCAAATTGCCTCTTATCTTCTGCGCTACTATTGCTCTCTTTTTTATATGTATAAATACAACCACAGTCTCCTATTCGTTCTTTCCATTCTACAAAAGGAAAGTTAAAGTCTCCGGATAGGCGTATAGTCCAGTCCTTGTGATTTCTACATATTTCATCCAATTTGCCAATTATTATGTCAAACTCTTTAGTATTAGGGGGTCTGTATATTACAATGTTCACTAATTTTTCAGATTCAAATTCTACCGCTATTAATTCACATTCTGTGTTACTATATTTCTCACAGATTTTTCCTTGATTGGCATCTCTCCCATATATCGCAGTTCCCCCTTGATTTCTATTTTTTCTATCTGATCTGTAAGTTTGGAAACCCTTTATCTGGTCATCATTACCAGTCTCTTGGGAATACCAGGTTTCACTTATATTCAATATTTCTATTTTTTCATTTTGGGTTAGTTCTTCTAAGAACTCTACCTTTCTTTCTGAGTTCCTCGAAACTAAACCCTGCGCGTTCATCACTATGATGGTTTGCGTAGTATCTCCATTATCTAATATGGGTAATAATATGGATTTTCCCATGTCTCTTTCCTGTTCTGATATGTTGATCTTTTTTTCATTTCCAGAAATTCGTACATTAAAAAATCCAACTTTTCCATTATATTTGATCTTCCAGCTTCATAATTATTCATTTTGTGCATAAACCTGCATTTATCTCCAAATCTGCACCATCCCCTAGCATCATAGATACATTGCTTGTTCCTTGTGCTATATCTAGGAGCTGATGCCTCATATCGTGGTGCTGACTTTTCATAATGTGTTGTTGGCTTGCTTTTTGCCTTCATCACATGATCTTTGTTCCTTCCTTTATTTGTTTCATTTTTACCTTGATTTTTTATATGTATTTGATTTTCATTTTGGTTTTTCATGGCTACAGGATGCATGTACCTACATTTCTTATTAAACCTACATCCATTTCCTTCTTTCCAGTTTCTACATATTTTTGGATGTAGATCGCTGCATTCCTCTTCATAGCCATCTAGATATGCACATTTTCCATAGATCTCATAATTGTGACATATCTTGGGATGTTTATAATAACATCTTTCACCAAACCTGCAATTCCCTCTTTACAAAAGGGTGCATACTGTGTCTTTCTTTTCTTTTTTTTTCTTGTTCTTTCCCATCAATATGAAGATACGGGTACAACCTCTTTGGGATTTTATTTTGATTTATCATGTCATAATTTATTTCTTCATATGTATGTTGCTGTATTGCCTCATATGTAGAATCTATGAGTTTCTCTGCATCCATACTATTATCCTGTTCTTTGTTTTCATTACTCTTTTCTCTCTCTTCAGTCTTATTTTCTTCTTTTCTATTTTCCTCTTCTTCCTCTTCTTCATCTTCTTCATCCTCCACAATCTGTAGATTAAGTCTTTATTTAATAACCTTGTCTATCCATACTAGACATGTTGAGCAAAATATTTTTGTGTCCTTATTTTTATTTTGCATTACTTCAGCACATGAAGGATGCGTAGGCACATGGCAAGCATAGCATTTCCTAATCAGGTTTTGTGGATTTACAATGCTATACCACACTCTACATAGTTTACATGCTTTAGGCATCCGTTTGCCTATTGCATCAATCAATATATTCACTAATTTCACCCATACTTATTTTCTTTGATGGTATGTGTTGATTTTTGTAGATTTTCTTTATAAGTCTTTTGATAACTTGAACTTTCATTGGTATCCCTTCCATTATTTTCATTATATTTTCTACAGATTTGCTCCAGTTTGAAGGATCGTATCCTTTCAATTTGTCTGTGAATGCTTTCGCATCTTTTTGGTCGACGTAGCTATTCATCTTCACGATAAGCAGACCGAGTTCCCTGCCTGCCAATTCATCATACTGAATGTCACCGATGCAAGCAAGGTTTCTCCATCTTTTGCCACTGTTAGTCGACTCCTCCATGATTTTCAGATTTTAATAATTCACTCGAAAAAAAACAACTTATTAGACTGTTTATCACTCTAATCTGATATTACGCTAATCACCGATAGTTCACGAACACTTTTTAGCTATATTTCATTCGCTAATTGTATGTTAGACGCGTAATATTGGGTAGATTATTCAGACCAAGAATGACTACGTCTCACCGAGAGAATGTCACATCACAGAGAGAGAGAGAGAGAGAGAGAGAGAAGAGAGAGAGAGAGAGAGAGAGAGCGCTAGCAAAACAGGAGAGAGAGAGAGAGAGAGAGAGAGAGAGAGCTAGCAAATAGCAAAACAACAGGTAGAGAGAGAGAGAGAGAGAGAGAGAGCTTGCAAAACAGGTTAGAGAGAGAGAGAGAGAGAGAGAGAGCTTGCAAAACAGGTAGAGAGAGAGAGAGAGAGAGAGAGAGAGTGCTAGCAAAACAGGTCGAGAGAGAGAGAGAGAGAGAGAGAGAGCTAGCAAAACAGGTAGAGAGAGAGAGAGAGAGAGAGAGCTAGCAAAACAGGTTAGAGAGAGAGAGAGAGAGAGAGAGAGAGATACAAGGATTAGGATTTCTCAAAGACATTAGTCCATCCGAGGAGAAATTCATGTGCTCACTTAAGTATCTCTAGGGGCAGGATTTACTGTTCATTCACAGTGTTCTAATGATTTTTCTCTAGCTTTCTTTTAAACTCTTCCACACTGTTGCTGTTTACAACTTCTGGTGGAAGTTTCTTCCATGTGTCACATAAGTTGTATGTAAAGAAGTTCCCACAATGAGATGTGTTGTGTCTCTTCACTTCTAGTTTCCATCCATTATTCCTTGTCTGGTTTTCGTTAATGTGAAGAGGTTGCTGTCTACTTTTGTAATGTCCTTTCAGTATTTTGAATGTTTCTATTAGTCGTCCTTGCAATCGTCGTATTTCTAAGCCATACATGTTCAGGCTCTCTAGTCATCTTTGGTAACCTCTTTGCCTGATGGAAGGAACTAACTTTTGTGGCTCTTGCTTGTACCCCTTCTCGTCTTATCCAAGTTAAAAGGCATTTGCCATATTTTTGACCACTATTTTCCTTTGATCATTTCTTAAACTTTCCACCATATCTGGGTCTGCTGCATTTACACCTAGTTTGGGTCATCTGCAAATTTGGCTATCCTGCTGGTTAAGCCTACATCAGTGTCATTCGCGTAAATCAAAAACAAGAGCGGCAAAGGACAGAACCTGAGGAACTCCGCTTGTCACATCTGCCCATTCTGATTTTCACCGTTTATTACGACTCTGTTATTTCTCCTACTATTCCTTTTGTCATTAGTTCCTTGTGTGGAACTTTGTCAAAGGCCATCGGAAATCTAAGAATATATCTATTGCTCTACTACTGTCGTAAATATCAAGCATGTTTTGAAAAAACTCAAGAGGTTTGATAGGCAGGAAATGTTTTGCCTGAAGGCGTGTTCACTGTTTAACAACAGGTTGTTTCTATCAATGTGACCCACAATTTGATCTGGAATTATGGACTCAAAAATCTTACAAGGGACTGGCGTTAGACAGATTGGTCTAGAATTTCCTGGCTCTTCTCTTGGACCTTTCTTTGTAAACTGGGGGCACATTACCTAGTTTCCATCCTTCTGTTGCCATTCGTTGTTCTGCAGTTTTTCTGTAGAGTTTATGTAGGTGAGGAACTATCTCTTTTAACTTTAATTTCTCTTGGGTGAATCCCATCCGGGTCAGGAGATTTGAAGTAGTTTTTCTATTTTGTTTTTAACGTCTTCTTCTGTAAATATTATTTTGACAAGCGGCCCTGCCCTTCACATTCAATAGTAGGTTCAGGGATTGAGGCAGTGTCTTCAATTGTGAAAACACTAGTAAAATACTTATTCAGTAACTCTGCCTTTCCCAAGTCTGGGTTCACTGGGTTTCCTCTATTGTCTCTTAAGGGGCCTATACTATTTTTTTATTGCCTTCCTACCATTAACATGCCCAAAGAATTCCTTTGGGTTTTCCTTAAAAACTAATGCAACTCTCTTATCCTCATTTATCTTTGCATTTCTTACTAATTTGTCCACCATTCTACAGAGTTCTTTATGCCTGCTTGCTTCTTCTGGTGTTGGGTGTGGATTCATTGTTTTGTCCAATCTGTCTCTTTCTCTTATTTCATTTTTAATTTCTTTGTTGAACCACTTAGGCTGAGGGTTCCCGTTTGTTAGCATTTGCTTTAATGGTATACATCTGGAGTGTTTTTCTGTGAATTCTTCTTGAAAGGCTTCCCAGTAGTTATCTATGTCTGTATTCTTATCATACTCTAGATTTTTAACATGCTCCTTCAGTTTTTTTAGGTCTCCTCGACGGCAGTCGAGTCTCTTTCGTATCTTTTCTTTTTTATGGTGAATATTAATATAAAACGTAATCATTTTATGGTCGCTTTTGCCTAGATTTGTACCTACTGGGATGTCGAACACTAGGTTATCTTCTGTTGATAGGACAATGTCTAGTATGTTGTTTCCTCCAGTAGGTTTGTCAACCCATTGGTGGAGAAATTCATTTTTGTGGAGGTCATAGTGTCCCAGTGTACTGCTGCATCGAAATCTCCTATTATTATGCAGTTTGTTGTTTGTTTCTTGTCCTATAGTAATGCATACAGCTCCTCGTCGGACATTTGTGGTTGGTGGGGAGGTCTGTACACTAGTATTAGAGTTAGCTTCTTCCCTAAACTGCTGATTTTAATGCCAATTACTTCTTGAATGGTTGTAATTTTACTCTCTATATTATTCTATAACATAACTCCACTTTTTTTATTCGGTCTATCTTTTTTGAACAATTTATACCCTGCTATTTGGTGCTCTCCTACAAAGCCTCTTGTTGCCCCTTGTATCCATGTTTCTGTGACACCCATCATGTCTAATTCTTCACTTGCTATCAATGCTTTGAAGAGATCTGCTTTGTTCCGAATAGACTGTACATTAAACTGCGCCACTCTGAGGGACTTTTCTATCTTCTCTTTTGTCCTCAGTGGCTGTATTCGTTTCCTTTATTGTCACTGTTTCCTGCAGTGCTATTACTAACCAAATTCTGGGAGTTTTCCGACTTCTTCCCTTGACCGTTCAGTTCACTGAGGCGTTTCAAGAAGTTTTGGTTAAGGTTTCCTAGTAATTTTGCTCCTTCCAAATTCAAGTGAGTTCCATCTTTTTTTATATAGTTTTTATTCTCTACAAATCCGTCCCAAAAGTCTAAAACCCTAACACCTTTTTCTTGGCACAGTCGCCCCAGTCGTCGTCGATTCCAACTGCCTTGCTGAGGGGTAGTGGCTTACATTGGTTCCAGGCAGAAGTCCTACAAGAATGCCGTTGTCGGTTTTCTCGCGGATGTTTTCCACAACATTCCTCAGGTCGGCTACAGGACCTTCTGTCTGGCCAGTTTCTTCCATCTTTTAGGAAGAAGAAGTTTCCTCCTCCCTGCACCGTGAGTGCACTTTTTCCACTTTTCACTTTGTTCCTGCACCTGGGTAAGAAGGAACTTTGTCTCGTATCTTTATTTTTGGCAGTTCCTCATTGGTGGGATGGGTACCGTTCTCAGCTAGCACTCTGCTAGCCCCGCCTTCGATTCTCCGACCGGCCAATGAAGAATTAGAGGAATTTATTTCTGGTGATAGAAATTCATTTCTCGCTATAATGTGGTTCGGATTCCACAATAAGCTGTAGGTTCCGTTGCTAGGTAACCAACTGGTTCTTGGCCACGTAGAATAAATTTAATCCTTCAGGCCAGATCTAGGAGAACTGTTAATCAGCTCAGTGGTCTGGTTAAACTAGGGTATACGTAACTTTTTTATTTTTGGCCACAAAATTTGACCCCTGATCTTTTACCGACGAGTCTCCTATTTGATGTTTTTATTCCCGGGGGGACAAGTATGTTTTCTGGCTGCTATCACTCTTCCACCAGAGAGAGAGAGAGAGAGAGAGAGAGAGAGTGTGTGTTACAAGGAGTTACAAGGATCAGGAATTCTCAAAGACCTATTAGTCCATCCGAGGAGACATAATATGTGCTCACCATCTCTAGGAGCAGGATTTACTGTTCATCCACAGTGTTCTAATGATCTTGTCTAGCTTTCTTTTAAATTCTTCCACACTGTTGCTGAGAGAGAGAGAGAGAGAGAGAGAGAGACCGTATGGGTAAATACTATATTCTTAAGCTCGTTTGTACTAATGTTAACTTAAGTATCATAAATAAACTAGGCAAATTGTTCCACTTAACAATTACCAAAGATTACCTTCATGATCCATGCAGTACCCCAACTTCAGGTAAAACTTCAGACAGCCAAGGGTGACGGACGTCAAGCTTTTCAGTCACTCTAACGCCGGCATAGCCGTGCCTTACTTATTGCACCATGTATGGTGCCTCTTCCTCGAATTTGGGGATTGAAGTTGCTGCTAATCAAATGGATATTTTGGGGTCTGATGGATGTTTAATTGAAGATGATCTGGTTTTGTCAAGTGACAGTGATCTGGATCAGCGGCCATTCCAGGAAGTGGGAAGACTGAAAAGGAAAAGTAAACACGACAAAGGTGTAAATAATGTTTCGGTTTCTCCTACTGATAAAAAGAGGAAAAGCGACATGTGCACCAGAGATAGTAGTGACAATTCCAGACAAGAGCATGGTACGCAATATGAAAGGAAGAGGCTGTACTTTCCCAGTGATGTGGAAATGCATTATAATGAGGAGGGTGTACTTTCCCAATGATGTGGAAATGGATTATAATGAGGAGGGTGTACTTTCCCAATGATGTGGAAATGGATTATAATGAGAAGATCCAATGGACAGTTAAGCTGTGTAAGCAGCACAGGGAAATGGAAGCTTTGTTCAAGGAAGGGAAGAATAGACCTTATGTCACAGTGAAGAATGATGAGGCAGTAAAGTTTTTAACAACTACAGGCTTTAACAACATTAAAATGGTGGAATTAGATGACAGAATTAAAAGTACTAAGGTAATCATATTTGATGTCCCCATATTCTTAGATCCTGATGACTTCTCAGTAGAGGAAAACTTTGTGGGGGTTAAGCGTCGTGAGGTGAGGGTAAAAGGAACTATTTACAAGAGACCTCAGTTGATAGCCTTGGTTAAAGGATTAGTTCCAGAGAAAGTCTTTCTATCTGGAATTGGTTATAGACATGTTAGTGTTTATAATGAGACGTCAGTGATATGCTATAAATGCAGTAAATGGGGTCATAAGCAGTATAAGTGCCATGGTCACTTCCGATGCAGATACTGTGGGAAGAATCATGATTCGAAAGAATGTATTGCCAAGATCACTGAAAACGAAAATGTTGAGCCAAAATGTTGTAATTGTGGCGGAAAACATAATGCTAATTATCATCTGTGTAAAAAGAAACCACAAACAAGGCCAGTAGACACTCCAGACGGTCCAAATGTTGGGCAGAACGATCGTCCAGCAATCAACGAGCAAACGACTCCAATCAACGTCTGGGAAGAAAGGCGTAAGCAGGTGGCTCAGCGGACAACAAACACCATTAAGGAAAGTGAACAAAGAATTGAAACTCGGCGAGGAGATTGTTCTGAAATTGAATTGATGAAACGAGAGTTAAATGAACTTAGGAAACAAATGGAGGACTTGCAAACATCATTTGTTTGTTGGAAAAGTAATCAAGAAGGTGAGAATGTATTTGGTGATAGCAATGCAAATACTGTACCGAAAGACACATCCCTTAGAGGTGGTAAGGATAAAAATGGGTTGTTAAATGAATTTATGAATATGGCAGATTTGGTTCTAGCTTATGTTAATAATCCTTTGGATGATTTAAAATTGAAGTTGTTGCAGTCTGTTCTTATATTGAAGGATAAATGTGTGAATAATGTGTGAATAATGGAGAAGAAAAACTTTAAGGTTTTGTCTTGGAACGTTAATAGTTTAAAAAATAGGGTAACCGATCTTCATGCGTATATTCATTCTAACGATATTGATGTTATAGCTCTGCAGGAGGTTGGGATGAGTGGAATAAATTTTAATTTGAAAAACTACCAGAGGTTTGAGTTACCTGCAGATATGATTATGAACTGCAGGGGTTTGACAACCTATATTAAGAGCAATATTCCCGCAACATTTCAGTCTGCTGAAAAGGTTAATGGTACTGAGTATGTGTGTGTTAGTGTTACGCTTAAAGATGCCATTTTAAATTTGATTAATATTTATGTCCATCCTGATAAATTAGTTATTGATGATTTTCCAGATGTAATTTATGTTGAAGAATGTCTTTTAATAGGTGACTTGAATGCTAGGCACAGAAATCTTGGCTCCAAAGGTACTCAAAATCGCAATGGGATGGTGTTAAACACTTTTTTGGATTCTATTGACGATGCTAAAGTTATTGGACAAGGTGATCCTACTCATATTAAGGGCGGTAGGTTAGATTTTCCAATTATTTTCAACATGCTGGATATTGAAGCAAGTTTGGATGTTGTAGGCACACTTTTGAGTGATCATTTCGCTATTGAAGTTAAGATGCATATTAAAAAAATGAGTTTCATCAATAATAGGGAAAGATATTCACTTAAAGATGGTCAAAGCAGTTATTTTGTTTCTAAAATTGGAACTTGGTATAAGGAGTATAAAAAGCTTAATGTAACAGATGAAAATGTATTTTATGAGAATCTATTGAGTGGTGGATTCTATATTGGGTAGACCTAAGCCGAGGAATTTAACGGGTTTTAATGCAAAATCTAAAATGTATTATAATGATAAAGTAGTTAAGGGGTGGACCAAGGTGTTAAGAAAATGTCACAGTAACTGGAGTAAGGATCCTACAAATGAAAATAACAAAGAAACTTTAATTGAAGTTGCTGAGTCTACAACAGATATAAATAAAAAGGCGAGAAATCAATACTGGGACAATTTTTTGAGGGAAATTGGTAGTTCCAAAAGCTTGAGCCAGGCTGGAATTGTGTAAATAGAGTTAGGGGTGTTAAAAAGAAATTTAATATTCATCCAAATCCTAAAGATAAAGCTAACGATCTTATTAATAAGTGGTCGTATGCCTCTAGTCTTTCAAGCCTTCCTAATAATGTCCAGAGTTGTCTGAGAAACCTAAGGTCTAGGAGAAGGGAGTTGATTCGCTTGCAAAGCGCTTTGAATGATGATACTTGCGTTGCATTTACTAGGGATGAACTTCTGAACGCTGTAAAAAGGGGAAAATCCACTGCGCCGGGTAGAGATGGCCTGACATACGAAGTCCTCAACTGTCTCATAAGCAAGGAAGATAGTCCTATACTAGATCTCATTAATCTATCTTATAGAAATGGGAGATTGCCAGTGGAGTGGAAAGTGGCGTTGATCATTCCTGTGCCTAAGAATAATGAAGATTATAGGCCCATATCTTTAACTTCTTGTTTATCAAAGATGATGGAACGAATGATCTTAAACAGATTGATGTATAAAATAGATGGTCTTCTGTCCAATAACCTGTATGGATTTATGAAGGGTAGAAGCACAACAGATTGTGTGATAAAGTGTCTTACGGATAATAATGTTAGATGTCGATTGTTTGTAGATCTTTAATTAAAGGGGCCTTTGATAAGGCAAATAAAGATGTGGTGTTAGAGAACCTGGTGAGTAAAGGTGTGAAAGGAAGGCTCCTGACCTGGATTGCAGATTATTTAAGTAATAGGAAAGCTAGTGTATGGTTTCAGGGAGAGGAATCTGAACAAAGAGAGTTTGAACTTGATACACCTCAAGGTGGAGTATTGAGCCCTATGCTTTTTAACATACTCATGGACAGTATAGCTTCCTTTAATTTTTTTGGAAATTCTCAGATTCTCGTCTATGCTGACGATATCCTAATTCAATGCATAGATGAAAACTGTTTGATCAAGGTTATTGAAGAGCTTCAGTGTTTGTGTGTTCGTTTAGGGCTGGTTATTAATGAAAATAAAACTAAATACCAATCGAGAACTGCCAATGGAAAAGAATTCTCGCTGAATGGAATGAGATTGGAAAAGGTAACTAGTTATAAATATCTTGGAATGTATATCAGTTTTAGTAATGTTAAGGATCAAATTGCTTATGTCAAGAATATATGCGTGTCTAGGCTAAAACCTCTGAGAGTGTTATCTAATAGAGGAAATGGTGTTGGTGTACCTGTTCTTAGGTCAGTATATCTGAGTACCGTAAGGAGTATTATTGACTATTCAGCCCCAGTTTTATTGTCCTATTCAGAGAAGGATATTAGGCCATTGGAGGTTGTACAAAATGAAGGTATGAGGATTGTCCTCGGTTGTGCAAGGACGACAAGAATAGAAATTATGAGAATGGAGCTGAATATTCCGAGCGTTATGCATAGAATACAGGAATTAAGAGAGGCCTCTGTCTTGAGACTCGTTAGAAGTGGTGACAGTAGTGTGAAGTCTGTAGTAGATCAATACAGATCTGGTCTTGCTAGAAACTTTAGGATGAATACTTATGGCAAAAGAATTTGTCAAATGTTGTGTCAGTATAATGTAATATGTTTTTGTGTACCTGTACCACGAAATATTGATATAGAGCCATGGCTAAAGAAAGCAGTATCTGTACAAATAGATAAACTAGATGTTAGGAAGAGAAATTGTCATCCTCAAGAATTACAACAGCTATTTATTGAAAAACTATCTAGATATCCGAAGGAAAATGTTATACACTTTTACTGTGATGGGTCTGTAAATGGAAATAGAGCAGGTTCTGGTGTAGTGATAAGAGAATTTTTTGAATATGGTATAAGTGTTGAAAAAAGATTGTCTAAAAGAATTGCTGATAGGAGCTCATGCATGACAGCAGAACTTTATGCTCTATATATTGGACTTGAATATGCACTAGAAAAGAAGAAAAGTGTTTATGGTTTTGTTGACAGTCAAAGTGCTCTATTTGCTTTAAATAGTAAAATGACTACTGATGATTTAGTTTTAAGTTGTAGAAAATGTATACACAAATTAAATTCATTTGAGTGTGAGGTGAGTTTCATGTGGATACCGTCTCATTGCGATATCTATTTTAATGAAGTTGCTGACAGTTTGGCTAAGAATGGATGTGACAAGGAAATTATAGAATATCATTGTACATTAAGCATTGCTAGAATAAAATCTGAAATAAGAAGAGTGAGGAAGCAGTGGGAGTTTGACGGTGCACGTATGATACTGAATAATGGCAGTAGGAGCATGAAACATTACGATGTTATCATGAATAACACTAGTTTTACTTATGGTAGAGCTTCACCTCGATATGATTCTTTTATGATAAGGTTACGGTTTGGTTATAGATATATTTGGGAGTACAATGAGGGCTCTGAAGGAATGGTTTGCAAATTATGTAGTAATGTAAAGTCACATACTTTGTACCATTATATAATGGAATGTAATGGTTTGGAAGAATTCAGAGATAGCAATGTAAATGATATGTCTGAGATGGTTTGTTATATGGTAAATAACAAATATGGTTACAAGAATATTAGATAAGTTTACAAAGTTCGACATACGTTATTAAATATTTTTGCTCAATGACTGGATAACTATTAATGATTTTTACAACATTTGTAAATAAATCAGTTTTATTATGATTGTGTAAAATACTGTTGAGTGGGCTTGTCAGCATGCTGACATGCTCCTTTTGATGCATTAATGTCAAATAATATTTTGAATTTGAATTTGAATTTGAGGTAAAACTTCATTCTTGGCGTATGTAAACCGGTAGTCGGACAATTAGCCGACAGACAATTGACCGACAGACAGTTAGCCGTCAGACAATTGGCCGACAGGACAATTGGTCGATAAGACAATTGACCGACAGACAGTTAGCCGTCAGACAATTGACCGACAGACAGTTAGCCGTCAGACAATTGGCCGACAGGACAATTAGTCGATAAGACAATTGACCGACAGACAGTTAGCCGACAGACAATTGACCGACAGACAGTTAGCCGACAGACAATTGACCGACAGACAGTTAGCCGTCAGACAATTGGCCGACAGGACAATTAGTCGATAAGACAATTGACCGACAGACAGTTAGCCGACAGACAATTGACCGACAGACAGTTAACCGACAGACAATTGGCCGACAGGACAATTGGTCGATAATGCGTACATTAAATTTATTAAAAAAAAAGAAAAACATCCAAATGAAAGGAAAAAAATTCAAAGCTAAAAACATAATATTCATGGTTACTATACTATACTAAACTACTTATTTTTGAAATCATTATACTAAACTACTTATTTTTGAAATCATTATACTAAACTACTTATTTTTGAAATCATTATACTAAACTACTTATTGTTAAGATTGTTATTCTAAACCAATTATTCCTGATATCGTTATGCTAAACAACTACTTTTGAAATCGTTATGCTAAACCACTTATTTTCAAATGCTTTTCCAGACCAAACTTTCATCTTGTTTTTACTAAGTTTATTTTTCCAAGCCCTTCAGTATCAGTCATGGAGTTCATCTTAAAAAGGATCTAAAAAAAGGTTAATACATACACGCTTTATTAAAAAAAATTAAAACTTACATAAAAAGACTTTATGCGTACAAAAGATTTATAAAAAAAAAAGAATTAAAAGATCAAAATAAAAGGGAACAAATTAAAAGATAAAAACATAATATTGATCTCAAAAATTTAGAAAAACGATTTAATTGATAAAATTGTGTGCACAAGCTCTTAAAAATTGCAAACCATCTTCGACGTCATAGTTGAGTACAAGTTTTTTCAGTCTTTCCTTAACACGAATGTCTTTTTTGTTTTCCCTTGAAACATCAGCTCCTGAAAATGCCTGTTCTATTAGAATTTCTGTGCTTGATTGTTCAATTCTGAGCTTTTGAATTAATTTTGATAAGTTAGGGTGATGGACATTTACTCTTCTACTGAAGGCGTGGTGCCACCCTTCCAGCGAGTTGTTGGTTTTCGGCAGATCGTTCAG
>JANJGK010000030.1:722596-844417 GCA_039081455.1 Macrobrachium rosenbergii | reverse complement strand
TTTTTTAGTGATTTTATTGAGAGGCCTGTTATGAAAACTATCATTGATAGGAGGCTTTATTGCCTTGTATTGATACAGTCCCTTCGTAAAATATATTTGATAGGAAAAACCATTCATCGTCCGATGTAAGATAACAAATTGGAGACCATATCTCAGAAGTTGTGGGAGAATAAGTTATTCGCATCATCATTTGGGAACATTTAATTCGGCAGTCACTTATGTGGCTGTTAAGGTATTAGAAAACTGTGTTCCCCGTTTCACTGCCAGGTTACAATTCTTGGATTCGCAGTTGTATCCCTAGAGGTGATATTATCCCGCCACGGTTTTTAATTTTGACGAGTCGAATAGGAATGCCGTGTTGTGTTCACTGAAGCATTAAAGTTTTTTTTATTTGTTCATTCAAGAATGTTGTGATTGGCAGAACTTTCAAGATGTTATTGCATGAGGACAAAATTCCTAACTTAAGAACTACCTGAATTACATAAAGTACATGATACTCATTATAAGTGCACAGATCTAACCCATTCACCAAAATTACCTCTGGCCAGGTACCAGCAGATATGAAGTTGTAGATCATCCGATTTCAATTTACTAGAAACTAAATAAGCATCCGCCCGGGCATCCAAGACTCGACAAAGTGTAGGTAAACATCGCCATCTCTCTGCCCTGAAATGGGCCGTTGCATTCCTAATGTTCAGTAAGTTCAGTGTTGAAGTATTAACAAAAACAACAGTTAAATATAGTGAGAAATGTACAACATTGTTAGGAACATGAACGCTCAGGATGGGATTCTGAAATTCATTCTGACCACGAGGTTCCGCCTTAGAGTGTACAGACATTTGAAAAATATCACCAGATTTTGGACGTGGGCCACGTAAACGTACAGTTTACAAGTAAGCAAGAACTGTATGGTGTTATTTTGCAAAACAAGTTCTTGATATTGGGAGGTTTATTTATATGGCTTTTTCTTGACTCTGATTAATATTCTTTATACGAAAAGCTTGAGTCACCATTTGTTTAAAAACACTTGCAGTGTAGAGATCAGCAAGAAATACTCCCGCGTTATTTCAGTTTTTCATGGATATCACTGTTGATTTAATTCCAGTTCCGATTTCCTGCGTGACTATAAAAATGCCGAGAGTCTGTGCTGCGTACGGATGTTTTTCCAAGCGTCACCACAGGAGAAGAGCATTGCATTCCACTCTATTCCAAAATACCAGAAACTAGAAAAAGATGGATTCATTTCTGCAGGCGACAGGATCCAGTATAATACCCTGCCATGCAGTTTACGTTTCGGAGAGAACGCGTGTGAGCGAAACCCGAGGGCAAACTCGGCTTTTCGTGGGAATGAGCCTGGTATCAAGGCGAAAATCGGAAAACTGAAGACTACAGCCGCAGCCTGGTCCCCCTCCCGCTGGAAGGCCTGCGTAATAGTTACCACTTTTTGCTTATGTTTTTGTTCATGTTAACGCCTTTTGTTTGTGTTTATGATCCTAATAGTTTTGTTTACGTTTTTACGTTCATCCCCGAGGGACTGGTACTAAACACGGGGCCCATTTTGCACGTCAACTGATAGTTACCGAACCTGAAGGGCGCCGTAGTAATTTTCGGTTTAACATCGAAATCTGCCAAGTATATTTTAAGGTTAAATCATTCAGCAGTCACAGACATGTACCTATAAAACTTTACTGCTGATAATAAAGGGGAACAACTATAAACACGTCTAGTCATTCGAAATAAGAAACCAAGTTACTGAGGAACAAAAGCCCTTCATAACCTCATCGAGTTTGATTTGGGTTATTCACAATAAAATAATACATTTAATTCTGTCTTGTTGTGTATCAGAAAAGTACTGAGAATTGTTAGAAGGTGTTGTTCCGCATGTTGGATGATATGATTTGTTTTTGTTTTCCGTGTTTTTGTTTTTTCTAGAGAATATTTAGTTTTATACTTTGCAAGGAAAGTTGTTGTAGTTATAAGGTTCTGCTTAAATGGTTATAAGGTTTTCGTTTATTTAGCTTCATCTACAGTTTCATTTGTAAAAATTAATATGCTGAAAATATTATATAGCATGGTTTCAAGCGTTCTAGTTCAGATGTATTTTTGATTCTAAAGATTTGTATGTCCATTTTGATGTACTTTTGTTGGACCATACCCAAGAGCTTGTAATTTTAATTGTATTATTTTGTGGCAGTAAACTTCTATCTATTTATCTGTCAAGTATTGCGTTGCTGTACATTAAAAAAAAAATATTGAAACATGGCAAGCTCCTAATACCGAACGCAATGTGTTATGGTCCACTTTAACATCTGACTGTGTAAAGTCACCACATCGGCGCCAGGATAGTGTTTCGGCGGCGCCATTAATTAAGTCTCCGCTGAGCTTGTTTTCTTTGGTGACTTCCCATTTTCTTCAAGCTCAATTAGTCACGCCTAAAACGTGCCAGGTCACGCATTTTAATCATTTTTACTTTATGCGTATTTATACAAATGTCACACATTGTATATCACATGTTTCTTCATTCACAGGCATCAAGACTGTATCCATATTGTAGCTCTGTATGTTTTGTATTGTAATTTGTACTCGTTCACTGCATATTATTGTTTATTGTTTCGACCTCAGGTCACAGTCAATTCCATTGTCTCTCGCGGCCCGGCGTCAGTCGGCCGCAATATAAGCTGCCTGGATCTGTAATAAAGTAGCAGTAACTTTTACCTGCTCGTTTCTTTGACACCTTACAACTGCATAGGAAAATCAACTGTCGGACTCCACAAAAGACGGCGCGAACGCCCAAGCATTTCGGCTTTAAGCAAAGTTAAACGCTTGTAGCCGAGCTCAACATAATTACAATTATACGTCGTTAAATTCAGGGTACTGGAGTGCATATCACACACAAGTACATAATCTCATGTTTCGATTTTGGATTGTTTTAATGATCACAATGCACAACAGGCAGGTAAGCGGCAAGCATTGATCTCCGAAGACAGACGATTGACAACCTGACACCGCAAATTTCATCAGGGGAACATTTAGAGTTATTCCAACTTCCAGTCGATAAAATTCCTGAGAACGTTACAATGCATTGAGTGCAAAAATTCATTTTTCGAAGTCAATATGCGTGGAGACATAGCGGCACCGAATTCGGAAATTAAGCCAAAGGACCAATATTAGGCAAAGTTATTGAAAATACTTTACTGAAGATGCACATTTGACCAAATAAATTTATAAAAAGATTTTCATAGGGCAAATGAGGAGGGAGATAGCTGCACCGAATTCGGTAATTAAGCCTAAGGACCAATATTACGTCAAGTTACAAAAATACCCTCCAAGACACGCACGTTTGACCAAAGAAATTTACAAGGTTACGACAAAACCTGCATCACTAACTGCATTGCCAAATAAAACGATTACCAAAGGCTCCCAGTCCTTTCAACTCGTAAAACATAGAAAGATTCTTAGATACTTACCAGCATCACTAAGCATTCAGAGGAATTTACTCAACGATGATACGATCAATTGAAAGACTCCTTTGCGAGAATCCTTCAAGAAATCAAGTCAGATCCTAAAAGTCCTGTAAACCCGTACCAGTTCACACAGTAACTCATCGTACGAGCTACGAAGTACGCCAGAGAACAAGGCATCGATTCGTCAAAGCCACAGTTTGGACGTTGTGTCAGACAACCTTAACAAGCTTGTTATAGAGAATTTCGTCATAGCAAAGGATGTAAGCCTCAAGAAATATGAATGAATACAACAAATGTAAATGACATTTACAAAATAAATCGAACATATGCCCAGTTATTGTTATTTTACTTTTACGCTTGTTTGAAAAAAAATGTTTAGGATTTATGCTTGTAAATATAAATCTTCAGATTTTGTAGAAGGCTCCCACATTGCAAAGTGGAATGTTGCTTTAATATAAATAAAAATATGGTTCTCGGTTTCATATAAAGCTGCAACCAAATATACATCTGAATGGTTGTAAAATGTAGAGCCTCTCATCATATTTACAGCAAAATGAATATAAAATAGCAATACTTCTGCTAAACATTCCACACCACTGGTACTATTTTTCAAACTCTAACCGTTTTGCATTTCCTCACATCTTGTGCTGGCGTGTTTGAATGTAGCCTAATTACCATTGCTTTGGTCATAAAAAATTTGCAAATTTCATTCTTAATAAAAATCCCGTTATGATGATTAATAAATCATATTATTAATAAATCATATTATTAATCTGAATGATATAATTAGGGATAATTTTGGGGCGGGATGACCAGTTTTAACAGAAATCATGTTAATTACAGGCTAAAATTAAGCAACATAAATCTGTTCCTTGAGCAAAACATTTTTTTTGTTGAAGTAGACGGTTGCTATATCATGAATGAACAGTCAAGCTGCAGTCTTGTTAAGGACTGAGGGATATATAAACAATTTCCGGTTGGTCCTCTGTTAACTGTATGTATACCTTGCGTTGGAGAATGATTTAGTATTCATAAAGTTCAGCGACTAGAGAATATACTGATCAGAGAAACGTGAAAGAAGGAACAGAGGTAACATTATGGTGCAGTAGTAATGAATTCAAGGAAAGACCAAGACACGGGTTTCTGGAACAAAGTGGCGTGATCATATCAAAGAAGAGGAAATTGCTTAATTACAAAGAAAGGTTGTAAGTCTTTTAAATTTCAAACGAAATGAAATAAGCACGTCATATAAGGACGTACCAGAATGTTCACGATATAACAAAGAAATTATAATACATATACACACACACACACACACACACACACACACACACACACACACACACACATATATATATATATATATATATATATATATATATATATATATATATATATTAACCTGATTATTGGCGATGTTGAACGACAGTAAATTCCATGGAAATAATAATTGCAGATACATTAACTGACTAAATATCTGGAAGCACATGCTGTGAGTGCTTCTTCAATGCGTCATATAAAAAATTTATTCGATTTAATTTCTTAAAATCACATACATTTTCGAGATTACACATAATATAAGAAGCACTTATAGGAAGCCTCCAGATATTCAGTCACTTGAAATATCTGCAGTTATTATTTCCATGGAGTTTACTGTCGTTCAAAATCGGCAATAATCAGGTTAATATATATATATATATATATATATATATATATATATATATATATATATATATATATATATATATTAACAAAATAATTCTACTTAGTGTTTAATGCTAAGTATTATTTTAACGAACCTTTCAGAACATTTGGATTTTATTAGTTGATTGGTATTTTGGAGCTAGTTCTCAATCAGTCTCATGTTTTTTGGCTGGCCAAAATCAAAATTCAATATATTGTTCATTCTTTCAATTTTGAAGTTTTAAGAAACGAAGGCAGCCCAGTCAAGCACTGAGGCACCTTCACCCACCCAGCGCTCGAGACAGTGTGAAGAGGGAAAAAGTTAAATATATCTTAGTTTAACCAGACCACTGAGCTGATTAACAGCTCTCCTAAGGCTGGCCCGAAAGATTAGACTTATTTTACGTGGCTAAGAACCAACGGGACCTACAGCTTATTGTGGAATCCGAACCACATTATACCGAGAAATGAATTTCTATCACCAGAAGTAGATTCCTCTAATTCTTCATTGGCCGGTCGGAGAGTCGAACGCTGGGCCAACAGCGTGCTAGCCGAGAGCTCTACCCACCCCTCCAATGACGAACTGTGAGAAGAGGGAGATGGAATGGTCTGATAGAAGACAAAGAAATCCAGAATAAAATGAGATGAAGTCTGAGGATCTAAAGGTAGAACTGGCAGAGAGCCCCACAGATGTACCAGGAAGTAAGAGTGAGAGAGGTTGAACAGCAACACTGAAGGAAAAAAGGGAATGGAGGTAAAGTAAAAGGATAAAAAGTGGGTGCAGCTAAGGGCCTACGGGATGCTGCACAAACCCTTTAGTAATACCTACAGTGCGCCACGTGAGATACACTGCCGGCACTATCCCCCTACGAGTGCATAGCGAAAAGGAGCCACGATCACTCTCGCCAAATAGGAAAAGGAACATGACTCCCCAGAATGAGGCCGCATGTAGAAGATGCAAACACTGGCATTCGCGTTGAAGTCGGAAAACGAATTGGACACTGCGAAACAAACTGCTTACAAAGTAAACACGAAGAATGGGAATGAACGTTACACACGGGAAGCATGAACAGAGAAAAATAAACAAGTTGCAGAAGCAGGGGAAAGGAAACGCGGACGTCAGTTCCCGTTTCACACGACTAGAGAACACGGAAGTATCCAGCAATGGATTAAAACTGAGATACAAAATTTAGGCCTAAGGCCAAGCGCTTGAACTTATGAGGTCATTCAGCGCTGAAAATAATGTTGAAACAATTGTTAGGAGAGGGTGGAAAGTAAGATGGAAGAAAGAGAATGTGAACGGAGGTACAGTAAAAGGAGTGAAAACCGTTGCCGAAGGGACGCTGCAAAGAATCTCAAGTAAAGCTTACAGTGCACCGCATTAGAGAAGGATCTAGCAATGGAGAAATAGAGGATTTCATTTCTTGAGGGATGGCAAACATTTTTCCTGGAAAGTGAACCTTAGTAGGCTTTTAACTCCATTTCTTTCCACTTTAATGAAAGCGCGGTTTAAAAAATCCTGTCTCTAGATCAATGAGAAGGTCACAAAGTCCAGATTGGGTCTTGACTTATCGTTGAAAATATTTAAACACAATTACTGTGGTATCATTATTCAATTGTACGATCGAAGCCTCAGATGAGGGATCTACGAGTTTTTGGTGGGAAATAATGTACAAAACAGGAAAATATGACATGGATGTGTGTGTGAGTTTGTGTGTTTAGGACTATCTATTAGCATATATCAAACAATGAAATGTGTCAGTTCATCTTAGCTAATAAAACGCCCCTCAAAAACCTTGCTTGCAATAAAGTTATGATGCTCTCACAAAATCTTTTCATCTCCCACCAACACCGATCTCCCTCTCTCTCTCTGCTTCTTATTCCCGTTGCTTGAAGGGCCAGACCGCTCTTTCAAAGGGATGGAAAGCAGCATATATATGTAGCCTGTTGTTCATTTCCCCAATGTCTGGTTATCGAAGCGTCTAGATTCCTGTTAATTTATTGTTGTTATGGGATTTCTACCTGTCAGGAAGATTTCCTGTGCTTGTTAAGTCTCTCCACTTTTGCTGCTTACAGAAAAATGAAAAATGTAAAGAATTTTTCCCAAAACAGATAATATTTATATTGACAGAACTTTTAGAAAGATATTTTTCTTTTAGTGTAACATGCATTTCATACATAAACATAATCCTTCAGACGAGGTTAAGACAGTTTTAATGATAGTAACAGATTTTTTTTTAAATATCCTGGACTCTAAATTGTTGGGTTCTTCATCAAGTATTTGGAAATGATCAAAACTCCCTTTGGAAGCTTTGTTCAGACCTCGAGATTTACGAAATTAGTTTAGCTTTGTGTTTCACTTCCTCCAGCTTCAATTCAACAACAGTTGAATAATACAGAATTTAAGCCAAAGGCCAAGCGCTGCGACCTATGAGGTCATTCAGCGCTGAAACGGAAATTGGCAGTAAGGAGGAAGGTCTGAAAGGTTGGACCAGAAGAAAACCTCACAGTTGTACTTGACATCAATTGTTAGGAGAGGCTGGAAAGTCAGATGGAAGAAAGAGAATATGGACGGAGGTACAGTGAAAGGAATTAAAAGGGGTTGCAGCTACTAATGCCTACAGTGCACCTCGTGAGGTGCACTGACGGCACTACTCCACTGCGGGGGTAGAATGATAGTGGGTATATTAATCTGATAGCAGTTTAATTCTATTCATAAACATAATCCTGGCGCATAATATTTTTAGTATCTTTCTGAATGCTTATTGTGTTTACATAATTACTTTTTATATTGTAAATACACAATTTGGTTTTTATCATAATGAGAATTTCATTAAATTCTCCAGGACTCGTAATGACGAGAGCACTCATTCCTTTTTTTAAGCTCATTTTCAATAAGAATTCCCAAAGAGCATTCCCAGGACATTTCATTGGCTTCTGTATGGCCAATTAACGACATTTTCCACGTCCTTGTTGGGGCATTCCGCAACAGGATGCCCACTAGTACTCACCCACAACAATTAACATTCCTTCACCTTTAGGGACAATTCCCCTCTTGCTCTAAGCCTCGCTGCAACGTCAAAGTCAAAGGCATACTCTCGAATTCCAAGAGCCATGGATTCGTGAATGTTAACTGCTGTCGTTATCTTAGGGAGGTTCGTTACGAGTTCATTTTGGGACACTTTCTGAAATATGTTGGGCATTAACCTCACTATTAGGGTGTTAGGGACGTCGTGTGGTTTCTGTGTAGCAGCTTGGCGGAAAAGTTTCATTTTGCCGATTGCAAGGCAGCGAACACGCACACACTAACCTTAAGTAAATAAAGAACATACTGTATATATGTATATATATATATATATATATATATATATATATATATATATATATATATATATATATATATACTGTATATATAAAAGGAAATGCCACGAAGAACAGAGTGAAACAACGGAGTGGTTGCCAGGCAGTGGCGTCGTGAGGGTTGCTGGCGCCCGGGGGCAAAGCCTTTTATGGTGCCCCCAAAAGGGGGGCCCGTCCGGGGGGGAGAACTATTTTCATTTGAGTGTGCTAATCTTGGCAGGAAATGTTTGCCTTCATTATTATAAATATATTGTGTTGAAAACAAAACATTCTAATTTGCATAATAATATTCTGGGACGATAGAACACAAACCGAATTTGCAAACTGAAATAGTTTATTTTACTGCAATTAATTAATCATTAGCCCTCATAAATAAATCCCAAAATGTTGATAAAATAGCTAAAATGCAGGTTATAGTAAAGCATCACAGTAACCAGTAACTCTTAATAACCAAAGACAAATGGCAAATTAAATAAATTTGAGTAAAAAAAGGAGTTAAACATTAGGGGGCTAAGAAAATCATGAAAATCTACAATTTGTTGCCAGCATACAAGTTAATACTAGAAAAAAAAAATAGAATTTGTGGTAAAAGGCTGAATAGTTACAATGCCTGAAAATAAAACTGATAAGAACTAACTATAAACCTTACGTTTCTTTAAAGAATGTTTAACGTGCGTCAAAATAATGAAAACAAAGACTGAAGTGATGGATGCTTAGGATCAACCATATGCAAGGAAATAAGACGGTATAAAGGTATTAGAATGTAAAGATAATTAGATACTGATAACAGAAAACCTAAACAAAGAAAAGGACTGACAATGAATTGTAGGACATTAAGTATTGATGCACGTTACAATGTGTTTACAGTTTTATCTTTCTAGCTTTTACAGCCGCAGATCTGTCTCTCACGTCATCAAAGTTTATTTTGTTTGCGATCTCTTGCTCTACACTTAGTAGAGTTAAAGCTCTCTTGCCCCATAGATGTTCGCAGATGCGACAAGATAAGTTTCAACTTACTAAATGATCGCTCACAACTAGCAATTGATACTGCAATGGTCAGAAGTATCTGAAGGGCAACTCGAAGGTTTGAGAAAACACTTTCATCACCATATTGTACAATGAAACGAAGTAATTCCTGTGGGTTGGTGATCAAAACATCATCTCGTGTTTTAAGCAGCATTCTGCAATCTACAATTTCGCTGAACAGTTCCAAGCCTTATAAGTCAGTGTCATAGAAACTTGCCACATTAATGCACCTTTCTTTGATGTATGCTTCATTGGTTGTAGATAGCAACTCCTTAATATCCAAAAGAAAGCCAAACTTTGAGTGCAAGTTATGTAGTCTGATGAACCGTTCGCCCATTTCATTATGCATTCTGTCAATAGTACCTTTTAGCAGACGTTGCATCTCATTTTCTGCTGAGAATGGGGCCTGCAGCAGCAGCAGCATCATCTCCAGTTTCACCAGGCATTTTTTTTCTCACTCTACATCGTCTGGCAATTCTCACATCCCAAGCATGATAGAGCTCCTTTGCTTTTTTGATAGATGTCTGGCAGATATCCTCCCGATTAGCAAGGAAATAAACTTGCAACGCCTGGATATCTTGTGCTGCCTCATGGAAATTCAATTTTGGATCCTGCAGCCGCTTCTGGACTCTGTCAATCTTGGTAAGTAAAATGTTCCAAAAACTTCTTAGTGCAGCAAAGAAATCAAATGTCAAAATTCTGCTCAATAGCTGTGTTGCTTCACTTCTGGTATCCGTTTCATTCAAATGACTTCCGATGGTCTCTAAAAGTTGGACCAAATCCCCCACATTTTCATGTATGGGTCGAATTGCATCAGCTCTAGCACTCCAGCGTGTTTCAGATTCAGCTTTCACAGATATAGGCAAATTCTTCTTTAATCTCTCCCATCTATAGATCGACCTTGAAAAGAAAACATACACTGCCTGCACAGTTCCAAAAAATGTGACCATCACCACCTCATGACTAGCGGAATGAACCCCAACCAAATTTAGTGAGTGGGTGTTACAGTTCACATATATTGTTTTAGGGTTCACTGTGGCAAGTCTTTGTTGTACTCCTGATTTGTGTCCAGACATGACAGCAGCAGCATTATCATAACATTGAGAACAACGACAGTCTTCAAAAGGCAAATGATCTTTCTCCAGCTGCTGCATTACTGCATTTACCATATACTTGCTGCACCCTTTTGGTGTACTTGAATAAATCCAAGGAAATTCTCTTTCACGCAAACTGTTTTTTCTTTGTTCCATGTGCGCAGCATCTGGAGTGGAATCAAGCATTATACCGTAATACTTAGCTCTTCGGATGTCATTCAGTAAAGTGCTTTAACAGTAGATACAATTATCTGGATGAATTAATTTTGAACTTCAGCAGACAAATATGAAGGGGACTTTGGATTGGACACTTTGTTTAAGCAGTATATCGTGATTATGCTAGCCTGAGCATGCTGAGGATGGTTGATGGGATACCAGGTGCTGTCCTCACGCGAAACTTATCCTTGCAATAGCCGCTTGAGACAAACTAGCAATCGCTTCCTAGTCTACCTCCGGGGCCTGGGCTCTGTGGCTACCGTCTGTGCTAACTTTTTCATACCTTGGTTCTCACGGCGTGTATAAAATTGTGAAATTGTGTTGACAGTGTTGTTGCGACTGACGTCTTTCTCATTCGAGAATGAAAAAAGGTTGCATAAATTAAAATTTCTTACTATATTTTTCGTTGCAAAAGATAAATAAATAAAATACTTTATGTATTGATAATAACACCAGCCTCAGCTTTATGAAATTGCAGAAATAATTGTTGTCAACAGTTTGCTATGCACAAAAAAATGCTCACGAAAGAAAACGAAACACTAGATTGATGGGGGTAACTATCCAATTCTTTGCACTGACTCACAGTCACTGAACCACTTATTTGATAAGTACGTAATAAAATTTGATAGTATAGTAATTAACACATAATGATTACATTTATATATAATGAACATTAAAGGAAGTCAATCTTCGTTAAATATAAAAATATGTACTGAAAGCTCATAAAACTTAAAGATTCTAAGTTGCTGGTTTCATCAGCCCATTTCCCCCAAAATAGATGTCTTCTCAACTTCAGTTTGGCGCCCCCACAATGCTACGCCCGGGGACATATGTCCCCCCCCAGCCCGCCCCCTCACGACGCCTCTGTCCATAGGGGATCTGGGTGAGCTACACAATTTGTTGAGCAGCCACCACAGTGGCCAAGGAAATACATGTCAAGCGTAACAGATCCTCATCTCCTTGAGTACTAGCATCGGAGGCCACATAGCTCGTCAACTCTTTTGTCGAAGTCCTCTCTTCCTGGTTGTGTGGAACAAAGAATGAAGGATAAGAAGGAACACAGTCTTGATGGTCAATCCCTGTCTGATGACTTGTAAGGGAGGTCAAAACTGTTTGATGTTTCTTATCAGCATGTAGATCTCCCATGAGGAAGGGAGATCGATGCCCTTCAGTAGAAGGACTTGGCTAAGGGCAATTGAACACATGAAATGTACAACTGGCCTCTGTAGCCCAACAAGCTGAGATGGAGAGAAGTTTCTCTTGGCAAAGAGGGACGAGTTAGTCCACTACCTGCTGAGAGCAGCTCCCACCAGAGAGAGACCCCATCGATGACACCAACCACAGGAGACGACCCATTTCGCCTGGTACTCAGTCGCAGAGGATACATAAGTATCCAGAAATCTCTGACACAGTGCGACAAGAAACCCGTAGCTCACACGAGACGCTGGATAGCCTCCAAGCATGAAGTGACATACCTTCCACAGACTGGTGATATTTCTCTGTGTGCTGCTAGTATAGCAGGTTGTGTCAAGGGGAAATCTCTCTTGGTACCTTGGATAGTAGAGCTAGCAGGTCTGGATACCACTTCAACATGTGGCTCCTTGGGAGCCACCAGGATCATCCTGTGATTCAGGGTGATCATGACCCTGTTGCTTACCCAATGGGTTAGACAAAATGGAGGGAAGGCGTAAGCCTCAAGATTTTTCCATGGGTGTTGAAAGGCGTCTCCTATCAACGCCCATGGTACTGGAACGGCAGAACAGAACACGGCAATTTCTGTTGTGTCTATCAGTCGTTGGAGGTCCCAAAGATTGGAAAATCTTCTGAAATGTCTGGGTGTAGGGGCCAAGTCCCAATCACCTGACCCAGGTGACTGAGCTTGTCTGCCATTACATTCCAGTCCTCCAGAATGTACCTGGTTAACAGCTCCACCAGTGTGCAACCACCCACTTGTACACTTGCACCACCAACATGTAGAGTTGAAAGGAAGCCAGTTACTCCACTTGCTTGCTGACATATGCTACTATCGTGGGGATGAGGGTACTGATGCTCATCAGCACCCAAGAGTGCCCCATCATTTGATCCTGAAACTCTTGAAGAGCTAAGGAAGCTGTCTTGAGTTCCAGGATATTGATGCGGAGGTGTTTGTCATTCTGGTTCCACTCACCTGGAGGCAGCAACTCTCCTAGGTGTGCGCCTCATCCCTCAGTTGATGCACCTGAGTACAGGAGCATGATGGGAGGGGGAGTGTAGAGAGACAATCAGAGCTTCCTGTCATCTAGCGACGAGGCTAATTCCCGACTCACTTCCTCCCAGGGAGGAATGGAAAGGAATAAAGAGTTCTTTGTCAGAGACCAGAACTCCTGCATTCTCCACTGAAGGGAACAAAGGTGAAGCCACTCATGAGGGCTCAGCTTTCCCAAGGACTACAGGTGAAAGAAAACGACTCTCCACTGTCAAGTTGGTTGTTCCTGTCGAGCAAGGAATAACTGCACTCTTTTCTGACTTGTTGACATGAGACTGAAGCCGTAACACCAGCACGTCTGGACACTAAGCGTTCTGCTCGAATGTGAGATCAGGCTTCAAACTTGAATGAGGCTGTCAAGTCCCGGCAAATTAGATAAGTCATCTCTTGTCCCCAGACAAATATGCATCCTAATGAGTACTAACCGTACCATCTTCAGCAATGCCTTCACCTCTTCCCAAGGGCGAGGTTGAAGATGAGCCAGGAACTGAAGTCTGGAAGTGGACCGCACATTGAAGAGGGGTGGCTGGAACTCGAAGGTTTCCGGCCAGTACGGTGCCATGTTGCTTCATGACTCGTCAGGTACCCCCTTTTCAACAGCAGAAAGCAGAAAAAAATGCTGCCCTTATTGTCCTTCCCCTTTCCTCATACCTATGCCCCTTCCCAGGGCAGACAGGGGGCTAAAAGGAGAACTGCTGCACACCTTCCTGGTAGGGTAGAAGAAGACTGGGTGTACCTTCGTGGGACCTTAGAAACCTGGGGCTTCCTCAAAACCAGAGAGGAAGAAACAGTCTTAGACGCAGACTTCTAAGACTGGCAACGAGGGCGCAGCCTTGAGAGGCCACGCTCTCGCGGCCCCCAAAACACAAGACCCCGGAGGAGAATGCAAATCGGTTCCCGCCCAAGGGCGGGAAGAGCCAACGAGAGAAACTTGTCTTCCAGAAGAGAGTCAGTCCCTTAGAACTCTCACAGGGCTCCCGAAAGGAACCCCCTACCGGCTTCTTCTAGTGTTCAAACCGATAGGATTGAGATATCAGGCTGGGAACCCAACCGAGCACTGGAAAGCACTCGGGGAGCGCTTGTAGTGCCGGCAGGAAGAGCTGAGACACCTGGGTGCCTCGGCCCTCTCTCGCACTGCTCCCACACTGGGCTGGGGAGAGTACTCTCCAGACAAGATCAGGATACTCGAAATTCCACAGAATCTCGAGCACTCGGGGTGGCTCGCTAACGAGCGCCCGAAGCAGCACCCATCTTAAAGGCGGAGCCTCTAGGACAAATTGGTTCCTGGACCTGAAGGTCAGGAGGAGCCAACAAGAGACCCACTGCCTCCTCGGAAGGAGGCAGTCCCTAGACATCCAAGGACATCAAGTGTTTATGTTAACTACTTGTTTAGTTGTTTGTGTACATACTGTTATCTGAAAACAACTTAACTACTCTACTGTAAATATCCAATCTATTGTAACATTACTCATATGGTATTTATCTTTTGTTTACTATAACTCTAAAACTGTAAATAAGTTAGTCAGTGTATATCGAAATTCTAAAGGAATAGGAATAAAGCACAGCACGCAGTTTCTGGAGTTTCATATTTCTACCAAAGGAAATCAACATGGTGGCAGCAGTTATTTAAAGAATCCCCAAAAAAAAAGAAAGAAAGAAGACTATTGTTACAAAACGTGTTTTCCTGAAGAAAATGGCTGAATCTGTGTTTCGTTTGCCTCCACCACTAGACCCCTTGGATGATAATCTTGCTGATACTTTCAAAAAATGGAGGAGACAAGTGGACATCTACATGACAGCAAGCGGAGCTAGTTCTAAACCCAAGAAAACGAAGGTTGCAATTATACTCCATTGCGCAGGATCACAAATGGTAGAAATATTTGACCAGTTTAATTTTGAAACAGAGGAGCAGAAAGATAATCCTGATGATGTAATTAGGAGATTAGAAGAGTATTGTTGTCCTCGTACCAGTGAAGTGTTACAGTCCTTCAGGTTTTGGAAAGTTACATACAAACAGCCATTTAATTCATTTTTGATAGAACTCAAGGTTCAGGGCGATAAATGTAATTTTCAAGAAAAAGAGCGAATGATAAGGGATAAAATTGTGTTTTCAGTGACAGGGAAACTACAGGAGCTGCTACTTCGAGAAAGAAACTTAAATTTAGAAAAAGCTCTCGAGATATGTCTGGCTTATGATGCAACCGTTAATTGTGCTAAAGAGATGTGCGAAGTTGGTTCTGAGAATGTTAATAAGGTGAACAATTGGAGAACCAAAACTACAGATGGTTCCTTTAATAAGGATTTTACGGACTCAAAAAATATGGACAGGTATGCCGTGAAGTGTCGATTTTGTGGGTATAAGCATGAATTTGAAAAATCAAAATGCCCAGCATGGGGAAAAGTCTGTGAAGCATGTAAAGGAAGAAACCATTTCAAGGCTGTGTGTAAGAAAACGGTTAAAATTGTTAAAGAGAAGAACGAAGAGGCAGATGAAGGCTACGATCATTACATGTGGATGGCACCGGTTGCAATGAAAAATTCAAATAGATTAACTGCATTACTAATTGTAAACGATACCGAGGTTAGATTTCATTTGGATACGGGTGCTGACGTGAATGCAATATGTCAAAGGTATGTCAAAAGGGATCAAGTGCGACCAAAGTCTGTGAAACTCGCCATGTGGAATAAATCCAAGCTTTCGCCCATTGGCGAGACGACATTGAATGTGAAGAACCCCAAAAATGATGAAATTAGAAGTGTAACCTTCATTGTGGTTTCAAATGACTTAATGTGTTTACTTGGGTCAAAGACATGTCAAGAGATGGGATTCGTGTTTGTCAATGGTAAAGCATTTGTATCAAAAATTGACATAGACCATGAGATGAGCGACCTTGGTGACCTTGGAGAGGTTAAAATTAATGTAGATTCTACATTACCAGCAAGAATATTACCGTGCCGACGTTTACCCATTGCATTAAAATCAAAGGTTCAAAAAGAGTTACACTCTCTTGTGAAAAGAGGAGTTTTGATTTCGGAGACTGAACCAACTGAATGGGTTAGTCAAATGGCAGTCGTTCAAAAAACAAATGGAAAGTTAAGAATATGTATCGATCCTCAGCCACTCAACAAAGCTCTTAAAAGGGAATATTACATATTACCAATTTTGGAGGATATACTGCCAAGTCTAAAACATGCCAAGATATTTAGCAAACTGGATGTTCAAGAGGCTTTTTGGCATATACGACTGGATGAAGAATCCAGCAAGTTAACAACAATGATTACCCCTTTTGGTAGATATCGATGGGCTCGTCTACCTTTCGGGCTGAAGGTGAGCAGTGAAATATTTCAGCGAAAATTAAATGAGGCATTGGAGGGGCTTCGGGGTGTATACTGTGTAGCTGATGATATTGTGGTCATTGGTTTTGGAAATGAGGAACACGACGCAATGCGTGATCACGAACAAAATCTTCAGTCACTACAGAAGTGTTGTTAAGAAAAAAAGATCAAACTAAATGAAGAGAAATCTGTTTATAGAAAAAAGGAAATCGCGTTCATGGGACATCGTTTAACATCATCCGGTGTGACGGTTGATGAAAATAAGGTAAAGGCCATTAAAGAAATATTATGATAAAACTGCAAGAGATATGACACCATTAAACGAGGGGCAACCTGTATATTATCAAAATCCAGACAAGAAGGGTTGGGAAAAAGGGCTCATTAGCCATGCACAAGGAAACCGATCCTATATAATTGAAGGAAAGGAAGGAGGAATTTATAGAAGAAATAGAATTCATATCCGTCCAACTACACAGGATTCATTGGCAATACCAGAAATGGAAGAAACTAGTAAATTGAGGGAAACCAGTGTTAATGATGAACAAACAAGCTATCATCCTATTTACGACATGCCTAAATTGCCAAGAAGATCAGCTCGTCTGCAAGAAAAGATGAAGGGCGAATAATTTATTGTTTTTATATTTTAATGTTTACAATGTATCCTACTTGTTCCTTATTTTATGTTGTATCAATTTGTTTAGTTTCTTATTTTTGCCAAAACCCAAAGAAAGGGGGATGTTTATGTTAACTACTTGTTTAGTTGTTTGTGTACATACTGTTATCTGAAAACAACTTAACTACTCTACTGTAAATATCCAATCTATTATAACATTACTCATATGGTATTTATCTTTTGTTTACTATAACTGTAAAACTGTAAATAAGTTAGTCAGTGTATATCGAAATTCTAAAGGAATAGGAATAAAGCACAGCACGCAGTTTCTGGAGTTTCATATTTCTACCAAAGGAAATCAACATCAAGGAGAAAAAAGCAGCCTTCCTCTCCTTTGACTGACAGAGGTCTATCCGGTTCCTGGGACGCCCTCAAACCTCGGGAGAGGAAGAGAAGAGGCAGCAGAAGGCAAAATCGAAGATAAGCTGAAGAAGACGGCAGCTACTTCTACAGGGCGACTTCACCTTCATTCTGACATCTACAGGATGGTGGACACGAAACATAGTAACTTTCAGGCCAGCTAGGCAGGATCACAATGGAAGCGGTCTAGGACACGACCACCAGGAGAAGCAGCAGGCATGATCAGGACAGCTGATGCAGGAGCTACAGAAGTGGTTCGGAAGGCAGGAGCTACAGCACCGGCCAGGAACGTTGCATGAACGTCACCAGCAGTGACAGGAACGATCAGGACAGCTGCAGCATGAGACCAAGAAGAGCCACCCAGAGACTGTTGCCAAGTCAACAGGAGCATAACACAGGAAACAGCAGGAGCAGATGGACCATAGATAAGCCAGAGGCAGCGCCTAGGTGGGAACAGAGTCGGAACGATCCTGACGTGGAACTGATGTAATGATAGCGAGGAGAATATTAGTTAGGAATAGTGTAAATATAAAGGAGAGAAAAAGAAATGAGAGAGAACCATTAATAGACAAATGATAGTCAGAGAAAGAGAGAGAGAGAATAACGAAACAGGAAGTGTTATGAGTATGTAGCCAAAACATTCTGTAAGCGTAATCTACGCGCAGTCGTAACAAAAATGCCTACCTGTCTCACCTGTGAGCTGACCGTTCAACTTTTGCCAGAACCTGAAGACTTCCAGTGACATCATTAGATCCACCCATGAAAGAGGGAATTAAGTCAATTAATCACACCCATAGAGACATCGTTAGATAATCTCCAACCATTAAAGACGTCTACAAGGTGGAACAGAGGCTATTGCCCGCCTGTTGGTGGGATGGACATTTTCCTATGAAGAACCTTCAATAAGCAAGCTTAAAGGGAGAGAGAAGCAGATAGATGGAGAAGCAGAGAAGGGAAGAGCAAGGGCCTAATGGAGTGAGGTCAAGAGCCTCACCAGTTGTGGATTAAGATACAAGGCTCATACTTCGATTCACTTAACTTGTATATATAATGTATTCTTTACTGGTGTGTTAATGAAGTAAGAAAACTGCACTGTCTTCCTAAGCCTCCTGGGACTCTAACAACAAACAAAGCCAGAAACAAATAAAACAAACAAAAAGAAAAGAACATCATGACACTATGCCATTCCAACCAGGTACTGTGGTCAATTTTGAAGCAACACTGTATGAACATCAGGACTCCTTCATGCAAAGATATCCCAGCTGAGATATCCAGCCAACTACTGATGTGCCTACAGTGCTCACTGTCAACCTGAAAGAAAAAGCAAAGATGATTAGTACAGGGAGACTCCTCTCGCTTCAAGGAGGACTGCCCTATGCAGCAAGAGGATGCCCCTGAGAAGAGATTGCCGACTACTCACGCCCACCCCCCTCTCCCCACAGTCTTCGCCCAACGAGTGAGCAAAGAGGACAAGGGAGAGAGATCTCTCCTTAAGGAGAGATAAGGAAGAACCTACAGGAAGAGAGAGGGAAGGAGGGGAGGCCACCATGGAAGCGAAACTTACTGACGACGCCCGCAACCTCCCCGCCCGGCAACTCTCCATGGCGCAGGTGGCGAAAACAACTCAGCACAAGTAGAAAGGAAGTAGTCATGCCCTTGTACACGGAGGGCGGCAGCCCAAGAAGGGGAGCGCACTTGTTACATCCCAATCAATGTAGGGGAGCAAAGATATTACATCCCAATCTAATATCTCCGAACGTACAGGGGAACGCCTTCAGTATCTAAATAAAGGGTTACTGGAAGAGAAGCATTACCACTCAGTTACGCCCCCTCTAAATACGCCCTTGGCCATCAAACCCAAGACACAGACACAGGGGAACGACGGCTTGCAAGGCTATCACAAATCGTGGGTGTGTATATTAATAAATATCAAAGACACGTAATATATACACAAAAATACAGAAAGATCCCACTGGGATAATAAAGGGATTAACGACAGTTGGGCAAAGAGATCCAAAACCACGTCTGCAATGCATGTTGGCCGAAAGCAAAACTGGAATGTTTACATCTGGGCAGGCGGATATTCCCCACCTACCTGATGGTAGTTACTGCCTAACCACCTTGTTCAAGAGTTTAATGGCCGTGTCCAGCTTTGCCATAAGTAATTCCTAATGTAAAGGATCGACGGTTTGAATATCGTGTCGGAACAAATGACATGCTCAAGTTCTACATGGAGGCTGGGAAGGAATTGGAACTGACGGGCCAAGCCCTGAGGGATTGGGTCCGAAAGAAGCTAAACGGGGCCAAGGAGGAAACGGAGAAAGAAAGGATAGCACAGGAGAAACGGGAAGAGGTGGAAAGACAGGAGAAAGAAAGGATAGCACAGGAGAAACGGGAAGAGGTGGAAAGACAGGAGAAAGAAAGGATAGCACAGGAGAAACGGGAAGAGGTGGAAAGACAGGAGAAAGAAAGGATAGCACAGGAGAAACGGGAAGAGGTGGAAAGACAGGAGAAAGAAAAGATAGCACATGAGAAACGGGAAGAGGCAGAAAGACAGGAGAAGGAGAAAGGATAGCACAGGAGAAATGGGAAGAGGCAGAAAGGCAGGAGAAGGAGAAAGACAGACAGGAGAGGGAGGAAGGAAGGGCGCATCAGCTCGCAGTGGCAGTCCAAGGCGTGCACAACACACCAATGCCCTCTCCACATTTGACTCTCAGTGGTGTAGGCTCCCTCGTAAGAAAATGGGATGAAGCTGAGCTTGAAGCCTGGCTTGGCCATGTCGAGTAGGTCCTGAAGACCTATCAACCATCTCTCTCTCCTGCAGAAGTATCCTTAATCTTCAGAAAGCACCTTGAAGGAAAGGGTGCCATCGCCTTCACCGCTCTCCCAGCGGGTGACCAAGGAAATCTCGCCCTCGTCCACCAAGCTATCACCAAAGCCTTCGAGATTACTCCTGACTGTTGGAGAAAAAGATGGAGAGGCATGCCAAAGGAAGTGGGCCAGAACTGGTCTAAGTGGATCTTCAAAAAGAGCTAAGCCTTCAAAGGTGGCTAAGTACTCACAAAGCCACTAATGCGGACGACATCCTTGAGCTCTTCCACCTTGAGGACTTCCTATCCTATGCTCCACCAGCCCTGGCTACCTATCTATGTGATAAGGCTCCTAAGATGGTGACTGAGTGCTGTCGTTGGGCTGACAGCTGTGACACTAACCATCTTCATCTTAGCTCTCACGGGCGCAAGCTCTACTTCTCCTCACCTACTGCAATCAGCTCTCAGCAGCAGCACAAGAACGGGCACCACCCTAAGAAACCAGTGTGTGATCATTGCAAGAAATTCGGGCATTCCACTGAGCAGTGCCACCTAAAGGCTGAAAATCAGCCAGAGTTCCTCTAAATTCTGCAAAGGGACCATGTCCAACTAAGCCAAACCCAGCCACTGGGTGAAAACCAACAGGCCTGATCCCTCCACCAGGACAGTGCTACACAAAGACCACAGTGCAAATTACTGAACAGCCTGTAAGGCTTATGGGTACTCCACCCTATGGGGAAAATGCCCTTCTAAAGTAGCTACACCTGCCATTGCCCTGGCGGTGACAAACCCTAAGGCCTTAGGCCCTCCTGCCAAAGGTCCCATATTCGTGGCACCTCCTCGAGGTCTCTACTCCGCACACCAGGTCACCGCATTCGATGACACTGGTGCGCAAATCTCCCTCATAAGGGAAGACAAGGTCCCCCATGGGGCTACCATTGACAAGCATCAGCTCACTACCATAGAAGGATTCAATCACATGAAGATAATTCTCCCAGCTGTCAAACTGAGGGTCACAAGACCCCACCGATCAAAACTCTGCATTCTTGCAGTAGTTCCCTCCTTTCCAGGAGACTATGACATCCATTAACTTGTTTGGGGTCTTTCAATCTTACTGACTGGGTTTCCTGTAATGTGTCTAAAACAGTCTCTCAAAATGTTTCACAATTTTTCACACTACATTTAAAGTGGTAGCAGGACATAAGCAGTGGTCCTGTCTGCTCGCTGAATAGCAAAGCCTTTATTATCATAAAGTCTTTTGGCAGCATCTTTGAATCTTGCAATTCTTTGACTCGTACATTTCCTTCTTGTTCCAACTTGAATATATTTTCAAAAGGGGCAACTCCCAACCTCTTCTTCAGAAGATCCAGTTTTCTTTTCATATAATTTTATTCAATGATTGCTATAATATTTACCATGGATGCCTTAAGGACCATCTGATTGAGGGGTGTAAAGGCAATTCTGACTACTTAGTAATTTTGACCAAGTTGAATATATACAATAAATATCCTATAGGTAATATTATATACAAACCAAATTTTTTATGGTTATTGTTTTTATTTTTTATACAACAACACTTTTCCCTGAGAGTATTTTATAATGCCAAGAAAAGACAGATTATAATTTATTAATCTGAAAAAAAGAAAGTGTCAAGCTGGAAGGGGATGAAAAAAAAAAAGCGTTAATTTCAGTGTGATGAATGAATAAACAATATGGGGATTCATTAGAGTGAAATTTTCTATACAATTTTCATAATGAGAGTGCAGTTTTAAATGTTTATTCTCCTATATAGTTTTCCTTGCCTTCCATTCATCTGCAGCAACCGTTTGAAGATCTAAGTGATCAGTTAAATCACTTTCACAAGCTGGCAGCATCAGACAATGTAAACGTTTTCCTTTTGTTCGGTTTCGCAAATAAGTTTTTAATAGCTTCAGCCTGCTAAATGACCGTTCACTTTTACACTACTGAAGGTGGTACAGTCAAAAACAATTTGAAAACTTTTGACAGATAGAGAAATAAATTATGTTCTTTATGAGCTCTTAATGCAAAATCTGTACAGATGGTTTTCTGATCTACTTCAGGATGCTGCTCCACATACTCAGAAAAATAAGTCCTGAAAACTTCTAATTCAACAGACAGTGATTTGGTGTCGCCTAATTCGCAGGGGTACGATTCCGACCAAATTTTTAAGGCTTCTGTAAAAGTTTTCTTTGTCACTGACAGTTACATTAGGATTGGGAACTTCTGAAAAAGATCTGAATGAGGACCTGAAATTTTCATATTTTGAAGCTAACACGCTTATCATCATATCTAACACTCCATTCATTTCCTTTCTGTAATATGATAACAAATTGAACTCAGCACTCGAATCAGGACTGTCATCTAGTCTTTTGGGCAGTTTGCTCTTTTGGTACACTCTTCAATTCACACACTCATATATACACACACACACTATACAGGTGTGTATTTAAACAACAAATGCTGTCTATTTTTGACCAACTCAAAATCAACATTGAGGGGGTAACCGGCCCCCATCCTTCCCCACAGTCGGGCCATCCCTGATGTTATATCTTTTGATGCAGTTATCATTCATTGACTTGTGCATTACAGTAAATCAAAAGTTTTTGATTAATGCATATAATTGCAGAATTCTTCCCTTTTAAAGGATAAACTTTGTGTAATTCTTACTGGAATGGTGATCCGTGCAAAAAGTTCATCTATATATTATGTATAATAATAATAATAATAATAATAATAATAATAATAATAATACAGAATTAACCATTTGATATTCATGGAGGACACCAAGCTGTATGGTAAGAGCATCAAGGAAACAGATACCCTAATCCAGACTGCAAGAATTGCATCTGGGGACATCAGGATGGAGTTTGGAATAAAAAACTGTGCCTTGGTCAATGTACAAAAAGGCAAAGTAACGAGGACTGAAGGGATAAAGCTACCAGACAGGAATAGCACCAAATACATAGATGAGACAAGATAAAAATACCTGGGAATAATAGGAAAGGATATAAAACAAGAGATGAAGGACACAATCAGCAAAGAGCAAATACAGACAGACTATACGTAACATGAAAGGAAGGGGGGAGAGGGCTACAAAGCATAGAGGACTATGTCAACATCAAGAGCAGAGCAATGGGGCAATATCTGAAAACAAGTGAAGACGAGTGGCTAAGGAGTGCATGGGAAGAAGGACTGATAAAAGTAGACGAAGGCCCAGAAATATACAGTCAGGAGAATGAAAAACAGAACAGAGGAATGGCACAACAAACCAATGCATGGACAGCACATGAGACAGACAAAAGAACTGGCCAGCAATGAAACATGGCAACGGCTACAGAGGGGAGAACCCAAGAAGGAAATAGAAGGAATGCTAACAGCGGCACAAGATCAGGCCTTAAGAACCAGATATGTCCAAAGAACAATAGATGGAAATAACATCTCACCCATATGCAGGAACTGCAATATGAAAGACGAGACCATAAACTACATAGCAAGCGAATGTCCGGCGTTTGCACAGAACCAGTACAAAAAGAGGCATGATTCAGTAGCAAAAGCCCTCTACTAGAGCCTGTGCAAGAAACACCAGTTAGCTTGCAGTAATAAGTGGTACGAACACCAACCTGAGGGAGTGATAGAAAGCAATCAGGCAAAGATCCTCTGGGACTATGGTATCAGAACACACAGGGTGATGTGTGCCAAAAGACCAGACGTGATGTTGACTGACAAAATCAAGAGGAAAGTATCACTCATTGATGTCGCAAAACCATGGGACACCAGAGTAGATGAGAAAGAAAGAGAAAAAATTGAAAAGTATCAAGACCTGAAAATCGAAACAAGAAGGATATGGAACATGTCAGTGGAAACTGTACCCATAATCATAAGAACACTAGGCACAATCCCAAGATCCCTGAAAAGGAATCTGGAAAAATTATTTGCTGAAGTAGCTCCAGGACTCATGCAGAAAAGTGTGCTACTAGAAACAGCACACATAGTGAGAAAAGTGATGGACTCCCAAGGAGGTAGGATGCAACTTGGAACCCCACACTATAAAAACCACCCAGTCGAACAGGATGACTGTGATAATCCAAAAAAAAAAAAAAATAAATAATGATAGTAATAATAATTAATACTGTAATAAGATATTTATTTTGGCTCAGGGCCATATACATGGGATATACAAAGTGGATACAGTACAATATACACAATCCAGATATGTGAAATAAAATTATAAAAATGATAATTGGCAATATCCACACAGTTACTGAAGGTGGCAGCAAAAATAGTAATTATCAGAATGGTAATGACAGTACTGTGCTAATATTGAGAACAGTACTAAAAATATAAAAAAAATGGTAACAATTAGAAACAGATTGCATAATAACAGCTTAAAAAAAATAAATTACTTTAATCATTTACCAAACAAGTCCTATCTCAACACGTCAGACTGGTTAGCTTAATTAAATCAGAATACAGTAATACAGCACTTTCATCATTTACAAGGAAATTCCTGTCTCAACACTTCTGACTGGTTAGCTTATAACAGATTATAATAATACAATAGTTTAGTCAGTCCATTGTGTCCAGTGGGCTAATACAACGCATTAGGATTTACTTATGCTTCATCACATTCTTTGTAGAATATTAAAACCAAGAACACAGCGAAAAGTAATCAGATAAAACTGCATGACATTTCACTGAAATATTCAAGCTTACAACTTCATTTAGCATAATGCTAAATAACAAAAGTAAGAAATATTCATGTCAACCAATGACAAAACTAATTCTTAATTTAGAAATCATACAAAAAGTACATGTGAACATGAAAAGTGAAGTAGACACCAGAAAATTTCTTAACCTAGTACTGAACAGTGTTCATTGAGTACAATTGTAAACAAAAGAAAAACTAAAAATGTATACAGTACATGACCTCTTTCTAGTATGACTTTTCACACACCTTTTGAGACACCTTGATTCAAAATATCTCCTCTGGCATTTATGAGACGTGAATGGCTTCTCTCCAATATGGGTTCTCGTAATGGTTTTGAGGGCAGAAGAATACCAGAAACCTTTTTGGCATTCAGTACATTTAATTGCCCTCTAAATATTATGCATTTCCCTGAGTAATCTCAAAATATTTGAAATTGTCTAACATTTTTGATATTAGGACTGGAGAATGTCCTCTCTCTGCAATGATTTGCACTGTGTAGTTTGAGAATTTCAGAATTAGAAACACTACCTGAACAAAGATCAAGAATACAGTTTCCATCTAGTATGAATTTCGTGTTTTGAGATAACTTGAACCAGAAAAACTTCTTTGACATACAGAGCAAGTGAATGATTTCTATCCTGTATGAATTTTCATGTGTGTTTTGAGATGACTTTGAAGAGAAAAATTTCTTTGACATACAGAGCAAGTGAATGATTTCTATCCTGTATGAATTTTCATGTGTGTTTTGAGATGACTTTGACAAGAAAAATTTCTTTGACATACAGAGCAAGTATATGGTTTCTCTCCTGTATGAGTTCTCATGTGTCTTTTGAGGTGACTTAAACTAAGATAACTTCTTTGACATACAGAGCAAGTGAATGGTTTCTCTCCTGTATGGTTTCTGATGTGCATTTTGAGACTTTCAGAATGAGTAAAACTACTTTGACATACTGAGCAAGTGAATGGTTTCTCTCCTGTATGAGTTTTCACGTGTCTTTTGAGATGACTTTGACGAGAAAAACTTCTCTGACATATAGAGCAAGTATATGGTTTCTCTCCTGAATGAGTTCTCATGTGTGTTTTGAGATGACTTTGACGAGAAAAGTGTCTTTGGCATATAGAGCAACTATACGGTTTCTCTCCTGTATGAGTTCTCATGTGTCTTTTGAGATGACTTAAACTAAGATAACCTCTCTGACATACAGAGCAAGTGAATGGTTTCTCTCCTGTATGACTTCTAATGTGTATTTTGAGACTTTCAGAATGAGTAAAACTACTTTGACATACTGAGCAAGTGAATGGTTTCTCTCCTGTATGAGTTCTCATGTGTCTTTTGAGATGACTTAAACTAAGATAATCTCTCTGACATACAGAGCAAGTGAATGGTTTCTCTCCTGTATGACTTCTAATGTGTATTTTGAGACTTTCAGAATGAGTAAAACTACTTTGACATACTGAGCAAGTGAATGGTTTCTCTCCTGTATGAGTTCTCATGTGTCTTTTGAGACTACCTAAGACAGAAAAACTTCTTTGACATACTGAGCAAGTGAATGGTTTCTCTCCCACATGAGTTTTCATGTGGGATTTCAGGTGTCGTGTCTGTGAAAATGTCTTTTGGCATTCATCACATGTTATTCGCTTCCCTGCTGTGCTGCTTCTCTTTGAAAATACTTCTTTTCTACCCAAATGTCTATTTTCTTCTGCAATACAGATCTTCTTTCTGCTTTCATCATCACAGCTTGGAGAGCTGTCCTCGTACTTAATAGATTTGGATGAAGAGTTATCATCAAATTCACTATGATAAAAAAATTCTGGTTCTGCCTTGACTTCTAAGAAAGGATCTGCATATAAAGAGTCTTCATCTGTGTTTTCAGTAAGATCCTCCTCCAAATTCTCCTTCTCCTCTTTGATTAACAGCATTTCCACAGGATGTTCAACGTACAATACTCACTCCTAGTTAGGATCTGATGAAATTTTTCTCTGTTTGGAATACTCTGAAATAAAATAAAAAACAAACCTGAGAAAAACATGTTTTGAATATCACCGTTGATAAAAAACAATGAATAAGAGATTCAAAATAATTTCATGCTTTAAAGTATGTGCTTTTTTCAACTAAAATAAGCATCGTCTGGAAAAACAAATATCACAATGCAGTGATCATTTGGACACAATCTGTCTCAAAAGAAACACAACAGCCCTGGATTCTGTTTGGAATCAACAAATTTATTCAAGCCAAAGTTGGTTGGCAATTCAACCAGCTTCTGCCTTTACCACAAATTCCCGACTTACTCTAATTTTGAAAATCATATGAACAGCATCTTTCCTTAATGAGTTGTGAGTATTATAAATCTATTTACAGAAGAATGACTTTTCTTATACAAATTGCAAGTGCATTTTGAGGTGGTTCTAATGAAAAGGCTACTTGGACACCCAGTGCATATAAATAATTTCTATCTAGTATGAGTTTTCATGTGCCTTTTGAGAACATGGGATACAGAAAAACTCCTTCAGCATAGGTGAATGGGTTCTCTCCAGTATGGGTTCTTAAATGTACTTTGAGAGAAGAGGAATGATACAAACCTTTTTGGCACTCAGTGCAAGTGAAAGGCCCATCTCCAGTATGAAATTTCATGTGTAATTTCAGGCTATTCAAATGTGTTCAACTTTTTCGACATTCAGAACAAGCGAATGGCTTCTCTCCAGTATGATTTCTGATGTGTATTTTGAGAATGTCAGAATGAGAAAAACTGTTTGCATAAAGAGCAAGTGAATGGTTTCTGCCCTGTACGAGTTCACATGTGGAACTGGAGATGTCTTGAAATGGTAAAGCTTCTTTGCATATGAGGGAAGTAAATGGTTTCTCTCCTGTAAGAGTTCTGATATGCACTTTCAGATTAATGGAGGGACAAAAATTACTTTGACATACATAGCATGTGAATGATTTCTCTCCAGTGTGAATTCTCATGCAAATGTTGAGAAGATTTAAGTGAGTAAAAGTACTCTGGCATACAGTGCAAATATATGGTCTCTCTCCAGTATGGATTCTTATGTGGATTCTGGGATGACTCAAGTGAGAAAAAGTACTGTGACATTCTGCACAAGTTATTGGCTTCCCCACTATGTTGGTTTTCCATACAAACATAATCCTTAATTTTGTCATTACTTTTATCAATATTACAAGATGATTTCTCATGAAATACAATTCTGCAAGACATAATCAATAAATTATCTGCAATTGCAGTAGGCAGTGGTACATTTTCTTCTCTAATACCCTTCTTTCCACATTCTACATCAAAACTTGGTGGTCTTCTTCACTCTTCATACGCTGGTATCTATATTTTACATTACCTTCACCATAATCAATATATTATGGCTCCCCATTGACTTCTATGGAAGAATCTACAAATAACGATCCATCAACTGTGATTTTGGTATGCTCATCCTCCAAATTGTCATTTTATTGTTTGATTAAAGGCAAAACTGAGTTTTCAGCTCTCAATCTCAAAGGATGTTGAATATACAGCCTTGAAATAAAGTCAGTTTTGTCAATGAATATTCAGTTTCATCCAAAAAAGCTTTCAGAATGAACCAACTACAGTATGTCCCCCATTATCACGTTAAGTTGGTATCCCGCCCCCTCTAAAAATGCTTATAACTCCCTATTTTAATAGTTCAAACACAAATATACCTCAAACTATCACCCTAAAACCCTTTAATATAATTTCAAAGTCATCTACAACATTACCCATAAAAATATGTGAGAAAACTAAACTCAAGTTCCCCCTATATTCAAGGTCCTGTTTTATTTTTTCAGATAGAGGAAACATTGGGAATTCACAAGTAGACTTAAGTACTGTACCTAAATACTTAAATACAGTGCTTCCCCACTTTTTCCTGGGGATAGGTTCCAGAACCCACTGTGGCAATGCAAAATCCGTGGAAATGCAAAACCCCCTCTAAAAATGCTTATAACTGCCAAATACCCTGTGAACCTTAAACTAAAATGCTTACAACTGTTTATTTTTAAGGTTCACTGCCTAATTTAGTAGTTCAAACAAAAGTATACCTTAAACTGTCATACTAAAACAATTTAATGTCAATTCAAATAAAAATACACCACAAACCATCATCCCATCTTGTACAACTGTTACTCTTTTGTATGTATGCCCCTTAAAATGCTTATAACACTGATTTACTAATTTTAAAATATTAACATAATAATGTAAACACAGCAAAATATCTATAAAATGTTTACTACAAATTAAATAAATCTTTAATACAAATTCAATAAATCTGTCTTTCAGAATGTTTGGCAACTAATCAAGTTACCCCTGTATACAGAAGCATTGCCATTTTCTCTCATAGTATTGAAGTCATCCCGTTTTCTTTATATATTGGTAAAAACAATTAAAATTATCACTAATTCGCTTCTTTTCGTTGAGCAACACTGTTTATTCACTAATTACTGTATATTTTCATATTGTTTTCATGAAAAAATACAGATTTTTAGGATAAAACTATTTTACAGTGTACTTACACTGTAGTAATGTTATCAGCAAATTCTGCGAATCAGTGAAAGTTCCCCGCGGAAAAGTGAACAATGTGTTCCAAAAATTCTGCAACAAAATGAAGCGCGAAAAAGCAGGGTAGCACGGTATGCACTGAAAAACAAATACCAAATTATAAATGCAATCAACAGTGATAAAATATTCTCTTATGTACTGTTGTGTGTTACCCATGCAGTACTTAGAATCAACTAAACTTGTAATGAAAACTCTCTCTCTCTCTCTCTCTCTCTCTCTCCTTGCATTGAAGTCCAAGCACAGTAGCTGGGGATGAGACTGACGGGCTGGTTAAACTGGCTGGGGAGGAGAGTGTAACCTTGTGTTGCCTACGTATGAAATTTGGATTTTAAATATTTTTACAAAATGATTACAGATGAAACATCAACAGTGATAAAATATTCTCTTGTGTAATGTTATAATATATTTGATAACCATAGAGCCAACTAAACTTGTAATGAAGCACGGTACAGTGAATCTGAGAAAAATATGGCAACATGTACCTACATATACACTCATTTGGGACGATCAGTTTTTTATACAGTACATATTACGATGATAATAGATTAATCCTACTAATGCTTCACCTTTCCCTGTATAGTCGCCTTCGAACCCTGTGATTGCGTCTGTGGAAGGTAATGCCCTTGCGCAGATTTTGAGCTCCATTCGTACTTTGGAGTCTAAGGTGTTGGCTATTGAAAATGCAGTGAAGTGTAGTGATCCCCCCAGTGTTGTGGAGGGGGCGTCAGATCGGCCCTATAATGCCTCTAGGCCTGGACCTCTGCCGAACTCCCAGGACTTAGGGAATGGGCATTTCGAAAGCCGCAAGAGGGTTACGGGGACCCCCCACCGATCTGGCATCCCTTCGGCAGGCCTTGTTGACGTTTCCCAGGCTGCCAAGGATCGTGCTCGCGCACGGGTCCTTAAAGACTGCTTCTCGTCCTCCGAGGCGCCCTCTCCACGCAAGGGGTCGCGTTCTCGGTTGGACTCTCGTTCGTTCAAGAGGAGCTTCGTTGAGGAGGACGCTTCTTCTCCTCTTTCTCGTGCTTTGGAGTCTTCTCCCGACTGGTTGCGCGACTTGCCGCCACAGAAGAAGACCAGGACTTCTTCTGAGGAGGACGTTGTTGAACGTCCCAGCCGCCCCAAGAAGAGAGCTGTCGTCGCCCTTGGTAGAAGGAGGAGGACGTCTCCTTCCCCCTCTTCTTCTCATAAGAGCAGCCCTTCTCCTGACAGGGTTTCCTCTCCTTCGAAGCGTCTTCTCCAGGATATGCAGCGGCAGTTAGCATCCCTTCTCGCTGCTAAGTAGACGGAGCCTTGTAGGCGCCGTAAGGATTTGACGCTGCCAGTGAAGAGATCTAAGAGGTCTCCCTCTCCTGCTCTTCGTTTGTCTCTCTCTTCTGCGGGTTCTCGTAGTCGTCCTCATCGTTCGTCGGATCATCAGCTTTCCTTGCCTCGTCATGACGTGCTGGCTGATCAGGACGCCCCTCTTGCAGCTCGGCTAGCCACTAGTAAGAGTTCGCGCCAAGACGCTCTTCTTGACGCTCCTCTTGCTTCTCATCACGCTCGTTTTGACGTTCGGCAGGACGCTCCCCAGGACGCTTCTCTTCCTTCCCGTCTGGATTCTCTGCACGACGCTCGTCAGGACTCTCGTCAGGAAGCTCGTCAGGACGCTCGTCAGGACTCTCGTCAGGACTCTCGGCAGCTAGTGAGGCAGGACACTCGTCAGGACGCTCGGCAGCTTGTGAAGCAGGACGCTCGTCAGGACACTCGGGAGGACGCTTCTGTGCGAGTTGCTCCGGACTTTTCTTCTGCTTCTTCCCATGAGAAGAGGTCTCTTGGCCGAATTGGACCCAAAGGTCTTAGTCTTCCTCAAGCCCCAGAAGACTCTCCTGTCGCTCCCGTCGAAGAGGGAGGTTTGTCTCAGGAGTCGGACTCTGCTGAGCAGGAGCAGCCCCCTTTGTCGTCTTTCTCCGACTACCAGGTTTTGGCTAATATGCTGAAGGAGCTATTTCCAGACAAATTTCAGCCTTCTGCTCCTTCCCCCCCTTCGCAGTTAGCTTCTTCGAAGGTGAGGAAATCGCCCGGCTTCCTGCAAATGAAGACTTCTCTTGCTACTAGGAAAGCACTCAAGAGAGTCAACTCTTGGATGGAAGATAGAAAGTCTCAAGGGAAATCTTCCTTCGCTCTACCCCCGTCTAGATTGTGCGGGAAAGCTGGAATGTGGTATGAGACGGGAGAGGAAATTGGCTCAAGGGTTCCTTCTTCCTCTCAAGGCGACTTTGCGAGTCTCGTTGATGCTTCGAGGAGGTCTCTCCTTTCTTCGGCGAAAGTGTCCTGGACGCTTTCTGAGACTGACCACCATCTGAAAGGCCTTTTCAAGTCTATGGAGGTCTTTAACTTTCTGGATTGGTGCTTGGGGGCCTTGGACTTGAGGACTCGTAGTCCAGATTCTATCTCTCTGGGGGAGCTGTCCAGTGTGCTGTCTTGCATGGACAAGGCCGTCAGAGATGGTGCGGATGAACTGGCTTCGCATTTTGGTACAACCCTCCTGAAGAAGAGGGCTTTATACTGCAATTTTGCAGCAAAGTCGGTTTCTCCTGTCCAGAGGGCTGAATTACTTTTCGCCCCTCTGTCTAGCCATCTCTTCCCCCAGCCGCTAGTCAAGGATCTTGCCTCCAGCCTTAAGGAGAAGGCTACTCAGGACCTCCTTGCACAGTCTTCCAGATGTCCTAGTGTCCCATCCACGTCTTCGCAGGGACTACCCTCTAAGAGACAGAAGCCCTTTCGTGGGAAATCTTCCTCCTCTAGACCCTTTTCGCGAGGAAGAGGCCTCTCCAGAGGCGGAGCCCCTTCTTCCCAAAGGGGCAAGAAGTGACTTTCTACACCTCCAGACACCAGTAGGAGCCAGGTTTCTTCTGTTTTCGGAAGCTCGGAAAGTAAGAGGGGCAGATGCCTGGTCCCTCAATGTAATCAAGAAAGGTTACAGGATCCCATTCCTCGAAACCCCCCCCCCCATCCTCTACTCCCAGAGATCTGTCACCCTCTTACCGTCCGGAGAAGCAACAGATCCTTTTAGATCTGTTGGAAGAAATGATCGAGAAGAGAGCCATAGAGCGAGTCCTGGATTTGGAGTCTCCAGGTTTCTACAATCGTCTCTTCCTGGTTCCAAAACAGTCAGGGGGGTGGAGACCAGTCCTGGACGTCAGCAGACTGAACAATTTTGTCTTCAAAGAAAAGTTCAAAATGGAGACGCCTCAGTCTGTTATCAATGCGCTGCGACCAGGCGATTGGATGGTCTCTCTGGACCTCCAGGACGCTTATTTTCATGTCCCCATTCATCCTCGGTCGAGAAAGTATTTGAGATTTGTCCTGGGGGGACGAGTGTACCAGTTCAGAGCTCTCAGTTTCGGACTGAGTACAGCTCCTATGGTGTTCACAGTCCTGATGAGGAACGTTGCCCGGTGGCTTCATCTTGCGGGCATAAGGATCTCGCTCTATCTGGACGACTGGCTCATTCGAGCCTCATCGGAAGAAAGGTGTCTGGAGGACTTACATTCAACTTTGGAACTGACGAAGTCCCTGGGACTTCTTGTGAATTTAGAGAAATCACATCTGATCCCCTCCCAGTCCATTCTTTATCTGGGGATTCAGATGGATTCAGTGGTTTTTCGAGTCTTTCCATCCCAGGAATGTCAGCAGCACTGCTTCGTAAAAGTTTCGGCCTTCCTGGGGAAAGAAACATGCTCGGTGAGGGAATGGATGAGTCTGCTGGGGACCATTTCATCACTAGAGAAGTTTGTTTCCCTGGGGAGGTTGCATCTCAGACCCCTCCAGTTTTTCCTTGCGGACAACTGGAAGAACAAGGAGGATCTCGAGGAGTCTCTCAGGATCTCTCTCTCTGTCAAGGACCATCTTCGGTGGTGGCTCGATCCCGTAAAGTTGGCAGAAGGGGTCTCTCTCTCTCTTCAGAACCCCGACCTAGTGTTGTTTTCCGACGCGTCCACGTCGGGATGGGGAGCAACACTTGTGGGGGAGGAAGTGTCAGGCACCTGGAAAGGGGAACAGGTGTCCTGGCACATCAATCTAAAAGAACTGGAAGCGATTTTCTTAGCTCTTCAGTTCTTCGAAGATCAAGTTGCAGGCCAGGTAATTCAAGTCAACTCAGACAACACCACGGCCCTGGCGTACCTCAAGAAACAGGGAGGTACTCATTCTCAGTCCCTGTTCATGATTGCCAAAGAGATCCTGCTGTGGGCACATTCTCGTCAGGTGACAATTCTCACGCGTTTTGTAGCAGGGGTCGAGAATGTACGCGCGGACCTTCTCAGTCGGCAGCATCAGCTTCTTCCAACAGAGTGGACTCTGAACGCGGAAGTGTGTCAGGAGCTTTGGAAGCTTTGGGGACGTCCCCTGGTGGACATCTTTGCAACTTCAAGGACCACAAGGCTGCCCCTTTACTGCTCTCCCGTGCTCGACCTGGGGGCCCTAGCAGTAGATGCCTTTCTCTGGGACTGGAAGGGTCTAGACCTGTATGCCTTTCCCCCATTCAAGATTCTGGGGGAAGTCATCAGGAAGTTTGTAGCTTCAGAAGGGACGAGAATGACATTAATCGCCCCCTTTTGGCCTTCAGCGGAGTGGTTCACAGAGGTCATGTCTCTCTTGGTGGATTTTCCAAGAACGCTTCCTATGAGAACAGATCTTCTCAAACAACCCCACTTCGAGAGGTACCACAAAAACCTTCCCGCTCTGAGTCTGACTGCATTCAGACTATCGAGAAGTTGCTCAGAGCGAGAGGTTTTTCTAAACCAGTGGCTAAGGCGATCGCCAACGCCAGGAGAGCCTCCTCCAGCGCAGTGTACCAGTCAAAGTGGGTCATTTTTAGGAAGTGGTGCAAACTTAAGGGAATATCCTCTACCACAACCTCTGTGTCCCAGATAGCAGACTTCCTTTTTTATTTGAGAAAGGATTTAAAGCTGGCAGTCCCTACCATCAAAGGCTACAGAAGTATGCTGTCAGCAGTCTTTAGGCATAGAGGCCTTGACTTATCGGACAACAAAGACCTTCATGATCTTCTAAGGTCTTTTGAGACGTCTAAGGTAGCCGCCCCTAAGTTACCTTCGTGGAATTTAGATGTCGTTCTAAAATTCCTGATGTCCAAGAGATTTGAACCTTTGCATTCTGCTTCCTTCAAGGACGTAACCAAGAAAGCTATTTTCCTAACTGCTCTGGCGACGGCGAAGAGAGTTAGTGAACTTCAAGCGATCAGCAAGATTATAGGTTTTAGAGGCCCTGATGCAGTCTGCTCTCTGAGCCCTATGTTTCTTGCCAAGAATGAAAACCCGTCTTCCCCTTGGCCCAGGTCCTTCGAAATTAAGGGCTTGACGGACATCACTGGACAAGAACCGGAGAGAACCCTGTGCCCTGTCAGGGCTCTGAAATTTTACTTACAGAGGACCCAGGATTGTAGAGGTCCTTCTAACAATCTTTGGTGCTCGGTTAAGAGGCCTGATATTCCTCTCTCGAAGAATGCCCTGGCGTTCTTTTTAAGAAGCACCATCATAGACGCCCATTCCAGTGTGCTAGACGAGGATTTGAGATCTTTGAAGGTCAAGGCTCACGAAGTGAGAGCCATTGCTACCTCAGTGGCTTTCCAGAAAAACCAGTCTCTCAATGACATTCTGGGTGCCACTTTTTGGCGAAGCAATTCTGTCTTCGCTTCTCATTATCTTACGGAAGTAAAGACGTCCTATGAGAATTGCTGTGCGCTGGGGCCTTACGTTTCCGCAAATACAATCTTGGGGGCAGGAAGCGACTCTCATCCTCTCCTTTAGTTTTGTTTTTGTGTGTTTTTTAAATATATTAGATGTGTTGTTTTTTATGGTTGTTGGGTCTCCACCAGTGGTGGTCGTCCCAGTCCTTAGTTTATGTTATTTATTCATGACGTAACTAGGCTTGGTCAGGTGGTTGTTTCGTTTGTCGCTTGCCCTCACAGTAAGGTCATATGGTCTAGTCACATTGTGGTCTCGCCCCTGTTGACAGATCATCTAGATTTCACCAGCTTTATAGGTCCCTACCTCGCTGGAGTCTCTAGTAAAGCAGAAGCAGACTTGGGTGACAGTAATCACGAAGTCAGCAATGCTAACAGGTAAGGAACCAAGGCGTCAATCGCCTACATATGTTTGTTTCCTAAATCCTATTCTGTCTCTTCCCACCTCCAATGGTGGGATTCAGCTATATATATATCTGTCAGGTAAGTGTCATGAACAAAATGATATTTTTATGATAAAATAAAGTTTGTTCATACTTACCTGGCAGATATATATAATCATAGTACCCACCCTCCTCCCCTCAGGAGACAGTAGTTCTAGATTCTAGAAAATCTGAATAGAAAATGGGAATGGTTCCTGATACCCGCCTCCCAGCGGCGGGAATGGGTACTAACCACCTGGCCCAACTGGGTGTGCCGTAAGTTTTTGAATTTCTGTCGGTCCCTATCGGAGAATATAGCTATACAGTTTATATATATCTGCCAGGTAAGTATGAACAAACTTTATTTTATCATAAAAATATCATATTTAGTCACAAACACAATATGAAAAAATACAATAATTAGTGAATAGATAGTGTTGCTGTATGAAAAAAAGCAAATTAGTGACAATTTTAGAGATACGGTCCATAGAAAAATTCCATGAATTGGTGAAAGGTCCCTCAGAAAAGTGTCTTCTGTGGTTGGTGTCGTCAACCAGGTCTCTCTCAGGTAGAAGCTACTCTGCATTGGCAAAGAGAGTCGGCAAGCTACACAGCTGTTCCTTCGATGCTAGAACCTGAAGGGTTGGGGATCTGTTACACTTGACTTTCACCTGGAACTCTTAGCAAAGACTCAGAAACTGTCAGCTTCTGACACCAGATTTGAGTTCCCTTCAGTCCCCTCCCTAAAGGACTTTGTTGGTAGTGATCAGGACGATATACTACTGTGTCCAGTTAGAGTGCTGTGGTACTGTCTTAAGAGGACTCGAGTGTCAGTGATTCTTTCGTTAGTGTTGGCTCGACCAAGAAAGAAGTGTTCAAGAACACGATTTCTTTCTCTCATCGCGAGACATTCAAGCGAGCGTACTCTACGTCTGGCAAGGTAGGAGGAAGTACATTCTGAGTAAGACCTCATCAGGTTAGAGACGTTGGTCTATCCCTTGCATTCCGGAACCTGTTGGTTTTACAGGTATTATGGGCGGGAGTGTGGTCTCAACAATCCACATTAACATCCTTCTACCTTCGGGACGTTGCCCACAGGTCCTTGGACACGTTTTCCTTGGGTCCTGTGGTGGCTGCTCATCAAGTTGTGTAGCTCACCTGGCTCCCCTAGAAGGACAAGTAGCATCTTGCCTTAGGTGTTTGGTAGCGAAGAGAGAATTCGAGTGAGTGACTGGCCTACTCCCTTTTCTGTTTTACCTTTCTTCTCTCGTAAAAGAGAGGCAGGTGGCGAACTGTCACATGCTGGACTGGCGTGTCATGCAGGTGAGCCTACATAACTGAGTACCCTGTCTATACAGTAATCTAGAGTGGATTATTAGATGTAAGTCCTCCCCCTCTCTCTAGCAAGGGGAGAGAGGGGCTGACAATAAGACAAACCTGTTGGTTGTTGTAGCCTTTTATTGCCTCTGACACTTTGGGTTCATTCAAGCCCTTTTTTAAATAATGACACAAACTCATTAATTCAAAAGGTCCAATAGTCTGGCAGTTGAACATTCCAGATTAGAGGCACGGGACTCCTTCCTCAGGTCTTGGAGACTAGGAAGAGAGGCCCAAGTGAGCAGAACTACCAATCGGTTTAGAGATTTACCCAGAATCCACCCACCAAAGGGTAAATTTTCCATGTAAAGACCAAAGGTTCGTATTTGTGTTGAAAGAAACTACAAATTTTTTAAGTAATTTGTAATTTTCCTGACATACAAACCTGAAAGTCTTCACATTTATGGCCCACCTCAGCTACTCCTCATTCTGATACTTGGGCCGAGGGCAAAGTGGAGTGCAGACCGATGAGTGGGCAGGGCTTCCACCCCTACTGTCGGTACTTGACTACCTTGTTAGGAAGTTTGTAAGCTAAATCCTATGTAAAGGCCTTCAGGTTTGTATGTTAGGAAAAATACAAATTACTTTAAGAAATTTTTAGTTTCAAGAAGATTTTTACTGTATTTTTGTTATTTACATTCCATTGCCAATGTAATACAAGATTCTTCATACTGAAGAAAAAAGATCAGATATTGAAAATACTTGACAATACATTACTGTAATGTAAGATATGACAGTTTGCATTAATGACTGAATATTTGGTTGCATCTACATAACGTTGTTAATTTAGAAATAATTTGTGATGCTAAGGAGTGTAGTTGGTCTTATGAAATAATTTGGTTTTTAACTGATATAATTGTGTTTTCTGTCAGTGCCAGATTGACTCCTTAGTGGTGTGAGGAGTCTTGTTTTTTATAAGAATGTTTGAGATGCAGCATCATTGAAAGCAGGCTGAAAATGAGCTAGGATTATTTTGATCTTACAACTTACCATTCTGTGAGATTTATATTTTGTGATAACACGAATGAAAATTGTTTACTTCAGTGCATCCACTCATTCCGGCAATTTCACTATTTGAAGGTTTTGCAATATAGTGGGTCCCCGCTAGATCGCCGATAAGCAATTGCGCCTTCAGTTAATGGTGGGTTTTGTCTGTAGAACTTATCTCCAAATATATCGCAGAAAATTCACTAATTTGCACCTTTTTTTGTAGGGCAATATTCATTGATTACTGTATTTCCATTTTATTTTCATGACTAAATACATTTTTTTATGATAAAATTATTTACTAATTTACAAATGTTAATATTAATGTAAACCGCTTACCAGTGTAATCATCTCAGTTCATCCTCTCTCTCTCTCTCTCTCTCTCTCTCTCTCTCTCTCTCTCTCTCTCTCTCTCTCTCTCTCTCTCTCTCTCTCTCTCTCTCTCTCTCTCTCTCAGCATACATATCCTTTTATGAAAAAGCACAGCAAAATATCAGTAAAATGTTATTTAATTGACAGAATCCATTTATACTGTATTATATTAACAGGATATAAATTAATACCCTGACTCCCACCAACTGACACACTCCTGGAGGAGGACCTCCTTACACGGTCACGCTCTAACTTGCGTACGTAAGAATCGTAAGCCTTCCAATCAGTATCAGGTAACGATTCACACTCCTTGCAGCGATCATCCAACAGACAGACATGCCCCCTACATCTCATGCATACTGTGTGAGGGTCTACCGAAGCTTTCAGTAGCCTCACCTTACACTCCTTCACAACACACACCCTGAAACTAGCAGAACTAGAACCAGACATCTTGTTCAAGAATTAGCCAAAACCAAAATCAAATTAGTCCACAGAAGCGTATGCCTATCCACAAATCCAAAGTCAAAAACCAAAAGACAATCAGAATACTCAGTGGAAAAGTTTCCGAAATCCAACGGCGGAGGTATTGACAACAGGTGTTGACAATACCGGCGACAGAGAAAATCTGAATAGAAAATGGGAATGGTTCCTGATACCCGCCTCCCAGCAGCGGGAATGGGTACTAACCACCTGGCCCAACTGCGTGTGCCGTAAGTTTTTGAATTTCTGTCGGTCCCTATCGGAGAATACAGCTATATATATATCTGTCAGGTAAGTGTCATGAACAAAACAGATTTTTATGATAAAAACAATTTACAGTGTACTTACAATGTAGTAATGTATCTATGAAGCTCATTCCAGGTCGGGCCCCAGACTGAGCATAAGTGTACACACTCTCTCTCTCTCTCTCTCTCTGTGGGTACTGTGAGATGTGTTTGAAACGATATTACTGTAAAGTGTTTTTGGATGATAGAGCATATTGTACAATATCTAAAATATTTGCAAATTATTTTTATTTTACTTTCCAGTACAAGCAGACTGGTAAATAAAATTAAAATAATTAGAGAATATTTTAAATATTGTATCATAAAAATCTGTATTTAGTCACAAACAATATGAAAAAAATAGAGTAATTAGTGAATAATCAGTTTTATTCTACGAAAAAAAGCGAATTAGTGATAATTTTAACTGTTTTACCAATACAGTATATAAAAAAAATGAGATTACTTCAATACTATGAGATAAAACAGCTATGCTTATGTGTACAGGGGTAACTTGATTAGTTGTCAAGCGTTCTGTAAGACAGATTTATTCAATTTGTTTTCAGGATTTATTTAATTTGTTTTAAAGAACAAGTACTAAACATTTTATGGATATTTTGCTGTGTTTACTTAATATTAATATTTTAAAATTAGTAAATCATTGTTATAAGCATTTTAAGGGGAATATATACATAAGAGTAACAGTTGTAAAAGGTACTTATCTAAGGTGTTTTGGGATGATGGTTTGGGGTGTATTTTTGTTTGAATTGATATTAAATTGTTTTAGTGTGATAATTTAAGGTATATTTTTGTTTGAACTCCTAAGTTAGGCAGTGAACTTTTAAAACAGAGTTGTAAGTGCTTTAGCTTAAGGGGTACAGGGTATCTGGCAGGGTTTGCGGTCATTTCTTCAAAAACAGATCTTCGAAAACAGATCTTCGAAAACAGATCTTCGAAATAAAAAACTTCGAAGTACAATAACTTCGAATAGCATAATCTTCGTAGTAAACTACTTCGACATGCCACTTTCTTCAAATCACCAATTTCACGCTAATGTGCGAAAACAAACTAACGTTTGCTTTCTCTTTAGTTCAATATATTTTTCGCAGTGGAAGCACCCTTTAAGGAGATGGCTGAATTTGTAAAAAGTTCAAAAGGAAAGCCAATGCTCCTGTTAAACGGATATTTGTTTGTTAAAGACAAAAGTGTAGAGAATAAAACGTACTGGAAGTGTAAGGATTTTGAAAACAAATGTAAGAGCTGTACGATAACGATTGAAAATGAAGTGAAAAAGGAACCCAAACAACATAATCATGCCGGTGATCCAGAAAGTGTTGAAGTCTTCAGATTTATGGAGGATGTAAAGGATAAAGCAAAAAACAGTCGGGAAGCACCACACGTAATAATTTCGGATGTAGCGTCACAAGTTTCGCAAGCAGCAGCAGTTGCATTACCTACCACAAGTAGCATAAAGAGGACAGTGCGGCGTGTTAGGCAGAAAGAGGATATCGGATTAGTTATGCCTTTGCATAGGAGGGATTTGGTTTTTACGGATGACCAAACAAAAACCAATAATGGTGACCCATTCCTAATGTTTGATTCTGGTGCCTCAGACGACAGAATTCTAATTTTTTCAACTGCACACAATTTGCAAGTTCTGTCTACCTGCCGTCATTTATATGCTGACGGGACATTTAAAACGGTGCCATCTATTTTTGAACAACCGTATACTGTTCATGGTGTCAAAAATGGACTTACAATTCCACTCATCTATGCATTGCTGCCGAATAAAAGAGAACAAACTTACATCGAAGTGTGCAAAGAAATTAAAGTACTTGCTCCTAACTTGGCCATCGATTTAATTTTGATTGATTTTGAACCTGGGATGATAAATGCGATCAACTCAGAATTTCCACAGATTGCTAACTATGGCTGTTTCTTTCATTTTTGTCAATGTATATATAGGAAACTTTGTGCGTGTGGACTAAAATCGCTTTATGACACTGATGCCGAATTTGCTTTAAATATATACGTATGCTCTCAGCGCTTGCCTTTTTGCCACCAAACAGAGTTGTTGAAGGTTTCAATTTGCTTATCGATGAAAACATCATTCCTGGCGAGGCAGATAGTGTTCTCGATTACTTCGAAGACAATTGGATTGGGCGTCCTGACAGAAGGGGAAGACGTCGAGCTCCCAAGTATAATGTTGATATGTGGTCATGCTTCGAGAGAGTGGAAAAAGATTTACCCAAAACGAATAATTCAGTCGAGGGCTGGCATAGAGGATTCTTACAGCAAGTTTCTTCTTATCATCCAACTATATGGAAATTCTTAGGTGCACTTAAAAGGGAACAATCTTTAAATGAAGTAAACCTAGAACGCATAAATAGCGGTTTTGAGTTCCAGAAGATTTCGAAGAAATACAAAGCCAGTGCAGACCGTCTCAAGAACCTCGTCTCCTCTTTTGACGATTCAACTGACATAATAGACTATCTACGTGGAATTTCCCACAACCTCAAGTTCTAAACAATGATTTATGTTTATATAACTTCTGATAGAAATTGTCCTGACAATTGTTTTTTAATTATTTTGTTTTAATAAAAATTTTAATGCAAGTGTTTTTGATTATCCTTCAAAAAATAAAAAAATAAAAAAAACATTACATTCTTTGTTTCCTATTTTTTGGGATACCTGGACCCTGTGTCGCTAAGCAAACCTACTTGGGTAGTTGAGGGTAGGTTAAGGTTTTCCTCTTTATTCTGCCTTCTACTCCTTTTAAATGGGATTGAGAGAGAGAGAAGTGACAAATTGATTTGAAGAAAGTGGCATGTCGAAGTAGTTTACTACGAAGATTATGTTATTCGAAGTTATTGTACTTCGAAGTTTTTGATTTCGAAGATCTGTTTTCGAAGACCTGTTTTCGAAGATCAGTTTTTGAAGAAATGACCGGATACCATCTGGCAGTTGTAGGCAGTTATCAGTTTTTAGAGGAGATTTTGCATTGCCATGGTGGGTTCTGGAACCTATCCCCGCAAAAAAGTGGGGAAGCACTGTATCTCTGTTATGTGTGGTGAGAAAAACCTCTCGCTAGCAAGAGACACTGGATAGTCTCCAGGCATGAAGAGAGAGACCTTCCACAGACTGGTGATACCTCTCTCCATGTAGCTGGCATTGCAGGCTGTGCCAAGGGGAAATCTCTTTCGGTACCTCAGAAAGTAGAGCTAGCAGCTCTGGAAACCACTCGGCATGTGGCCACTTGGGAGCCACCAGGGTCATCCTGAGATTAAGGGTAATCATGAGCCTGTTGATCACCCAATGAATCAGAAAGGAGGAAAGGTGTAGGCCTCGAGGCTGTCCCATGGGTGTTAGAAGGCATCTTTTATAACTGCCCATGGTTCCAGAATGATAGAACAGAACACTGGCAGCTTCTGTTGTATCAGGTTGCAAAGAGATCTGTTGTTGGGAGATCCCAAAGATTGCACAATCTCTCCACAATGTCTGGCTGTAGGGGCCGGTGTAGGGGCCCTGTCCCTATCAACTGACCCTGGCAACTCAGCTTGTCTGCCACTAAGTTCTGGTTCCCCGGAATGTACCTGGCTGACAACTTTATTAAGTGTGCTCCTGCCCACTCGTGCACCTACACTGCCAACATGTGGAGCTGAAGGGAAACCAGTTCCCCCCCTGCTCGTTGATGCATGCCACTACTGTACAGTATTATTGTTGCTCTTCAACACCATGGAGTGCCCCATCACCCAATCCTGAAACTCTTGTAGAGCTAAAATGCTGCCTTGAGTTTCAGAATATTGATGTGGAAATGTCTGTTGTTTGGGTTCCACATACCTAAAACCAGCAACTCTTCCAGGTGTATGCCCTATCAGAAAACAGATGTACCTCGGGAGGGAGAGTGCCTAATGGCACTACTATTATGAGGTCCCTGTCATCTAGCCACCTGGCTAAGACCTTCCTTACTTCCTCCAAGAACGGAATCGGGAAGAACTGGGTGTCTTTGCCAAAGACCAAAAACCTTTTCATTCTCCCTTGAAGGGAACGAAAGTGAAGCTGCCCATGAGGGACCAGCTTCTCCAAGGATGACTGGTGACTGAGAACTACTCGTCACTGACGAGCTGGTTGTTCCTGTTGAGACAAGAATACCCGCACTGCCTCTCTGAACTTGCTGATACTCAAATCTGAGGGGTAGACTCTAGCTGCTGCCATATTTATCAGCACGCCCAGATACTTTACCCCCTGACTTCTCGACACTGATCGGGACTGCCAGATCGCGCCAAAAATCAAGAAGTTGGTCTCTGTCCTGGAACACCTGTGACCAAGTGCTTACCAGGACTAAGCAATCACTGAGATACTTGAAAAGTATCCCGTGTGAATGACCTCAAGCCAATACCAGGGTGAACACTCAGGTGAGCACCTGGAGAGCGGTTGCGAGCCCTAAATAAAGAGCTATGAACTGGAACACTGTCTCCTGAGGGTAAATCGGAGGTACTTGCGAGAGGACTGGTGGATGGGTATTAAAAAATACACATCCTTAAGTCCCCTGAAAGAATGGTGTTGGACTCCCTGATGGCACCAAGTACTGACCGTACTGTTCCTACCTTGAACCGAGTACAGTAGACCCTTGACTCACGAACGCATTGACCCACGTACAACTCGATCCCCGACCAAAATTATAGGTAAAATTTCACCCTTGACTTACGAACTAACTTTGAGATAAGAAAAAAAAAAAAAATGCGGAAAATAAAAATTCTGTTTGGGTCATGAACTAATTTTGAGACATGAACATTTGAAAAATGCTGGAAATTTCTGGAAAATAACAATTCACTTTGTTTCACAAACTAATTTTTAGACACAAACATTTGAAAAATGCGCGAAATCGCCCAGCACACGTGAGAGCGTTTGAGTTGCCATGGGACCAGCCATCTTCCAGCCTCCCACGCACGGCGTCACCCACGCATCACTCTTTGTCTCATCTCATTGTGTACAAGACGTTCGTCAATTCGGTTAGCATTTTTTGCGCTAAAACTTGTGATTTTCTTCATAATGGGCCCTAAGAAAGTGAAGAGTGGTGGTGAAAGTAAGAAAGTGAAGAGTGATGGTGAGAAGAGGGTGCAGAGGAAGATAACCATTGAAATAAAGAAAGAAATTATAGAAAAGTTTGAACGTGGTGTTCGCGTGACCGATATCGCAAGTGAGTACAAGATGGCCAAGTCGACAATTTCGACAATTTTGAAAAACAAGGATGCCATTAAAGAAGCAAATGTTGCGAAGGGAGTGACAGTACTAACCAAGATGAGATCGCAAACCCTCGAAGAGGCAGAAAAAATCATTTTGAAGTGGGTACATGAGAAACAGATGGCAGGTGATAGTGTAAACGAGTCGATCATCTGCGAAAAAACTCGGCAAGTGTATCAGAGTTTGCTGAAGGAAACTCCTTCTACTAGTGCCACGCCAGATGATTTTAAGGCTAGTAAAGGGTGGTTTGATAACTTCAAGACGAGAACTGGCATTCACTCTGTAATTAGGCATGGCGAGGCTGCTAGCGCAGACAAGGCTGCTGCTGAGGCATTCGTGACCGAGTTTGCCGAGTTCGTGGAGGCCGAAGGATACGTCGCTCAACAGATTTTCAATTGTGATGAAACGGGCCTCTTCTGGAAGAAGATGCCCAACAGGACATTTATCACCCAAGAAGAGAAGGCGCTCCCAGGCCACAAGCCAATGAAGGACAGGCTTACGCTTTTGTTATGCTCAAATGCAAGTGGCGACTTGAAACCAAAGCCGCTACTTGTCTACCATTCAAATAACCCGCGTGCCTTTAAGCAGCACAACGTAAATAAGGCCAGACTGCCTGTAATGTGGAGGGCCAATACAAAAGCATGGGTGACACGGAGCTTGTTTATGGAGTGGATTGATGAAGTGCTTGCGCCGACCGTGAGTCAGTACCTAACAGAGAACAAGCTGCCCCTGCGGTGCCTTCTGATCATGGATAATGCCCCGGCACACCCTTCGTACTTGGCTGACTGCAGTGAACATGACTTCATTCAGTTCAAGTTCCTTCCACCCAACACGACCTCTGTTCTCCAGCCCATGGACCAACAAGTCATTAGCAATTTTAAGAAATTATATACGAAGGCGCTCTTCTCCAGATGCTTCCGTGTAACTGAAGAGACAAAATTAACCTTAAAAGAATTTTGGAAGAAGCACTTTAATGTTTTTCACTGCATAACCCTCATTGATAACGCATGGACTGAAGTTACGTACCGCACATTAAATTCTGCGTGGCGGAAACCTTGGCCCCAGTGCGTAACTGTCCGTGACTTTGAGGGCTTCGATGCAGAGATTGTGCAAGAAATTGTGTCCATGGGCAACAGTATGGGTCTACAAGTCAACGACGAAGATGTTGAAGAATTGGTCGCTGAACATTCAGAAGATTTGACTGCGGACGAACTTGTTCAACTCCACAAAGAGCAGCAGGAGCAACTTGCTCGGGAGCAATCAACTGACGAAGAGGAGGATGGGGAGGAAGTTACAGATGTCAGCAGTGATGTGATAAAAGCCGCATTGGAAAAGTGGAATGATGTCCAGTGCTTCCTTGAATTGTATCATCCGGACAAAATTGTTACGAACAGGATTGTGAATATGCTCAATGAAAATTTAATGAGCCATTTCAGAAGAGTTATGCAAGGAAGGAAAAGGCAACAGACATTGGATAAGTTTGTGATTAAAAGTTCACCAAAAAAACCTAGAAGAGTTGAATCTCTGGAACGAGATCTCCCCGACCTGGATGGGGGAGGGTCTCCTTCCACACAATAACCTCCTCCCCACCCACCACCCTCCTCTTCTCTTGTCCGTCAAGCCAGAAGTCTTGCCAGTCATAGTAAGTGTTCACTTTACAAACGTTTTTATAGTGTTAGTTTACCATTTTAAATTATATTATTAGATATATTAAGGTTTTTTACACTGACTTTTACATTATCTGTGTAAAATAAGGCAAAATATACATAATATATATTGGTTCGTAGGGGTTGAGAACCAATTAATATTATTCCCATTAAACCTTATGGGGAGATTAGCTCCGAGTCACGAACAATTTCGAACACGACCAAGGTCTAGGAACGGATTGTGTTCGTGAGTCAAGGGTCTACTGTATAGTGAATGAATCTGTTTAGGGAGAAAGACCTATGACTGGTCTCCAGCCACCTGTCATCTTCTCTATGAGAAACGATGCCTGTAAAACCCTTGGAAACCGAACTGTCACGACTTCTACAGTCTTCATCAGCATCGCCTTCCCACACAGCGAGGTTCATTGGCAAGCCAGGAACGTATATCTGGAAGCAGGCAGGAATGTCAGTGAGGGGTTACGAAAACTTAAGGTTTCCACTCCATATTGCCAACACGTTGCCCAATGGCTAGACAGGTAACCCTCAATCATTGGCAGCTGGTGGGGAGGGGCACCGGCCCTAGCATCCTTATCCTTCCCCTTCTTCTTACCCTTGCCCCTTTTCCCAGGCCAGGCAGGGAGCTGAACTGAGAGCTGCTGCACAACCTTCCTAGCAGAGGCAGAAAAAGAATGGGTGTTCTTGCAGGGTCCCTTGGAAGTCTGGGACTTCCTGGGACCTGAGGAAGAAGGGGTAGCATGACCCAAAGGTCAGGCAGCAATGTCACGTGAAGACCTGGACGGACGCCTTGGCCACTGCCCGGTGAACAAGCAGATCATTATTTTTCATCCTTCGCCTGTCCACCGCAGCATCCACTTCTCCTCTAGGGAAGAGGGAAGCGGAACCCAGTACTGGTCTGTTCTGGGTGCCAATGCCAACTCGGAACCAACAAACCTGCGACCCGAGTCAAGACAACATCTCTCCTCTTGAGCACCAGGTTCTGCCACAGGTTAGCTGTCTGGTGGGCTGGGCTAGGTAGGAGATGGCTCTACCTCCAGACATCAGTCTCCTGAATGTGCTTTCCTCCTTGGAGTTATGAGGGTCCAAAGAGGAAGAAGTGATCTTGGCCACTGCAAGAGACCAAAGAACTATCAAGGAAACCGTCTGGAATGCTGCCATGGCAGTCGATTCCATTGCCACTGCCTCCTGCTGCGACAGGGAAACTCCCTCTGCACGGAGGTATTCAGCGACGGACCCAGACACAGGCGAACCATGTCGGAGTCAACCTGTTTGGTTGGCAAAGGACTCTTTGAGGTATTGAAATATTTCCTCTGGCGAGTGAGAGTCTCACAAGAGAATTCACCTGGTCCAAAACACCTTCGGCAAGTCGCGACCATGGCAACCCTATCAAGACTTTGGGTTCCTTTTGGGGTCCCCAAAAAGCTTCGATGGTTGACAAACAGTTTACAGGGAAAGCCATGGTCTCTTCCTAGAGATTGTTGTACTGTTGTACCAAATGGATGATCTCTGAATAACTTCTCTGCAACCTGGGGGTGTCCAAGTCCTGGGGTATAGGGCCCTCAAGCCCTTCCAGGTCACAGTCTTCCTGGCTACTCCCTCTGCAGGAGGACCATGCCTGGAGCGCATGCTTCTGTGGTCAAGCTGGGATGGGAGCAAGAATATTCCGGGTCCTGAACCTTAGGTCTGTCCAGCTCCCGGCCAACCTGGAGGAGGTGAGGGGGATAGGTGAGAGATGCCTAGCACCCTTCACGGACCTACCAGAGGCCAAAGCCCCAACAAGTGAGGAAGGCTGTGGGCGGTCGTCAACTGGCGGTGACGACGGTCGTACGGGTCAGGGAGAGCGGTCCCGTACATGCAAAAGAGGACGGGGGATGTCCCGAGGAGGAGAGCAGTCTTGTTCACACGAGCGTGGACGGTGGCTGTCCTGAAGGCGTGATACAGTCTTCTGAAAAGCTGGTGCCTCTACAGTTGAAAAAGATTGGGCGGGGGATCTCCTCTTGCCTTTCCCAGGTGAGCGGAACGGTAGGTCAGCGTCACCATTCCCGGACCCTCGCACCATTCCTGTAAGGGAGTGGGCAGCGGATGAGTGAGTGCCTGAACGCTCTGAACTTTCTCTCGCTGGGCTGGGACGGGGTCCGTAGACCGGGGACCCTTACCAACCCAGGAAGGTGAATTCTTGGGACTGGTACTGGTGCACTGGGGGTCAATGGAACCCTGGGCAGAGGTTGCTCCCATACTGTAGGCAGTGGGAGCTGCAATACTGGTAGTACCGCTAGCTAGAGATCCGGGACCCTGGCCCTGGGAATGGGCAGGGGGTGAGTAAGCGCTTGCACACTCTGAACTCACACTCTCTCGCTGGGTAGGGCCTGTAGAACCGGGACCCTTGCTGGCCAGGGAAGGTGAAAATCTGTGACCGGTACCGGTGCACCGGGGGTCCATGGAACCCTGGGCACCGGTTGCTCCCATGTTATAGGCAGCAGAAGGTGCAGTGCTAGCAGTATTGCTAGCAAGAGTTTCTGTAGCCTTCTCCATGGAAGGAGGCTTACTGTTAGAAGCCCTACAGGACTTCTTACAGGTCTTTCTTCTCATAACCACCACTGAAGGTCCACTCTCGTACGCCAATTTTGATAGTAGATAGTAGACGACGAGGTCATCGCAGAAAACGTATTCCCCACCGGAGTTGACACCAAGCTGGAACTCGTCGTCTATCAAAATTGGCGCACGAGAGATTTAATCATGAAAAATAACCCAACCCCACAGACAAGAGACCCTCTGAAACAAACTAATGTGGTCTACCAGTTTAAATGCCCTGCCTGTGGGTGTCCTGGCTCATACATTGGTATGACCACTATGAAACTGTCAAAGAGGATTTCATGTCACGCACAAGGAGCGATAAAAATCCGTACTAGAAACGCACACCAGGATGTCATCCGCCATGACAAAATTATCAAGAACACCATGATAATTGGGAGAACCCCAGACTTGCGACGTCTACGACTACTAGAGGTGTTCCTCATCCAGCAAGGGAAATCCTCTCTCAATATGATGCAAAGTGCTCTTCCTTCCTACAAATATAAGAAGGGCAATAATACCAAGACCTGCGACCGACCCCAGAACGAGTGACACCCCCAGCCTAGAGACACAAGATCAGGTGAATAATTCCGCCACCAATGGGAACAGACGTACGAGAACACCAGGCCGTGACGTCACGCAATGTCACGCACTGCTCAGTGATGCCACGCCCCTACCCCGCCGGTCAGTGAGACTGCAGCAGTGTGACCTTCATGCCTGAAAAGTAAGCCTGAAGAAAACTTTCACCAGCCAATAGGAGACCAGCTCCCTGGCCCAGCCAATCAAAATTCAGCAAGAGGCCTATCCCCTGCTGACCCCCGACTATATATTGAGTAGAAATGTCCATCAACATCAATCTACTCCTACCCTAAGCCGTGATCATACCCTGTTGGAACTGGGAGAAACGTTGGCGAAATAATTGTATACTTTAATTGACAAATACATACAATGCAGAAAACTGTACGGATTATGTCCTCCATGTTTAAATACACGGATAGGCTATATGGAATCCCTGAATTTCGACTATTTCCCTCCTGAAGATGAATAACATCGGAATGTTACTCGCCCAATGCAGTAGCAGAGAAAAAGCAATAATCAGAAAAATAGAGAAGACTATACAAATTAAATGAAGCCGATGCAGCAATTTCATTCAACATTACATTCTTAAAAGAGGGTTTTCTCCTGATATTATTATTATTATTATAATTATTATTATTATTATTATAAAGGTTGCGAGAAGGCTTTCGAAAAGGAGATGTGAAACCTTATTATATTACAAACATTTATTATAGGCCTCTTGTTTGTCACTTTTTCATAAGTTGTGCTCCAACAGAGATCTTTTCTATTGACAATTTATCTCTGATCCCCTTTTATCAGCCAAGAGCCACCAGTATGCAGTAAATATGCTTCGCTGTCAAACTTCTCAGTTCCAGAGGTCCTTTATTCCTCACACTGTTGGACTGTGGAACAGCCTCCCTTCAGAGGATGTCGCATAGTTGGAACTTCAGAAGTTCAAGCAAAGATGCAATGCATTACTACCTTAAGACTATTCTTGCATTTTAATACATTTTATCTATTTATTAATTTATTTTTTCTTTATTAATAAGTGGGATCTCTTCTTTATGTACTTCCCTTTACCTCTTCTTACTTCTTCCTAATGACCACCAAATTCTTTGGAAGCACCAGCAAAACTCTTTACTTTAATTATTGGTAATACTGATGATCTGCAGGTTAGTATACAGGCTACTGTACTGATAATTTATGTATTTTATTGACTTACCATGTCAAATTGACCTTGAAATGGGAGAAACCTAGAATAACTAGGTCTAAGGCTAGCATAACCAGTCGTGTTGTTTGTTCCTACACTATAAACCAACCGTCAGTCCTTTACATAAGGAATTACATTCAGCGCAGCTGGAAACGGCCATTTAACTTTAAACAAGGTGATGGATTACGTACTTAACTTTGCTTTTAGCTGTTGGCGAGAAAGGATGTTCTCTCTTCCCCTCTCTGCCTGCCGTTCGACTTTATGTTTTAACGTATTATTCATATTGCTGATTTATGAATATAATGTGTTATGTAATGTATGCAAATACAAGTCTTTGTTTTACTTTTGAGCTTACTCATTCATTATTCTGATACAGTGGTTCATATTGATATACGCAAACCCCACAACTTTTATTAGCCGATGATGTGCTAAACTGGTTTTAATGTTGCCAAGGCAACAAGCTTAAACTGGTTTCTCGCCTCGCTTATGTGTTTTGCTCTATGACATTCGTAGGTTGTCTTGGGGATAATTTTATTCCTTTGCTGTATGAAGGAAGGTTTGTATGCTGGAAATTTCTTTGACATTTGTAATGTTTTAGTTTCTGCAGATGTTGTAGAGTTTGAGTTCCCGGGAGTAAGGATTCTCTTGCTGGCAATACTTGCAGTATTGCCCTGTATGTTGCCGACTGCTCATTTTGATTTGTCTATGGGCATGAAGCAGCTGTTGCTTGGGTTCCCAAGGAATCCATGGCTCGACTCGAAGAGAGAGAGAAAGTCCAGAGTGTGTGTGTGTGAACTCATTCCTCCTTCACATTCCTGCACGGGAATGGTGTAAGGGTCCTGGGACAGCGACGGTCTTGTGTAGAAGTTGAAGAAGAGAAAAAGTATCATTGTCTTCGTCTTCATTTACCTGATCCTCTCCCACATCTTCGGACTCTGGACTCATACTAGTTCCAGAAAGTCTTTTTCCCGGACAAGTATGTACCTCTGCTCATGTTTCTTCGGACAATTGGGTAGAGGGCACAACTGATGATCGTCCTGTACAAGGCTCGGAAGCTCGAGTGAGCAAACCTCCAAGGAGAATTGTGTCTCTGGGTAATCGGGTTTCATCGAAACCTCGAGTTACCTTTACTAGTATCGTGGAGTTACCTCCACGAACTGGTCTGCTCGATTCCTCGGACACTCAAGTAGAGGGAGCAACCGATGATAAATTCATTCGTGATTCGGGAGCTTCAGGTGTGAGAGTCTCGAGGAGGACTCGCATCACCTCGGGTACTCGAGTTTCTTCGAAACCCGAAGCTACACTTTACCAGTACCATGAAATCACTATGAGGGCTGGTATAGAGCCTACCTCTAATCAAGATTCCTTGAATTCTCGGGTAACAGAAGCAGCTGATGTGCAAAAGATTCGTGGTTCAGGAGACTCTGGCGTGCAGTCTTCCAAGGAGACCTGCGTCACCTCAGGTGCTTGGATTTCTTAGATGCCTCGAGTCACCATTACCAATATTGTGGGTCACCCCCCTGCCTCCCGGGGCTGGTGTAGACTCCTCTATCGCTGACGAACCTCCAGGACACTGACAAGGGGAGATTGAGTGCACAACATCCAAGCACTGCCTTCCCCCCTGCCAGTACTCTTCCAAGTACATGGCCAGAATCCAGTATCGGTGCAGCCGATTTGCGAGTCCGCGCACCTGGAGAAGCTATAAATGAGTTCCCCATACAATCTTCTTCGTGCAAGAGGCCAAGGCCCTTGAAGAAGACGGGGGAACATCTTGAAGACATCCCTAACTTACGCCCGAGAATGCACGGTCGCTCCCCAGGTCAGCCCTTGCCCGTTTGCGCTTAAGAGCCGCTCACTTGGGGATAGCTTCTGCGCACGTTTGCATGAACAGCCCTCCTCGTTCCTGTACAAAGTTAAGTATACCTTAGTTTAACCAGACCACTGAGCTGATTAACAGCTCTCCTAGGGCTGGCCCGAAGGATCAGATTTATTTTATGTGGCTACGAACCAACTGGTTGCCTAGCAACGGGACCTACAGCTTATTGTGGAATCCGAACCACATTATAGCGAGAAATGAATTTCTATCACCAGAAATAAATTCCTCTAATTCTTCATTGGGCGGCCAGAGAGTCGAATGTGGGCCTAGGACAGTGCTATCCGAGTACAATATCGACCCATCCAATGAGGAACTTGTTCCTGTACAGGAACTGTGTCAGACCAATAGTGGAATTCGAGAATTCGTTGTCGTCTTCATCTTCGCCGTGTGCTGTCATCTCCTCCCCTTCTTCCAAAGCTAGCAAGTAGAGGAAGTAGACGGGTGCCTCTCCCAACCTTAGAAGCCTATAGGGCTTCTGACGGCCAACCTTTTTCTGCAGAGAAGGTTATGGGATCTCTTGCTATTGGTATTACCAGTACTGCAACTCTCGATTTGTCTATCTGGCATGGGAGCAACTGCTGCCCTGGGTTCCACTGACCCCTGGTGTAGCGGTACCAGTCCTGCGAGTCCTTCCCATTCTGGCAAGGGTTCCCGGTGTACAGACCCAGACCCTACCAAGCAGAGACTGTGAGTTCAGAGCCTGTGGCTCTCACTCAACCCCTGCTCACTCCTATACAGCTACATACGGGAACGGTGCAATGGTCCCGGATTGGTGACATTGGCCTACCAGTCTGCTCACCTAGGAAAGGCAAGGGGGAATTCCCCATCCAGTCTTCTTCTCCTGTAGAGACCTCTCCTTATAGGAAGACTGTAGCATGTCTTCAAGATGGCCCCTGTCCACGTTCACATGAACGGGAGCGCTCTCCCGGACCGGTATGGCTGCTGTGAACACAGTTTGACAACTGCCCATGACCTTACTCACCTGTTGGGGCTTCGGTCTCCATCAGGTACGGCAAGGGTGCTTGGTATCTCTCACCTGTCCCCTCTATCCCCTCGGAGTTTTCTGGGAGCCAGGAACAGGACGGAACTGGAGTTCAGAACTGGGAACGTTCACTACCCCATCCCTTCCCGACCATGGAAGCTTATGCCCTGGATTCGGTCTGCGAACCGGACTGGGGGTATTTTCAAGTGGTAGAATGATTACCAGGGGACTCTGGCGGATGTTCAGAGATTGTCTGTTGGATATGGAAGTTTACAATCTCCAGAAAGAAACTATGGCTTTCCCTGTGGGCCGTTCGTCAACCATTGGAAGTTTGGGGACATGGGAAGAAACTCTAAAGTGTTGATGGCCCTGCCATGGTTGAGACTTGCCATAGGGGTTGTGAACTACACCTTTTCGTATACTCCTGCTACGGTTATCCTTTAACTCTCCCAACTGCTAAATTGAAGAAGACTGTGGCTACTTCCAAAGGGTGACTTCCTCCACCTTCACTCCAACGTCTGCTATAAGGATGGTGGACAAGAAACATTATAACCTCCAAGGCAGCTAGGCAGGATCACAACAGAAACGGCCCAGGACACGATCAGGACAGCCGATGCAGGAGCTGCAGAAGTGGTTTGGAAGGAAGGAGCTACAGCAATGGCCAGGAATGTCACCAGCAGCGACAGGAACAATCAGGATGGCTGTGGCAGGAGACCAGGAAGAGCCACCCAGGGACTGTCGTCGAGTCAACAGGAGCATAACACAGGAAACAGCAGGAGCAGACGGACCACAGATATGCCTGAAGCAGTGCCACAGCATACATGAAGGCCAGCAATGGCAGCAATCAATCCACATCGGCGGGAACAGAGTCAGAACGATCACGACGTGGAACTATGCCATTCCAACCAGGTACTGTGGCCGATCCCGAAGCAACACTGCATGAATGTCGGGACTCCTTCAAGCAAAGATATCCCGATGCTCATTGTCAACCTGAAAGAAAAAGCAAAGATGATTAGTAGAGGGAGACTCCTCTCGCTACGAGGGGAACTGCCCTACGCAGCAAGAGGAGGCCCCTTAGAAGAGGTCACCCGATCGCCCACAGCCCCCGCACCATGGTCTTCGCCCAACAAGCGAGTGCAGAGGGCGAAGGAGAGAGATCTCTACCAAAGGAGAGATAAGGAAGAACCTCAGGGCGAGAGAAGGAAGGTGGGGAGGCCACCAAGGGCGCAGTGAAAGCAAAACTTACCGATGACGCCAGCAATCTCCCCCCAACCCAACCCCGCAACTCTCCATAGCACAGGCGGTGAAACCAACACTCAGCATAGGTAGAAAGGAAGTAGTCATGCCCTTGTACATGGAGAGCAGGAGCCCGAGAAGGGGAGCGAACTCTTTACGTCCCGATCAATTTAGGGGAGTGAAGATATTACGTCCCAATCTAAAATCTCCGAACGTACACGGGAAAACGCCTTCAATGTCTAAATAAAGGGCTACTGGAAGAGAAGCATTACTACTCGGTTACACCCCTCTAAATACGTCCTTGGCCGTCAAACCCAAGACACAGATGCAGGGGAACGACAGCCTATGCAAGGCTATCACAAATTGTGGGTTAGTATTAATAAATATCAAATACATGTCATATATACACAAAAATACAGAAAGATCCTACTGGGATAATAAAGAGCTTGACAACAGTCTGGCAAAGAGATCCGAAAATACGTTTCCAATGCATGACAGCCGAAAGCAAACTGGATGTTTACATCCGGGCAGGCGGGTATTCTACCTGACGGTAGTTACTGCCTACCCACCTTGTTCAAGAGTTTAACAGCCGTGTCCAGCTTCGCCGTAAGCAATTTCTAATGTAAAGGACCAAAGGTTTGTATATCGTGTCGGAACAAATCACAGTTTTTAAAAGTAAATTGTATTTTCCTAACTATACAGACCTGAGGTCCTTTGCATTAGGAATTACCTACAGCGAAGCTGGACACAGTCGTCAAACTCTTGAACAAGGTGGTTAGGCAGTAACTACCGTCAAGTAGGCAGGAATACCTACCTGCCCAGATGTAATCATTCCAGTTTACCTCTTGGCCCAGGTTCAGATTGAGGGGTGGTTGGAGGGAGGAATCTGAGTGAGTCTCTTGAACTGACTGGAGTTTTGCACACCTGGGCTACTCCTCCTGGTTGAAAGAGCGAGGAGGAGTACCTTGCCTCTGACATCTTGATCAGAGTGTAGGAACTACAAGATCAAACGTCAGATACTGGGCCTTTTCACAAGTGAAGAAATGTAACTCACACCCGAGACAGGATTTCCTTATTGCCAGTCTCACCTCCCTCCCCTTGCTAGAGGAAGAAGCAGAATTGCTTCTTTTATCTAGAAGAAAAATGGAATGGGTGCTCGATGTGTAGTCTTACCGCATCAGACGCCAGATCCAACAAGTGTCATTTTGAGTCCTATTCTCATCCTGAAGGAGGAGAAGTAGGAGGACGAGGAAGGAGGAGGAGGAGGAGGAGAGGTCAGTCACTCTTGGTATCCTTCTCACTTCCAGAACCAACACCTTAGGCGGGATGCTACTTGTCCTCTTGAAGTAGCCAGGTAAGAAAACAGAACTTGTTGAGCAGCCACCACAGGACCAAGGAAAAAAGGTTCCAAGCACCTGTGGGCAAGATCGAAGGAAGAAGACAAGAGTGTGGTCCATGAGACCACATATTGCTTCCAGACCAACAGAAACTTCTGGAATGCGAGGGATGGACCAAGCCAATGACTTCGTGAGCTCTCGGGTGGAAAGTGCCGGTATCATCGTTGCCAGCTGCCGAGTACCTCCTTCTATTGCTTCACAAAGTCAGGAGAAAGATGTGTCCTTAGACACTTCATCCTTAGGAGAGATAGTACTAGTGAAAATGTTGACATCCAGGTTAGGAATGTTGAACCTTTTCGGAAAGTACCACAGCTCCCTAATAGGACAAGGTAACGATTGATCTGGATCATCAATACAAAGTCCAAGGAGGAGGGGGACAAGAAGGACTCGAACCTGACAATAGATGCCGATGGATTAGGAGTCCACTTATGACGTCTGAGAAGAAGTCGAGGTACTGATCCCCTTCACCTGTTCTTCCATCTTCTACGCCAAGGCCAGAGCGAGATGAGAGATGGTCCTAATAGGTCACATCTCTGTCTGATGACTCTTATAAGGTCATGTGCAGAGCACGGGACAGGAACCCTAAACGAGAGTCACATGCCACCAAGGGAACAGTTCCCTGGGACAGCAAGACCGAAGAAGCTTCTCATCAGTAGCTGAATCGCAACTGAGGAGAAAAAGCCTACTTAAGATAAAAGACTAGGTCGCAAGGGCCTATGTTCTTTACAACTGAAACGGAGAGAAGCAACCCTTGGCAGAGAAGACTTGAAGAGCGACTGACCCGATAAGAAGTTCCGTCAATGACACCAACCAGCGAAGACGGATCCAGTCCCTGGAACAGTGTTGCAGAGGACTTCAAGAGATATCCAGCTATATCCGTTGCCATTCAGTGAGAAAGCCCATGCTTGCAAGGAAAGCTGGAAAGTCTCCCAGTCCTGAATACACAGGGATGTACTGCCTGAAGAACCGCTTCTTGTGTAGCTGCTACAGGAGGCTGGGTTAAGGAGAACTCTTCACGATGCCTTGGAAGCAGATTGATAGATTGATTGATTTGTTTATTAAATCTGGTGTCATAACATCTAGGTTGTTGACGCCGAAACAAATTTAAATATAAAAATTAAGTTTAAAATAAATTTCATATAAAAATATCTAAAAGTTATGTATATAAATATTAAAAAAAAAAAAAAATTCCATATAAAAATATCTAAAAGGTATGCATTTAAATATTTGAATAAAAAGAAATAGGTTTAAAATAAATTTCATATAAAAGTATCTAAATGATACGTATATAAATAAATTTCTTCATATATTCTATATACAAGCTAAATTTTTTTCAGAAGGGCCGCCTCCAACATAAAAGTATACAATTGCTGAGTGTTACAATCCTTTCCAAGGATTGTAGCAAGATTAAAATTATCAACTTCATCTCGTCCCCAAGACAGGAACCTTTGTCTCAAATTCCTAAGTGTGGGACATTCAACCAGCAAATGTCCCACACTCAGGGGTACAGCACAGTCTTCACAAATTGGAGGATTCTCACGGGACATCAGGAACCCATGCGTGAGTCTTGTATGTCCAATCCTCAACCTGCACAGCATTGTCTCCTGTCTCCTTGGCATATGGGGATATGACCAAGGAGACAGATGATGCAATACTACGCATTTTTCTATTTGTTAAAATATTCTCCCACTGGGACTGCCAACGCTTTTTTATTGTTTGTCCTACTACAGGATATACATCCCGATATGGCAGTAGGCATCTTGTGGGTTCTGGAGAGTTGACCGCTGATTTCGCTAGTTGGTCTGCTTTTTCGTTCCCATCCACCCCAACATGGGAAGGCACCCAACAGAACTTAACTTCTTTCTCTCTTCTTTTCAATAAAAACAACCATTCTAATACTTCTAAAATCAGGGGGTTTAAAGGATTAAAAGATTCCAGTGCCTGAAGTACACTTTTTGAATCACTATATATAATAAAATTGTTTCCATTATGAATTAAAATCTCCTTTAAAGCTTTTAAAATTGCATTTATCCCGCCAGTAAAAATTGAGGCAACGGATGATAACCTTCCACTCCTCTCTATATCAGGGAAGGCTACACCAAAGCCAACGCCAGCATCAGACTTTGAGCCATCCGTGAAGATTGGTGTGTAGGTGCCATGTTCCATCGAATGTTCTAAAAATATTGACCGCATGGCCTCACATGACAATTCTGACTTGGTGAAATTAAAATACCTGCAGAATTCTACTTCTGGAAATTTCCAGGGGGGAATAACAGAATACTTTACTGGTAGAATCTTCACCCTAGGCATATTTAATTCCCTGAGAATCAAGTTTACTCTAAAAGCAAACGGATGCGGTTGCTTGGGATGATTTTCATAATAATGCCAATGCCTTTCCCTTCTCATACATATGCTGGTCAAAGACTTAGGTAGCCTCTGGAATCTATACCAGCTCCGAACCAGCAGACGCTTGTAATGAAGATCCAGTGGCACCTCACCAGCATCTACCAACATGCTCTCAATGGGAGATGATTTAAATGCTCCTGTACACAACCGTACCCCACCATGATGAATCGAGTTGAGCATTTTAAGGCTACTGGGCTTTGCAGATGTGTAAACTTCGCATCCATACGTTAATTTTGAAAAGACCAGGGCTTTATACAATCTCAACATCTGAGTTCTGTCTGCACCCCACACAGTATGAGACAGAACTTTCAGCAAATTCATCGCTTTCAAGCATTTGGTCTTAATATACTTCAGATTTGGGATCCAGGTCAGCTTACTATCGAAAATCAACCCAAGGAACCTCGTTTCACCTACACATGGAATTCTTTGCCTATGAATAAATAGATCTGGATCAGGATGAAATACTCTTATGCGACAAAAGTGCATAGTTACCGTTTTACTAGTAGAAAATTTAAAACCATTAACCTCAGCCCACTTCACTATATTGTCGATGCAGAGCTGAAGGCGACGTTCAGCCACTGCCATCCTTGAAGCTGCAAAGGAGATTGAAAGGTCGTCAACAAAAAGGGTATATGTTATATCTGAGGGAATTATTTTGGAAACCCCACTGATTGCCAAGGCAAACAATGTTACGTTTAAAACACTTCCTTGTGGTACTCCTTCTTGACTGAATACTTCTGACATTTTTGCTCCAACCAGGACCTGAAATAGCCTATTTTTAATAAAAGCCTTAATGAAGAGGGGCAAATTGCCTCTCAGGTTACATTCATGAAGGATCCTCAAAATGCCATATCTCCATGTTGTATCATAAGCCTTCTCCAAATCAAAGAAGACCGTGATGTGATGTTGCTTGTTGGCAAAAGCTTCACATATTGAAGACTCCATTCGAAGTAGAACATCAGTTGTGGAGTGCATGCTTCGGAAGCCACACTGTGCTGGGGACAGATATTTACCCCGTTCTAAGTACCACATCAAGCGTGTGTTTACCATTTTTTCCATGATCTTGCACAAACATGATGATAGTGCAATTGGACGATAATTTTCTACTTTAAACGAGTCTTTTGCAGGTTTCGCAAACGGCAATAATTTTAACATCTCCCAGATCTTAGGGAAGATATGCTCCCTGTAAATTCTGTTAATAAGGCTCAATATGAATTGTTTGGTATTTTCAGGGGTTTGCTTAATCATTGAATACATTATATCATCCAGTCCAGGAGCTGATTCATTACATTTATTTAGGGCCGATAGAAATTCCCTCATCGTAAATGGATCATTGTATTTCTCATGTCTCAACGTATTAAAATCTATTTCAACTTGTTCCATCTGCTGCCTTTGAGCTGAGTATGGTCGATCATCATTTTTCTTTGCAACATTAGCAAAATGATTAGCAAACTCATTTGCAACTAAGTGGGGGTCTGCTACCTAACAACCATTGATCTTGATAACTGGAGGTTGACAGGGAGTAAACTTGCCTGCTATTTTTCTAACTCTCTTCCAAACTAGCATTAGAGGAGTTTTCGAATTTATTGAAGAAATAAAGATTGTCCAAGATTCTTTTCGTGCTTGTTTGATTTCCAAACGAAAATGAGCTCTTGCTTTTCGAAATTCTACACGGTAATACTCACATTTTCGTCTACGGTATCTTGTGTATGCAGACCTCATAGTTCTACGAGTTTCCTGGCATTTACGAGTCCACCAGGGAACCGGTCGGCGGATAAATACGCCTGATGTCCTGGGTATGGACTGAAGACCAGCCGAGAACAATATTGTACTTAAAAATTCAAGAGCATCATCTACGCTGGGAAAGTCATCAGCAGAGTCATCTATTGAGCTTTGCTCCTGGAATGTTGCCCAATCAGCTTTTTTTGTATTCCATCTAGGTAGCCTGGAAGATGGAGGACTTGATGCTGAACTCACCACTATTGGGAAATGGTCACTGGTGAATCTATCATTTATAACTCTCCAATTAAAATCTATAAGGCAGTCATCACTACATATAGATAGATCAATTGCCGATAGCGTGCCTGTTTGAACGTGAAAATGTGTAGACTCCCCAGAGTTGAGGATCCCCACATTTTCACCTTCTATGATGGAACTTAGGCATCTTCCTCTTTGGTTGGTGACAATATCACCCCAAAGAGGGCTTCTGCAATTCATATCTTCCAAAATAATAAAGGGACGTGGTAACTGTTGGATAAGAGATTTAAATTCATTGATTGGGAAGACTTCATTTGGTGGTAGATAGAGAGAGCATACTGTATATTTTCTTTGAAGATGGATCTGTACACCTATTACTTGCAAAGCTGACTGGATATTAATAGGATTTTGTGGGGTATCATTTCGAACATACAAAACGACACCACCATGACTTCCCATATTTAAATTATAGGTGGAGTAATAAGATGTATACTCTCGTGGGCTGGGGCACATGTTGTTACCAATCATGGTCTCCTGCAGAGCTATACAAACAGGAGACACTTCTGATATAAGCAGTCTCAATTCTTCCCACTTTGCTCTCAATCCCTGACAGTTCCACTGGAGAAAGTTAATGAATTTTATTTTCCTTTAGAGGCTGTAATATTGGAGCCTCTTTTAAGCGCTTTCAGCTTGCTACCTTGCTCCTTTTTTCTAGGAGGAGACCGATTGTTTGTAGCGGCCTTCCTTTTTAGGGGGTTGTCGGTTTCAGGGACACCAGACAAAGCTGATGTCTCCTGAGGAAGGGTGTGAAGATCAGCAGTGCCAGCTACATCCGGCACTGCCTCCGATGAGTCGGGAGCGCCAGCAATGACTGGCGCAGCCTTCAAAGAGGCGGGGGCGTCAGCAACCACTGGCGCAGCCTTCGAAGAGGCCGAAGCACCAGCAATGACTGGCGCCGCCTCCAAAGAGGCAGAAGCGCCAGCAATGCCTGGAGCAGCCTCTGAAGAGGCGGAACCGCCGGCAATCACTGGCGCAGCCTCCAAGGAGGCAGGAACGCCAGAAACCACTGGCGCAGCCTCAGAAGAGGTAAAAGTGCCAGCAGTCACTGGCACAGCCTCCAAAGAGGCAGAAGTGCCAGCAATCACTGGCACAGCCTCCGAAGAGGCAGAAGTGCCAACCATCCCTGGCACAGCCTCCGAAGAGGCTCGGTTACGAGTCATCACTGGTGTTTTGTTTAGATTGGCCTTTGTACCACTTATATTCTTTCTCCGGTTGGCGGCTACACTGGCAAAGGCTATTCCTGGTCTAACATATAAGTTTAATACTCTCTCTCTTGCCTCTCTACATGTAAGTCGTTCAGTTACCCTTAATGATTGAATCTCCTTTTCCATGATGTATACATCACAATTTATTGAAGATGAAGGGTGATTCTCTCCACAATGTACACACCTGGCATGCTTGTTACATATGCCATGCTCTGGTTCGCTGCACTTGACACAAATGGTAGGTTTGCCTTGCAGTTTCTGCCTGCATGACCCTAACATGTGTCCAAATTCCTGGCAATGAAAGCATCTCCTCGGCCTTGGGATGTATTGTTTGACCTTGAAGCGTAACCAGGCTGCCTTCACTATATTAGGCAATCGAGTGGAATTAAAAGTGATTATCAAGTTGGGAAGTGGGACTAGGGCTCCATTTACTTTTTTCTTCATTCTTTCTATTTTTATTACACCTTGATCTTTCAATTCTTCCACTAACTTTTCCTCAGAATATGTCATGAGCTGTGGGGCAAATATCATACCCTTGGAGTGGTTCCAGTAGGCATGTACGGCACATTCCACTTTGACTCCTCCAAGGCGAGACAATGATTTTAGATTTTCACTTTCTTTAGCTGAGGTAGATTCAACCGTCAGCTTTCCTTTACCTTCGGGACTAATCTTAGGCTCTCGGCCACAGCACTTTAAAATATCCCTGTACACATTGAAAATGTCACAATTTGGTTCTTTCAGGCTAAAGGTCAAATATTTGTCATACGACTGTTCATATGTTCCTGGTCCAATTTCACAATCACCATTTCCATTAAATTTCCCTTTGCTCTGTACTGGAGCATAGGGTTTCAGTGTTATTACACTGGAATGTTTATTTGGGTTTTCCGTACGCGTATTCCGAGACGAGGTTGCAAAAGTCTTTGTCTGTGCCGATTGGTTATCATCACAGGGTCCAGGGGCACTTATATCCTTATTTATACCGTCCATAAAGATAAAAGTATTGGAAAAAAAAAAAAAAAAAAAACCTGAAAATCTTAAAAAGATATCATCAGCCTTTCATGGAGTTCATTCCTCCACTAATGGCACAAGTGAGAACCGACTCCCAAACGTCCGCATCCCTACCCTACCCCAAAGGGGTTGGCACAACATGATTAGAGTGGCTCAAGTGTTAGCCAACCCGCTTGATAGGACTGAGAGCATTACTAGAATACAATCATCCCCACCCTAATCACATTATGGGCAAACCGGACAGAATGCCGAGAGTCCTATTCCCAGAACTAGACCCCCCTGGAATCCGTGGTCCAGTCCCGTAGAATAGTTCCGCCTGAAAACTCAGGTCCGAACATTATCGGGCAGTTGATGGTCCTGCCACGGTTCTCACTATTTAGCTTCGGATATAAACCCAATCCCAGCTATGATACCTTTTCCTATTTACCAGGTCCAAGAAATTTGTACAAAAGTGAAAATATCCACGCCATTTAAATCGAAAGGTTTGTAGGTGATCCGTCAGGACCCGGGCTCTTATTCTTCGTAAGAACGAAGAAGAAAAGCCAGGGCCCCTTACCCCCTCACCAAGTGAAGGAACCTACTTCGAGGGGCCTTGGAAGCAGAGCTATCAGGTCAGGCAAAAGGCGAAGTCTTCCAGCATTTGTCTGTAACTCGAGGTGAGCAATGCTTGAGAGCCCCTAGTGAAACAGACAAATATGGCGGGAAAAATATAGATATTGATGTTTCCCAAAAAGACAGCATGCCTCACCGTAGCAGCCCCTGGGTCTGGTGTGAAGGAGCAAGAAAAACTATATATCGACTTTGTTGTGCTAGGAGGCAAACATAAAGAAGGTAGGGATCTCTCAGTAGAGCAGTCTCTTCGTGAATCTTCTTGAAGAAAAGAGTGAAGAGCACGTTCCGTCCCGATCACTCAAACCCGAGGCCAAGCTCGCCTACCAATACATCCCCACTGGGGATATATCAGGCTAACTGAGCTAGAGAATGCGCTACAGAACACTCGAGTACCTGCAAATGTCAACAGAAGAAACAGGAGGTAAAAACGATTCCCTCTTGTTTGTCGACGTCTGCCACTACTGTGGTTTTGTTGTTCGATAAAACCACTGAGTGTTGCAAAACTCATCCTGAATTCTCAGAAGGCCAAAAGGCTGCCTTGAGTTCAGGATGTTGATGAGAAGGTACTAATCATCTTGGTCACACACCTTCAAGACAAAGCCTTACAGGTGTGTGCCTATTCCTCGATTGGTGAATCCGGGAGGAGACACGATGTGAGGAGAATATGTAAGCATATTCGAAGGTTCCTTCAATCAAGCATTAGCCTAACTCTTTACTCACTTCGAAAAGGAAAGAAGCATGGAGGAATGGAAGCAGACCTCCTTCATTCTCCACCATGGGGAAGCTTTTACAAGATGACAGGATACCAAAATGATTAGCTCTAGCCGGGCTGGCATTTCCCGAATTGGGAGCACAGGAGACGAAGCGGGATGGAGGTTTGATGAAAAGAACTGCCGAGGCCCAAGGGATATAGATACTTCCCCAAAAGGAATCCATTCCCAGTTCTTGGCAATGTCGCTGCCAGCTCCAGAGACTCGACAAGTATCATTTCATCCAAGCATCTGCAGTAGGAGAACTTCTGCCCAGTCAACGATACTTCTTTTTCTCTTCCCTTCTGCCCTCCTTCCTTATGGAAAAGAGGGTGGAAAGAGACACAGGTATGCGTACTTTCCCATAAGGGAAGAAGAGGGCTATGTGTTTCCGCGATCTTCTTCCAAAGCCTGGGACTTCTTAGGAGTTGAGGAGGGCTGGCTTGAACTTAAGGTCAAGCCAAGATGACTAAGACCCAAAGGTATTGGTCATTGTCCAAAGGACAAGGCAGTGCCTTGGTATGAACCTTGATTACCACGGTACTGGCAAAATTCTGAAAGAAACAAGCAGAACCGAGTAAAAGTTTGTTCCTAAGGGTCCAGCCAACTCGGGACTTACGAAACTGGAGATCCGAGTTAGGACAGTCCTTCTTCTTAGCACCAGAATTGTGCACAGATTGCCACCTGGTGTAGGAAGACCCATCCGCGGGCAGGACCAGTCTCCAGAAGGCAGGGTTCTCTCCAGGACTGGTCGTATCCGAGGAGAGAGCCTAAAAGTGAAGGATCGTGGACTGATCAGGAGACTGTATGGAGCAAACTAGAAGGTGTCCTCCAAGATCACTGCCTCTCATTGTGGAGGAAAATACCCTTCACAGTAAGGAGAAGCAGAGAGAGAACCTAGTCCAGAAGAAGCAGAGTTAAAACTACAGTCAGCAAGACCCCTCCGACTGTCGAGTCTGAAGAAAAGTATTCATCTGGTCGAGAACTCTCGCAAGCAATGAGAACTGCAAGGGTTGCGAGTGATGAAGATTCTTCATTGGGGGAGCTGTGGTCCTGTCCCGGGGATCCTCGCACTGGTGAATCGGTGCGAAGTTCTTTGAGAAACGAGGGCAATCGCAACTTGAAGAGGAAGACCCTCGCTGCTTCCGAAGCATGAAACTCCTGTACCTCTCTCCCTGGAGAGAGACCTTGACAGATCCCAAGAAACCCTCCTCGGCTACCTGGCTGTAATACGAGACAATCAGGGGACCAACAACGAAAGCACGCCAGGCAGTCAAACTCCAAAGAAAGACAAATTCATCGGAGCTCTCTCTGTCCGTCTGGCACCTCTCGGAACAACCAAGAGGAAAAGAGAACAGGTGTGGAGAAAGAGTACCCCTACCTGTCCTGCCAGTAAAACTAGCAGGAGATGCGGACCATGGGCGATAATCAACCGAAGGAGATTATTGCCAGACAGGGGAAGAAGAGCGCTTGTGCAATGGCAAAGCCCTTTCCTGGGAAGAGCAGAAAGTTCACTCGAACAGTGCTGAGAACGCGATTTGGAAAAACCGAGCAAGGCCAAGCCAAGCAGTGCCGAACCGAGCCAATCACGCGAATGCGATCCAGAGTGGGTGATAAGCGGCGGACCAGGAGCCAAGTGGGGCGAGCTGAGCTGAGCCAAGCCAAGCAAGTCTTGTGGACGTGACCAGCGACTGGGTAGGGCGAGCAAGCTGAGCCGATCGCTCAAACGCTATCGGAAATGGGCAGGGTGGAACTTGTCTGCCATGAACTAGCACTAATTTCGCGAACTCTAAACTCCTCCAAGATCGAGGGCCCTTGATAAGAAGGTTTAAAGGAGAATTCTGTGTCTGCTATCCTGCATGCTCGAACCCTATGGTTCAAGACACCTGGGCGTCTCAGCACTGAAACACCTGGGTCTCGACACTTTCTCTCGTCCTGTGCCTCTCGCCAGGACAGCGCTCGTGATTCATAGAATTCGAGCAACCTATAAGACTAATAAAAGTCGGGAGTGGCTGCTTTCAGTTTCCTAAGAAATCAAAATGAGCCAGGCACAGAACCAGTCTTAGATGCAGATTTCTAAGACTGGCAATGAGAGAACGGCCTCTAGAGGCCGCTCTCTCGCAGCCCCCAAAACGAGAGACCCCAAAGGAGAATGTGAATTGGTTCCCGCCCGAGGGAGGGAAAAGCCAACAAAAGAAAGTTGCCTCCCGAAAGTGAGGCGGTCTCTTAGAAGTCCCGCTAGACCCTCGAAGGAAACCTCTTCCCTGCTTCTTCTGGTGTTCGAACCGACAGGATCGAGACACCAAACTGGGAACCTGACCGAGCACTGGTAAGCACTCGGGGAGCGCTTGTGGTGCTGGCAGGAAGAGCTGAGACACCTGGGTGCCTCGGCCCTTTCTCTCGCACTGCTCCTGAACTGGGCCAGGGAGAGTACTCTCCAGACCAGGTCGGGATACTCGATATTTCACCGATTCTTGAGCACTTGGAGCGGCTTGTGAATGAGTGCCCGAAGCAGCCCGTCTTAGAGGCAGAACCTCTAGGACAGGGAATGGGATTGCAAACCAAGGTCTGCGCGCCTGCGGCTCCCAAAACACAAAACCCAGGGGTATGTGAATCAGTTCCCTAACCCGAAGGTTGCGAAGAGCCAAAGAGAGCCACTGCCTCCTCGGAAGGAGGCAGTCCCTAGATGTCCAATGGTCATCAAGGGGAAAGAAGCAGCCTTTCTCTCCTTCGGCCAACGGAGGTCTGTCCGGTTCCCAGGACCCCCTTGAACCTTGGGAGAGGAAGGAAAGAGGTAGCAGAAGATGAAATCGAAGATAAGTTGAAGAAGACGTTGGCTACTTCCAGAGGGAGACTTCCTTCGCCTTTACTCCGACATCTTCTACTGGATGGTGGACACGAAACACTGTAACCTCCAGGGCAGCTAGGCAGGAACACAATGGAAGTGGCCGAGGACACGACCACCAGGAGAAGCAGCAGGCATGATCAGGATAGCCGATGCAGGAGCTACGGAAGTGGTTCGGAAAGCAGGAGCTACCGCAACGGCCAGGAACATCGCTTCCACAGGGTGACTTCCTTCACCTTCACTCCCACATCTTCTACAGGACGGTGGACATCGTAACCTCCTGGGCAGCTAGGCAGGAACACAACGAAAGCAGCCCAGGACATCACCACCAGGAGAAGCAACCAGCACGATCAGGACGGCTGATGCAGGCGCTACGGAAGCAGTTTGGAAGGCAGGAGCTACAGCAATGGGCAGAATGTCATATGAACATCACCAGCAGTGACAGAAACAATCAGGATGGCTGCGGCAGGAGACCAGGAGGAGCTGCCCATAGACTGTCGTCGAGTTAACAGAAGCATAACACAGGAAACAGCAGGAGCAGATGGACCACAGATACAACAGAGGCAGTCAGTGCCATGGCATACATGAAGGCCAGCAATGACAGCGATTGATCCACATCGGAGAAACAGAGCCGGAACGATCCTGACGTGAAGCTATGCCATTCCAACCAGGTAATGTGGTTGATCCCGAAGCAATACTAAATGAACATCAGGACTCCTTCATGCAAGATATCCCCGAGATATCCAGCCAACTACTGCTGTGACTGTGATGCTCACTGTCAACCTGAAAGAAAAAGCAAAGATGATCAGTAGAGGGAGACTCCTCTCGCTATGAGGGGAACTCCCCTATGCAGCGAGAGGAGGCACCTTAGAAGAGGTTGCCCAACTGCATGTGGATCCCCCACCCTCGCGGTCTTCGCCTGATGAGCGAGCGAAGAGGGCAAAGGAGAGAGATCTCTACCGAAGGAGAGAAAAGGAAGAACTTACAGGGAGAGAAAAGGGCAGAGGGGAAAAAGTATATCTTAGTTTAACCAGACCACTGAGCTGATTAACAGCTCTCCTAGGGCTGGCCCAAAGGATTTGATTTATTTTATGTGGCTAAGAACCAACTGGTTACCTATAAAGTGGAATCCAAACCACATTATAGCAAGAAATGAATTTCTATCACTAGAAATAAATTCCTCTTATTCTTCATTGGCTGGTCGGGGATTCAAACTCATGGCCAAGAGAGTGAGGCCACCAAGGGTGCTGTGGAAGCGGAACTTACCGATGATGCCCGCAACCTCCCCCCCGCAACTTTCTATAGCGCAGGCGGCGAAAACAACACTCAACACAAGTAGGAAGGAAGTAGTCATGCCCTTGTACACGGAGGGCGGGAGCCCAAGAAAGGAAGCGAACTCTGGCATCCCAATCAATTTAGGGGAGTGAAGATACTACGTCCCAACTAATATCCCCAAATGTACAGGGGAATGCCTTCAGTATCTAAATAAAGGGCTACCGGAAGAGAAGCACTACCACTTGGTTACGTCCCTCTAAATACGCCCTTGGCCGTCAAACCCAAGACACAGACACAGGGGAATGACAGCTTAAGCAAGATTATCACAAATCGTGGGTTTGTATTAATAAATATCAAACACACGTAATATATACACAAAAATACATTAAGATCCCACCGGGATAATAAAGAGCTTAACGACAGTCAGGCAAAAAGATCCGAAACCATGTCTGCGATGCATGACGACCGAAAGCAAACTGGAATGTTTACATCCGGGCAGGCGGGTATTCCCACCCACCTGGTGGTAGTTATTGCCTAACCATCTTGCTCAAGAGTTTAACGGCTGTTTCCAGCCTATGCTGAAAGTAATTCCTAATGTAAAGGACTGACGGTTTGTATATCGTGTTGGAACAATTGAATATTTTTATTTATGCATACAGTACATACTGTACTTAGTAAATAGTGCATTTGACAGTCTTAAAGGACAGCCAAGAAAACATGTTTTTAAAGTGTACAGGGTTTCACATTAGAATGCATAAGTTACGTCGTTGTTTACGTGAGAATCAACACATAGCAATGGCGCCAGGCAGTGTCACAAACTGGTTGGCTGTCATACACTGTCCAATCTCTCCAGTAAAATTTTATAAGTTGCCAATATAAAATAATACCACATAACCTAGGGTTGTTTACTGGCTACAATTTTGCTGCATTAGTTCTGGAGGGGGGGGGGGGAGACTGGTATTGCCTTACCTTGTAAGTCATAATTTGATGAGGAGCTCTTTTCAAAAATCTAGGTTACAATTTAACATCTTGTATTGGCAACTTATAAAATAATACCATCTCTCCCTCTAGCCTATATCTATGGTACGTATACCCTACTTCACATTCCTATGTAGCCTAGCCTAGCCTACCAGTCTATGACTGACTTTGGGAAATGTTACTATTACATGGGAAATCCGCCCCCCTTGGACCCATGATATCTATCACGTTTGCTAAAACACTTAAATTACGGTTAAACAGGCACCGACATCGATTCCCTGAGGGGGGAAGAGGGCCTCTCAAATCATAGACCAAATGAGGTTTAACTTACGTATGCAAACTCCTTATTTATTCCCATTCCACGATGTAACATCGCCTGTTTTTATCCTCAAGAGGCCAAAAAACAATGCTCTATGCTTAATATGCGTAAACAAGCCGTATTTTCTGCGTGTTTGTGATTAAATAAGTGAAAACACGACGAGGGACTCATCCGAATGAGAACAAATATCTCGCCTTGCAAAATGTAAACAAAGCGAGACTGTTGATGATTAACTTTTGGTAGTGTATCAATAAATATAGATTACTTGACCTTGTATGTGGTGAGCCGAAAGCTTTTGTTTAAGTATAAAATATATTAAAATTAATTAATTTTGTTTAAATAGTTTCAACTATATATGAATAAACAAAAAATCGTTTCATCTAATCTCGATATTTGAGACATAATACTTTCGGTGCATTCGAGAAATGCAGAGTAGAGTTGAGAATCACATTTTATTTTTGTAATATATTTATTCTGTTGAATTTGATGTTAGATAAGGTTAATTTAAAGTTGTCATTCATACCTAAATGATACTATAATCTCGTGCTATATTTCAAGTCTTGTAACAAGACATTTTTAAAATTGGATTTAAAGTTTTAGAGGAAGGTAGAATAAAAAGTTGTGCCAAGTTTCCAGGAAAAAAGTAAACATTGTTGATATTACCGAGAGCAAAGTAGTATGATGAATAAATGAAACACTATATATATATATATATATATATATATATATATATATATATATATATATATATATATATATATATATATATATATATATATATATATATATATATATATATATATTAGTCCACGATAAGCATAGACATCTTGTAATATCTGTGGTTTTAGATCGTTCTTTGGTTAGGGGATAGATACTTGGCAAATGGCATTGCCGCATCTCCAATCACCCATCTTTCAGCTACAAAAAGTGGCAGATACATATGAGAAGCTCTAAAATTGTGACTGATGGGGAAAAAATATTTTTTACATTGTAGCCTATAGTTTAGTATGATTTAAACTCAGAACGACATTTTTAGTCCAGGATCTATGCTGCATATCCGAAAAAAAGTAGTTTTGCGTCCGGTTTTGGCGCAGAAATGGGTTCTATAGTGGCTAATGAATTAAATGAATTTGGGTAGACATTTTAATTTTGGGACATTTTCATCCTGGCGGCCATTTTTAAAAAGAAACCCGGAATGTCATAAATGACCCCAATAGCGGAAATATAGCCCTGTTCAAGCTACCGTTTTGTTGCAATCAGAAATTTAGGGATGCAATATATTAATTTCAGGCTCCTGTAAATTACACAAGGTTGAATTTTCCATTTCATATATAATTAAAATTCTTATTTAAAAAAATCCACTTCATAATTCAAATGTGAAAGGACCAGTACTTTTGCACAAATGGCTTTACCATTGGTGCCTTCGATAACTTTGATTTTGAGGACAGCTCCTCACTCTCTGGAAAGGCCAGTACGCATGACACAGCAAAGGTCCTCTTCCAAGATACCTCCAACTCTCCTGTAGGAAAGCCAGATGTATCTACTGCAGGCTTAGAAAGACGTAGCTGCAAGCTGAAAACAAAATTACCAAGTCAAGAACTGATATTTCATCCAAAAGTAATCATAAGACCTTTTCTAAGTAATGATTTCAAAGTAGCTGAGGATAATGACTGCCTCTTTCAGATGCAGTATTACAAAGTGTAAAAAAACAAAAGAATTCTTGATATTTTTGTGAGGTGGACAACCAGACAAAGTAAGTAACTTGCCATCCTGGGGAGCCATCCATGCTCTAATACCTCAGAGCCACATACCCCTAAAGAAGGTTGGCTTTCTTCCAGTCATTCCTCACCAAGTAACCAATTATGCCACAGTATACATTGCCTTGAGAAATTTCCAAAGTGTCAGAGATCAACTTACACAGCCAAACCTGCCAATAATATGTGATGAGGGTGTGTTTCACATTGTAGGAAATACTGTCCTGAGCAACTCCGAAGACTTTGTACCCAATTTTGGGAGTGTTCCGCGTGACTAAAGTAGTCCTTCGTCGTGCAGGAAGATACATAACCGGTAGTGGCATGGACGATGCTGTAATTGAATGTGAGATATTTAGGATCAAGACACTTGATAGTGTTCTTAAGAGGAAGCATTGTGTAGGCTACGTGCTTTCCAAGGTATGCTTGTAAAGTCCCCGCTAAGTGGGTTTTCTGTGATGGCGACCCATTTTCTTTGCTGCTCTTAGGATAATGAGTCACGCAGGATCAGCCATACCCAATCATTTAAACTGATTTATGTAAATATTTACCTGTTACCAACTTGTACGTTATGTGTTTCTTTTGCTCAGGTATCAGAATGTATTCAACTTCATTATTGTCCATTTTTGTAACTCAGAGTGTATTTATTCATTGTATTTATTGTCAAATTTTATTGACATCAGGTCACCATATAAGAGGTGCAAAAGAAACGAGCAGGTAAAAGTTACTGCTGATTTATTCATGTTGTATTGTATTAAGCCAACTCTTGTGTTGGCACGGGCCTTTTCCTTGTTTGGCCCGTAGGTGATCTGAAAAATTCAGAAGGTCATTTGTTATAGGAAATTTGAAAGAGATTTAGTAGTAGAAACAGTTGTGGATGGAGGAAGGATGATGGTTGTAGTGGGAGGGGGCCATCATGTCACGGATAGTAGTAGTTTGAAGATGTAAGGCCTTTGAAAAAAAAAATAGAGAAACATTGCAGATGGGGTTGTCCAACCCTTTAAACCCTAGAGTCCCTGCAGAGTATTCTTAGTGGTAGAGTAGTTCAGTTGGAATAAGACAGAGATGATGTGTATAGGGCCTTACGGCGAGGGGATGGGATGAGTTGAGGAGGATGATGGTGGTAGTTAAAGAGGGCCATCTTGGTTTGTTTGTAGTGGTAGTATGAAAGTACATAGGCTATTAAGTGAGTTGGTGGCCAGTGCCACTCTGAACACACTTAACATTACATTACTTAATTCAGCTAGAAAGTAGAAAGTGAGAAGTTTGAGTATTCTCATTGCTTTGTTCTATCTTGGTGGCGGTAAATTTACTAGCAGCTGGGCATGTGTGTCGATGTCCTCGACTATTGCCTTTGCAAGTGTTGCTGCTATTTGAGCTGCGTCTGGTGAGTTTACATCAGCTTGTACTTCGCCTCTGAGCAGTGCTGTCTCCCTGCATTCTAGCAGGTAGTGTAGGAGAGGCTGCTGTGTTTTTTCCTCACAGTGCTCACATGGTCTGACACTGGGGTTAACAATTTCCCAGCAGGCTCTGTATCCTAGCCTCAGTCTGTGAATACATACAGCTAGTTTTCTCGGTGTGTGCCTATCTATGGGGGGAGGCACTAGGTCGGTTGCCCATTTGTACCATCTGGCAGTCGGGGAGTGATCTGTCCATGCCCGTAGGTCTTCCAGCATGTTTGCTTTCATGAGCGGTTTTATGGCATTTTTGATCTGTTGTAGTGCAGGTTGTATGTGGATCTGCACTCTGTCAATGTACCTTGTGCTCTTGGCTAGTTCATCCGCTTTATCATTGCCTGGAATTCCTATGTGACTCGGTATCCAGTTCATAGTGACTGATCTTCCTCTTTCGCTGTGCTGGTAAAGCAGTGACTTGATCCCAGCCAGCAAGGCCTTGTTCTCTTTAATTCTAATTTGTTGCAAGGCCTGCATGGAGGATTTGGAGTCAGTGTGGATGATGACGGGTCCTTCCTCATTTTCCAGAGAGTACAGTAGTGCCTGTCTTATCGCTACTAATTCTGTCTGCATTGTTGAGGCACAGTTTGATGTTCTCCAGCATGCTTGGAAATTGTTTGAATATACTGCTGCTCCAGTAGTTTTATTCTCTGGATCCACAGTGCCATCGGTGTAGTATGTTTAGGCCCCCAGGATTTCAGTGTTCCTGATAGACTCGTAGGCTGCTGCTCTTAGTTCCTCTCTTGAGCAGTCTTCTTTTGCTCTGGGAAGGTGTGTATAGTGGGATTTTGCATAATCCTTTTTCCAGGGCGGGATATGTTGCACATCCTGCGCTGTGTCTGGTCTCATGTTCAGCATTGCTTCTGCCATATCTAACCTCTTGATGTTGTCACTTTGGTCTTTTCCGTAGGAGTTCGGGCTCCGAATCTCTGGATGTTTATTTAGTTCTCCCTTTGTTCTGGTCTTGGAGATTGAGTCTCTCTCTGAGAGGAAGATTTTTGCCATTGTACTGGCATTTCTCTGTGCAATCCTATCTTTTACTTTTGGCATGTTAGTCTCAAGCCTGAGGTTGCACAGTCTTGTCCACATGGGTGCCCCAAGCATGAGTCTCATTGCCTTGTTCTGTATTACTTCCAGAGTTCCCTTTTGTGCCTCTGTTAGCTTTACCAGGGCGGGGGCAGCATAGTCTATCAATGATCTGGTGCAGGCTATATAGTACGTTTTCTGTACATGTTCATTTGCACCATCCTTCAAGGATGACATATCTCATTGCTGCTGTTCTTGCTTCTGCTCTTTCCTTTAGGTATTTGATTTCGTTCTTGAAGGTTAGCTGCTGGTCTAGGATGATTCCCAGATACATGTACTTGTCCACCCACTCTATCGGTTCAGCTCCTATTGTGAGTGGTTGGAGTGGTCTGTGTGCTTTTACTGCCATGGCCTTTGTCTTATTTATATTGATTTTGAGGCCTAGTTCCTCCGACTTTTTGCTGATTTCATTGAGGGCTCTTTGCATTTTAGGCACTCTGACAGGTCCTCTTGCGACTATGCACACATCGTCGGCGTATATGAAAATTTCTACGCCTTCGGGAAGCTGCAGTGAGGCTAGGTTCTCCATGAGAATATTGAATAGGAGAGGGCTTAGTATTCCTCCCTGTGGTGTGCCATTTTCCAAGTCATGGAAGGTGGATATCACCCCTTGGAATTTGACCCTTGCCTGTCTTCTTAGCACATAGTTTTTTGTCCAGGCTAGAAGATGTCCTTTGACTCCTTTCTTCATCAGTGAGTGGAGTATTGCTGCTGGACTGGCTAGCTCGAAGGCTTTTTCAAAGTCTATGAAGACTACTACAGCCTTTCCTTGATTTATGTAGCTGAGGACATCCGTCAGACACTCTGTAGTTCCAACTCCTTGTTGGTATGCATATAGCTGTTTGTGTAGAGGACCAATTTTGTATGTTATCCTGTTGAGCACCATTTTCTCTCCAGTTTTTTCCATGCAGGAGACCAGTGCTATGGGTCTCGGGTTGTCTGGATCTTTTGGTTTTGGAATTGGCTTTGTGTCTTGTTGCCTCCAAGTATGCGGTCTTGTGTGCTCTGCATGTGTTTTGTTCATGATCCTCAGGAAGGCATTTTCTCCTGCAGGACCCATGTTACTTATCATTGTGTATGTTATCCTGTCTGCTCCTGGTGCTGTGTCTTTGCCAGTTTTGTATACTGCCCTTAGTTCTTCTACTGTGTAAGGGGTGTCCGTATCATCTGGTGTGAGGCAAGCCTTGTTGACTTCTTCCCATCTGATCGGTGCAAGCTGATCCTGTCGTCTTCTGGTTTCAGGAGAGAGATTGTCTGATTTTGTCCTGTTAGCAAAGGATGTTGCTAGTCTCTCTGCTGCTTCTAGAGGTTGAGGGTGAGTTGCTACCGCTGTCTTCTTCTTTCCGGCTACTCTGTTCAGCCATTTCCATAGTTCTGAAAGGGATGTGTGCTCTGATAGTTTAGCACACCATTCCAGCCATTTTTCAATTCTTATTTCCTGGAGCCTCTGATGGACGTAATTTTTGACTGTTTGTAGCAGCTCTCTGTTTTCAGCTGTTGCTCTTCTTCTGTAGATCTTTGTCACTCTGTTTAATAGGGTTTTCAGCTGTCTTACCTCTTGGCAGTAGTACCAGGAGTCTTTGTAGCTGTAGTTCCTCTGAGCTGTCTTTATTGGCATTGCTTTATTTGCTGCATTATGTATGGCGTCAACTAGGTCTTTTTCTAGTTGGTCTATATCCTCTGGGGGCGTGTACTGTGCTGCCCATTCTTCAAGTGCTAGTCTGAAAATAACCCAGTTTGCCAAGTCTTGATTCCATCTTGGTGGAGGTGGCGGTATTGGAGGTAGCTGTTGCATTTCCAATTCTGTCATTGTTGCAAAGTGGTCGCTGACTAATGTGGGATGCACTTGCCATCTTGTAAGGTGCCTGATTGTCGTTGTGGCAAATGTTAGATCTAATCTGCCTCCTCTTATATGTGTGGATTGCCCTGTGTTGAGCAGTGCAACTCCCTCAAATTCCTCCAGAGAGTAAGCTATGTGTTCCCCTGCCTGGTTAGTGATTGTCGGGGAAGATAGTAGGGGATGATGTGCATTGAAGTCCCCACATATTATTGTAGGTGTGTCAGTTGCATGTAGTTCTCCTGGGCTTTCTCTATTTATTTTCCCGTAGAGATTGTATATGTCTAGTCTCTGGTTTTGCAGAGTTATTCTAATTGCCATGCTCTCCACATTCTCTCCGCAGGGGATCGGATTGTGTACTCTTACTGCTGGGATTGTATTCTTGATGAGAATAGCCAGTCCCCTGTCGGTGCCTATGTCTGGAGTTGTGTCTGGAGTTGTATAGGCATTATACCCAGCTATTCTAAACTTGGTTCCTGTTTTTAGACGGGTTTCCTGAAGTAGGATGATGTCTACATTTTCTGTTTTGCAGACTGCAATAAGTGTAGCTGTTTTAGTCCTCACTCCATCAGCATTCCAGTTAATTATCTTCAGCATTGTTGTACGCTGGGGAGAAGCGCCTGGGGTCTCTTGGTGCAAAAGTGATGGAGTTTTCATCTACCGTATTTGATGAAGATGATGAAGGTGAGGGGAGAGGGGTGAGGTTTTGGGGTTTAGTGGATGAGGAAGGTGTAGGAACATGGGGGGAGGTGGTAGGTTGGGATGAGGGTGTTGGGGAGGGATTTGTTGCAGCCGCGGGGGCTGTCTCCTGCATAGCGGTAGAGGGGGAGGGGGACTTGGAATTACCCTTGAGAAGGCTTTTTAAAAGTTCTTCTATCCCTGTTTTGATGGCTTCTATGTCCATGCCATTCTGGATGATGCTGGTGGAGAAGTTTGTAAGCTTCTCCTTTAGCTCGGCCGTTTTGAGCCACATTGTTCTCGGCAGAGGTTTTGGTGCTTGCCGTGTATTTGTAGCTGGTCTGGACGGTGTTCTTTTCCTGTTTCGGCTGAAATCTCTTCTGGACTCTTCCAGTTCAGCCCTCGTGTAGAATCTTTTACAGGGCTGGGGTTTGGGGGGGTTTCTTCCCCTAGATTTACTTCTTTGCCCTTCTGGTTCCTTTGGAAGAGCAGCCTTCACTATAGCCAGTCTTGCTGGGCAACCCCAGGCCATAGCGGTTTGCTTGAGGTGGCAATTTGAGCACCTGGGTGTGGTTGGTTCTCCAGCTTTATGTTTGTTTATGCACTCTTCAGTCGGGTGTCTCTTGCTACATACTGCACATATCTCAACCTGAGATACGCATTGAGCCTTGTGATGCCCAAATTTCTGACATTTGTAGCATCTGAGAGGTTCAGGGTAGTAGGTTTTTGTGGTATACTTTCCAAAAATTCCCAGGTCTATTTTCTCTGGGATTTTTCCTACGAATGTTACCAGGATTGTTTTCGTCAGACTGCCTTGCTTATTTTTCATTCTTTCCGCAGCAGTTACATATTCCAGTTCTTTTATTCGGCTTTCGTGTAGTTCAAATGGGTAGCCGACAACAACTGCTTTTTTGATTCTTTCTTCTTCTTTTAGTTCTTTTAGGTTGATGGCCGAGGTGTTCCTTAGGATGGATAAGGCCTTTTGATCTCTTGTTGAGATTGTCCAGTGTCCCTGCTTATTGGGTCTTGCCAGCATTTTTAGGTTTTTATTCTTCCTTTCGAAGTCCGCTACAGCTCTGTAAGCCTCAGTGGGGTTACTTGCAAGTACCCTGAAGTAAGTTGGTTTTGGCTGATTCTCATTCCTTGCTTGGTTGGTTCTAGTTGATGTTGTTGGGTTGGTTTCCTCGTTTTCGCTGATCATGGTTCTTTTACCTTGTCTTTTTGTTCTTTTAGACTGTACTGTTTCCCAGCCTTGGTTTCCATCTTCATCCTGTTCATTAGTTCTTTTCCTACGTCCTTCTTCAGTTCCGGTTCCGGTTTCCATGGTGGTGGGGTTCTTTTGAGTATCCATTTCCAGAGTCATTCCAAGTCGTAAGAAGGGGGGAGGGAGAGACAGACAGTGTGTCTGGTCGGGTTGTCCAACCCTTTAAGCCCTAAGGCCCCAGACAAGGTTATACTTGGAGTAGAAATATGAGTTAAAAAAGAACCTGAAATTCAAATGTTCTTATAATTATGAGGATGGGGAGGCCCTATATATCCTATCAGTAGCTATGTACTGACTGCAGCAGTTGCAGCTGGGGATTCCCCTTACTGCTCTTGGAGCACTAAGACGACCCAGCAGTCAAGTCCTACAGTCAGGGGCTTGAGGGTAAACAAACACTTACACCAGTTTATTTTAAAAACTTACTCTTTTCTCCTTCGTATTCCTATCCTATCTCTACACTTGGCTTATAGGCGCCAAGCCTAACCTCCCTATGCCACTTGCCACAGACGGCGAGAGTGGAAAGTTTTTTGACTCTTGGGCCCTGCTTCGACTGGAGTTTTAAGACCACAGCGGCTACCAGATGTTTCACAGGAGAGTCTGTTAGTAAGGAAAATATTAGACAGTAGTAGGTAAAGCCTATTCTTTTCTTAAAACTATTGCTTATACTTGTGCTGAAAATCAGCAATTGTAAGGCAGAGCCTTTTCAGTGATGGTAGGGCGGCACCCTACGGTCAGGTATCCTCAGTGCCCAGCAAATGGGCCGCGGCAGCGTCGGCGGCGGTGGGGGGGGGTGTGGGGGGCAGCAGGAGACGTCAGCAGGCAGGAAGATCTGAAGGTGGCAGCAGCAGCAGCAGCAGCAGGGACAGTAGCAGTGGCAGCAGCAGCAGCAGAGCGGCAGCAGCAGGAGCAGCAGCAGGCAGGCAGGCAGGTCCTCAGGAAGCAGCAGGAGCAGCAGAGCAGGAAGGTCTGGGAGGTGTTCTCTCAGTGGGAGCTGAGAGAGCACTGATTTATTCAAGGTCCAGGCAGCTTATATAGCGGCCGACTGGCGTCGGGCCGCAGAAGACAATGGAAGCAAGGGTGACCTGAGGTCGATAACAATTAATAAATAAATACAGTGAACGAGTACTAAATACAATGTAACAATAGACAGAATTAAAATTGAGTATAATCTTGACCCCTGCGAAAGAAGAAATACACGGTACACACTTGATGAGCAGATAAATAATTGCATACACAGTTTAAACAATTGAATTTTTACGTGACGTGGCCTGATTGCGTGACGAATCGTAGGTACAAAGAAAATGGGCCGTCATCAAAGAAAACCTGCTTAGCGAGGACTTTACAAACAACATGATCAGCAGAGACTGTACAACATGGCTTTACAAATACTGCCCCCCCCCTCTCCAAGATGTAGGTAACGTCTGATTAATCGGCGCATCTGCTGGGGCGTTGAAGGGTGCCCCGGCTGCGCGAAGACAACGAAGGGACGTCCTGTGTGCGAGGGTGGCTGAATGTGGGTATGGGTGGCGTTTTCCGAGGGCGGCCGCATTTCCGCTTCTTGCGAGGGCCTGGCTGCGGTGGTGACTGCGCTGGCAGAGGTTGCGGTGTGCTGACGGTTGAGTCCTCCTCCAGGAGAGCAGGCTTGACTCGGTCGATTGACACCCAGTCGTTCCTCCCGTGGAGTGCGAGCAGGAATGCCTTGCTGTTCTGCTCCAGCATGCGGAAGGGCCCCTTGTAGGGCCTGGTCAGTGGCGGGCGGACGGCGTCGTCTCTGATGAAGACGTGGGTGGTGAAGGCTGGCACTAGGGGGCGGGGCTGACCGGTGCTGACGTCGCAGAGGAGATTTGGGCCCCCGGGGGCAAGGGGCACGTCCCTCCTATTTAGGGACGTGATGGCAGTGCGGTAGGCTGGGTTCTCTGGATCGGCGGCCTGCTCCCTGGCGAGGTCTTCGTAGCTGATTCCCAGCTGCACCGCATTCAGCTCAACTCTGGAGAGGGCGTCCGCCATGGGGTTTTTCCTGCCGGGGAGGTATTTGATGGAGCAGGTGAACTCAGCGGTGGCCGAGAGATGCCGTTGCTGCCTGGAGGACCACGCGTCACCCTGCTTGGTGAAGGCGTGGACCAGTGGTTGGTGGTCCGTATAGATTTTGAAGGGCGTGCCCTCCAGGAGGAACTTGAAGTGCCGGACTGCGCGGTACAAAGCGCAGAGTTCCCTGTCGAAGGTGCTGTAGCAGGCCTCTGCGGGGTTGAACTTCTTGCTGAAGAAGGCAATGGGCTGGGGGCCGCTGTTGATGACCTGTTCCAGGACAGCGCCACAGGCGACGTTGCTGGCGTCCGTTGTCAGCTGGAGAGGGGCGCTGGGATCCTGGTGGGCCAAGGCGGTTGCCTCGGCGAGGGCGGCCTTCATCAGGGAGAAGGCCTGCTGCTGGCTGGGTCCCCACAACAAGGATTTTGGTCGGCCTTTCAGGTTCTCCATCAAAGGGGCCGTGGTGTGTGCGATCCCAGGGATGAACCTCCTGTAGTAGTTCACCATCCCGAGAAATTCTTGGACGGCCTTGACAGAGGTGGGGACGGGGAACCTGGTGACGGCTGCGACTTTGGATGTGAGTGGATGGACGCCATCTGGGGATACCTCGTGGCCCAGGAAGTCGGCCTTCTGTACGCCGAAGGTGCATTTGTCAAAACGTACAACGAGGCCGTTCTCCTGCAGGCGCTGCAGGACTGCCCAGATGTGTTTCTGGTGCTCCTTGTGGGACCTGGAAAATATAAGGATATCATCTATGTAGCAGACGCAGAACTTTAGTTCCTCCAGGATGCTGTCCATGAGCCGCTGGAAAGTCGCCCCAGCGTTCCTCAGGCCAAATGTAGAGAAGGCGAACACATAGGACCCGAAAGGCGTGATGATGGCAGTCTTTGGTATATCCTCTGGCGCGACCGGTACCTGAAAATAAGATTTTAAAAGATCTAACTTGGTAAATATTTTGGCCCCCATGGAAGGAGACCATGAGGTCCTGCATGTTCGGCAGGGGATAATGGTCTGGTTCCGTTACCAGGTTGAGGCGCCTGTAGTCGCTGCAAGGTCTCCAGGAACTGTCCGATTTCTGCACCATGTGGAGAGGGGAGGCCCATGGGCTGGAGGCCTTCTTGCAGATTCCCATTCATTCCATCTTGGCGAATGCATCCTTGGCCTCCTGAAGGCCTCTAGGGGGAAGCCTCCGGAACTTCGCATGTGGCGGGGGGCCCTTTGTTTTTATGTGGTGATATATGCCATGTTTGGCTGGGGTCCCGGACTTTTGGTGGAGCTCGGGCCTGAACACGTCAGGGAACTCCGTCAGCAGCTGTGAGTATTGGTGGGGGGCGGCTGAGCAGATGGTGGGCGCCTTGGGTCCAGTTGCCAACGGGAGGGACTGGCAGGAGTCTGTGTCTAGGAGGTGTTTCCGACCATCGTCAACTGCCAGCCCGAAGTGCGCCAAGAAATCCGCACCCAGGAGTGGGGTCCTAACGTCCGCGATGACGAAGTCCCAGGAGTACCTCCGGCCAAGGATGGAGATCGACAGGGGCCTGGTTCCATAGGAGAGGATGGGGGACCCGTTGGCGGCCGTCAGGGAGGCAGCTGGGTCCGGTTCCCACTTGCGGTCCTCTCTAGATGCCGGGAAGATTGATCTAACGGCCCCGTGTTGACCAGCATCATCCTGCCGGAGACGGTGTCACAGACGTAGAAGCCTATTGGTTCTGGGCCCCTAGGTTCTTCTGCTGCCATGGCGGCTTGTCCTGCTGGCCGCCGCCTCCCTGTTTTTTGAACGGGCGAACGAACAGGGAGGCAGGCAGTTCCGGGCATCTTTGCTGAACCGCCAGTGGTAATGGCAAAGGCCCGGGGAATTCCACCTGTTGGGAGGCGCTGGGCGCCTCCTGGTGATGGCGTTGACCTCTTCCTCTGCACCCTCCTCCTGCTGGATGGCGCTGACTGGGAGTGTGGGCACTGGTACCCGCTTTGTAGCTTTGTAGCTTTGTAGAGCCATGCCGACGGATTACCCTGCGTAAACGGCGGCAGTTTTATGGCTAGGGTGGCCCTGGATTGGCCTGCAGGGCTGGGGAGGGTGCGGGGCGCCGGCAGGGGTGTGGAGGAGCGTGAGAGACTCGGTGTGGGGACGGGCGCGGGTGATATGGGAGGGAGGTATACCTCCGAATCCGCGAGGTCAGCGGTTAGTTGAACGAGAGAGGGGATGTCTGCGTCCATACTCGCTCTTTGCCCTCTTATGTGGAGTAGGGTACTCGCGTCAAAACGCACTTGGGAGCGTGCCGTGTGAGTCCGCTAATGACGCTGGTGATTTTGCCGACGAGAGTCAGCATGCCCAAACGCTGGTTCAGCGCCGTGTTTAGTCCACTAAGGGCAAGAGTAAGCTCCTGAAGCCAAGACGGAGTCACCGTATGGGTCCGCTAATGGCTTTGGGAACCACTCCAGGGGTCACCACTATAAGAAACGAGCAGGTAAAAGTTACTGCTGATTTATTCAAGGTCCAGGCAGTTTATATAGCGGCCGACTGGCGTCGGGCCGCAGAAGACAATGGAAGCAAGGGTGACCTGAGGTCGATAACAATTAATAAATAAATACAGTGAACAAGTACAATATACAATGTAACAATAGACAAAATTAAAGTTGAGTATAATCTTGATGCCTGCGAAAGAAGAAATACACGGTACACAGTTGATGAGCAGATAAATAATTGCATACACAGTTTAAACAATTGAATTTTTACATGACCTGGCCTGATTGCGTGATGAATCGTAGGTACAAAGAAAATGGGCCGTCATCAAAGAAAACTTGCTTAGCGAGGACTTTACAAACAACATGATCAGCAGAGACTGTACAACATGGCTTTACAACCCTGGCTCTCATTGTATTCCTTGGCGTGACATCAGTCCACTGCTATATAAACTGCCTGTGTCCTCAATAAATCAGCAGTAACTTTATCCTGCTCGTTTCTTTCGCACCTCTTCAAGTGGTGACCCCGGAGTGGTTCCCGGAGCCATTAGCAGACTCACACAGTGACTTAGTCTTGGCGCCAGGAACTACCCACGTCCCTAGCAGATTCATTACGGCGCTGTAACCAGTGTTTGGGCATGCCGACTCTCGTTGGCAAATCACTAGCGTCACTAACAGACTCACACGGGGCTCCCAAGCGCGTATTGACGCAAGTATCCCACTCCAATTGAGAGGGCTAGAGTGAGCATGGACGCGGACATCCCCTCCCACGTTCAGTTAACCGTGAACCTCGCGGATTCAGATGTTTGCCTCCTGTCTGTATCACCTGCGTCCTCTCCTGCGCCAAGGTTCACGTGCTCCTCCACACCGCTGCCCGCGCCCTGCACGCTGCCCTGCCCACCTCTCTGCTTGGCGCCCTGCCCGACAGGACAAACAAAAGCCGCCCTCGCCATAAAGCTGCCGCCTTTCACTCAGGGAAACCCATCATCGTGGCTGTACAGGGTCGAGGGTCAGTTCAGGCTGGCGGAGCTCACGGACGAGGTGCTACAAGGTGACGCAGTAATTAATGCCCTGCCGGAGGAGGTCTACAGGAAGCTTGAGACCTGTGGGCGTCCGCCGCACGCCCCCTCACCTACCGCCACCTGAAAACATCCCTCATCGAGACTTGCTCCCTGCCGATTGCCGAGAGGGCTGCCCGCGCCCTCGACCTCATCATCAACCCGTGGCAGGAACAGAGCATCATGGAGTCATGGGGCATGATCCAGGACCTCCTCACCCTCCCCGACACCGACAGCAACGGCAGGCAGTCCGAGATCAGCCTGTCGAGGGAGATTCTCCTCCACCAGCTCCTCCCAGAGGTCCGGACTCAGATCCTCGAGCCCTACACCATGCCACTCAAGGTCTTGATTAAAACGGCGCAGCAGCTGACTGACTCCGCAAGGGCAGTGAAGTGGGCATCAGCGGCCGCACACCCCATCAGTTCCATTCAACAGGAGGAGGGCGCAGAGGAGGAGATAAGTGTCATCACCAGAAGGCGGCCACCGTATCATCACACCCTTCGGGTCCTACGTCTTCACCCTCTCCACCTTCGGCCTGAGGAATGTGGAGGCGACCTTCCAGCGGCTCATGGACAGCATCCTGGGGGACTTGAAGTTCTGAGTATGCTACGTGGATGATATCCTTATATTTTCCAGGTCCCATAAAGAGCACCAGTGGCACATCCAGGTGGTCCTGCAGCGCCTGCAGGAGAACGGCCTCGTCGTCAGATTTGACAAGTGCACCTTCGGCGTCGAGAAAGCTGACTTCCTAGGCCACGAGATATCCCCGGATGGCGTCTGTCTGCTCACATCAAAGGTCGCAGCCATCACCAGTTCCCCGTCCCCACCTCCGTCAAGGTCGTCCAAGAATTTCTCGGGATGGTGAACTACTACAGGAGGTTCATCCCTGGGATCGCACACACCATGGCCCCCCTGACGGAGATCCTGAAAGGCCAACCAGAATCCTTAGTGTGGGGACCCAGCTAGCAGCAGGCCTTCTCCCTGACGAAGGCCGCCCTTGCCGAGGCAACCGCCTTGGCCCACCAGGACCCCAGTGCTCCCCTCCAACTGACGACGGATGCCAGTAGCGTCGCATGCGGAGCCGTCCTGGAGCAGATCGTCGACAGCGCCCCCCAGCCCATTGCCTTCTTCAGCAAAAAGTTCAACACCCCCCGGAGGCCCGCTACAGCACCTTCGACAGGGAACTCTGCTCAGTATACCGGGCGGTCCGGCACTTCAAATTCCTCCTGGAGGGTACACCCTTCACAATCTACACGGACCACCGGTTCCGGAGTGGACGCGTCATCGTCGTGGGACCTCTCCAGACGGCGGTGGAACGACGGCCGCCTGGATCAAACGTCCACAATACAACCCCACTGCGAAGACAAGGGAGGGGAGAAGAGGAGGAGTGGCTCCCCAATGCTCCGCAGGGTACTGCGCCCGGGGTAAGCGTGGTGTCCTTCTTGCGCGGTGCAGGCTTCCTGGCATAACAGAGTCTGGGGAACCACAACAACAACACAACAACAACAACACGGACCACCAGCTGCTGGTCCACGCCTTCACCAAGCAGGGGGACGCATGGTCTTCCAGGCAGCAGCGGCACCTCGCGGCCATCGCAGAGTTCACCTGCTCAATCAAATACCTCCCTGGTAGGAAGAACCCTGTAGCAGATGCCCTCTCCAGAATTGAGCTCAACGCGGTGCAGCTCGAGATCAACTATGAGGACCTTGCCCGGGAGCAGGCTGCCGACCCGGAGACTCCAGCCTACCGCACCGCCATCACGTCCCTGAAGTGGAGGGACGTGGCCCTCACCTTCGGGGGTCCAAAACTCCTCTGCGACGTCAGCACCGGCCAGCCTCACCCCCTGGTGCCTGTCTCCCGCTGCTGCCAGGTATTCGATGTCATCCAAGGGCTGTACCACATCTCCGGCAGGACGACGACCAAGCTACTGACAGAGAAGTTCATCTGGCACGGAATGCGGAAGGACGTGAGGACCTGGGCGAGACAGTGTCTTCGGTGCCAAACCAGCAAGATAGGTTGTCACACCGAGTCTGGAGTAAACGAGTTTCCACAGCCGGGGCGGCGGTTCGGCCACATACACATCGACATCGTTGGCCCTCTTCCCCCCGTCAGGCAGGGCCAGATATCTCCTGACGATTGTTGACCGCTCAACCAGGTGGCCCGAAGCGACGCCCATGCAGGAAGCCACCGCCAGTGCGTGCGCTGAGGCCCTCCTCTCCAGCTAGATCAGCCGGTTCGGCATCCCGGGCCACATAACCACCGACAGGGGCCCTGCCTTCCTGTCTGAGTTGTGGTCTGCCCTGGTATGCCTGCTGGGGACATCTCACCACACCACCACTGCTTACAACCCCGCGGACAATGGCTTGGTCGAGTGGTTCCACAGGTCCCTGAAGGCATCCCTCATGGCCCACTGCACCGCTGAGGATTGGAAATACCAGCTGTCGTGGGTCCTCCTTAGGCTGAGAACCGCTCCCAGAGCCAACGGCGACCTGTCCGCAGCGGAGAAAATCTATGGGGAGCCTCTCGTAGTCCCGGGCGAACTGGTCACAGAGGACCGCCACAACTCATCAGTCCAGAGGCTTCGTGACATAGTCGGCAAGTTTGCCCCCTGTAAGCGGACATACACTGACAGGTCAGTCGCCTTCACGCCTCCCGGCTTGTCCTTCACCACTCACGTCTTCGTCAGGGATTACGCCGTCCGCCCACCACTGACCAGGCCCTACAGGAGGCCCTTCCGCATGCTGGAGAGGAATAACAAGGCTTTCTGGCTCTCCCTTCGCGGAAAGGACGGCTGGGTATTGGTCAACCACATCAAGCCCACCCTCCTGGAGGAGGAAACAGACGTCACCACACCGCACCCTCCGCCTGAGCAGTCGTCTCCGCAGCCGGGCCGCTGCAGAAGGAGGACACGGGGCTGCCCCCAGAAACATCCGCCCACACCCGCAGCCAGCTGCTCCCACGCACAGCGCAACCCCCCCCCCCTCACTTCGTGTAGCCGCGGGACTCTTCAACGCCCCAGCAGATATGTCGATTAATCAGACGTTACTCATGCCTTTGGGGGGGAGTATTTGTAAAGTCCCCACTAAGCGGGTTTTCTGTGATGGCGACACATTTTCTTTGCCGCTCCTAGGATAACAGGTCACGCAGGATCAGCCATACCCAATCATTTAAACTGATTTATGTAAATATTTACCTGTTACCAACTTGTACGTTATATGTTTCTTTTGCTCTGGTATCATTATTCAACTTCATTATTGTCCATTTTTGTAACTCAGAGTGTATTTATTCATTGTATTTATTGTCAAATGTTATTGACCTCAGGTCACCCTGGTTCTCATTGTATTCCTTGGCGTGATGTCAGTCCGCCGCTATATAAACCGCCTGTGTCCTCAATAAATCAGCAATAACTTTATCCTGCTCGTTTCTTTCGCACCTCTTAAATGCTCATTGTATCAGAAGTTGCTGAATCCCTGAAAACATACTGCAGATGCAGCACATTGTTTCCAAGATGTACTGGATCAAGGTCAAAAGCTACAGCAGTCAATTTCTAGAGTTCAAGTCTGTTTCTGCAAAGTCAGAGCTATGCCAGTACTTGTGTATCTTTCTAGAGATGGTTGGGTTCATAAAGAACCTTGTTACATCTGATCATGATGGTAACTGGCATCTGCATGTTCAAACTGTGGAGTCACTGATGAAACTATTTCGGGAAATTGACTATGTGAATTATCTGCGTTAAGGTTCATGGTATATTGAGAAAGTTAAAAGACTAGAGTTAGATTGTACGTGTCTGTATCAATAGTTGTGTGATGGTCACTTTGTGGTAAAAGAGAAGGATGGACAGTTCAGTGCAGTTGCTCCGGATATGAAACTTGAGCAGACTACACAAAGATCACAGAAAAGCTCTAAAGAGTAGACTAGGAGAAGTGAGTATGTGACTGAATGGCAACTTATCTATCACGAGGTCCTTAACATAAGCAACACTTTTCGTGAACTGACAAATGCTAAAGTGATGGAGCATATGGAGACCTACCATCATGAACTTACTGGGAGAAAGTCAAAACTGTTTGATCAAAATGTCACTCGATTACTGTAGTTCCTAGAAACAAAGGGCAATCCCTTTGATGTCACTCAAAACATATGCCTTCACAACCTTGTCACAATGTATAGTGTTGCTGCCAGTGTAAAAGAACGGCTTCTCAATGTAATGAGTCATGGAGAAGATGCTTATACATTATTTTGCCAGGAGAGATATATAACCAAAGAAAAGAAACTGGGAGATAGAATATCTTGAGTCAACCTGCCGAATTTTAACTTCTCTAAGGGACCAAGTAAACAAACTAGTGCAGTGTCAGTGACAGCAAAAGAACTTGGCTTAGCACAAAACAGGCTTGAGATTGCCAGACAATGCGGAGAGACCATGAGGGATATCTTATTGCATGATTTACTGCAAACCAGTCCACTATTAGATGGTGACTTTCCAAAGAAGCCAGCAAAGTACAAGCTTATAGAAGAACTGGAGAAGAATCTCTCGACAGAGACTATTTATTTGAACCTTCTCCAGCTCTAAAACAACTGTACTTGTCGATTTCATGTCACAAATGGTTATGGTAAAGATGACAGCACAGAAAATATTTGGCCAGTCAGTAAAGACCATCTTCCGAAAGGCACAGTCTATTTGTTTTACTCAAGAAATCCACATCGTCTTGGACAGTTATTTGGAAAAGTCAACTAAAAAGTCAGAAAGAATCCGATGAGCATCGATCTTGGGAAGCATAGACTTATTATCAATCTCTTCAGGAACATCAGCGCCTGTCCAGTTGGAGAAATTCTGGGCATCATCAACTAACAAACAGAATCTACAGTCTCGTTAGCACTGTAGCCAAGGTATATTCAGCACAGACTAGTACATCACTTGTAGTGAGTGGAGTTATAGTGAATGGTGAGGTTCTTCCAGCTCAGAGGTTTACAAACAGTGAAGTCTATACCCTTAATGGAATTGAAGAATTCTACTGAGGAGGCAGATTTTCAGTTAGTGCCACATGTCAACTGGGCAGCTCAACACAACCCTAAGAGGGTCGTCCTGCTTTCAAATGACACATGTTATTGCTATCATGCTGCGTTACATTGACAAATTTGAATTCAATGGACTGTCAGAACTTTGGATACAGTTCGGAACTGGGGAGAAACAACGATTCCTACCATTCCATGCTCTCCAGAAAAGACTTGGCCTTGATTTAAGTTGCGTGACAATCAAAGCTCACTTAGCCTCTGGGAATGATATTCTCAGCAAGATAGGCACGAAGCATAGAACATTGGCTGCTGATCCAGTGTTATTCCCAACCGGCTTTGGCAGAAAAGATAACTTTTCCGACACTGATGTAGAGAATCTCGAGAAATATCTTGTTAAGGTCTGGTCAACTAAGGCACAAGTTGTTACGTTTGATGAACTTTGACACGAAGACTACCACAAAAACCTAAATAAATCACTGGCTACTCTTCTACCAACACCCAGCGTCATAAAGGGACATATACAAGGAACATTCTTTACTGTTCGTGAAGCTGTTACTCTTTTGGTAAAGTGTTTCATTTGAGCCTGCTGACTATGGATGAGAAGAATCTGAAGGCCTTCTTGTACCTTAAAAACACCTAAAACCACTTCCAGCTGTCCTAACTAACTAAAATATTGAATCAAAATATTGTTTTAAATCCAGGTTGGTTAAACAATCATATTGCAGAACTGGTAGCCAAATGGAAAATGAATGACGAGTAATTGAATTATTAAGGGTTATTTAGTGTCATGAGGTCAAAGGTCATGGACACCGAAAGAAGACGACAAAAGTTTGGACAGAAGACTGAAGATGAATATAGAATATAGGGGACGGCATAAGTTGAAAGATGGAGGTATTTAGTTAAGTTTATGGCAATTTAGAAAGATTCAAGGTTATGGGGCAACAAAGGCTATGCACCACCTGAAAAAAAGAAGAAAGCATAAAAGAGCGAAAAATAATAGAAAAAAACTGAAAAACTACAAATCAAAGCCCTCAGCCTCCACCCACAAGGCTCAAACTGGTGAAGAAGAGGCTACAGATACTCTAATTCCCCGGTCTAAGAGTCCATGACCATGTCAGGGCGTCCCTTCATGGGGAATAATGAGTACCTAATTATTTATTTTAATGTATTCACTTTGTCCAGCAGCATTAAAATACAAAATATCATTTTATCAGTCCTTTCCATACAATGACATGCCAATTTTTTTGTAATTTCAGTGTTTGGAACAGTCATTTTCCAAAATGGGTACCCTCCTGAAAATGTCCCATATTACAAATGTCTACCCAAAATAATTTTGATATTTCATGTTCATAGATTGCAAAAACACTTGAAACTCCATGCACATCAATTTTTTTGTGACACCCTATGCTGGATCCAGGACTATTTATGACAAATTAACTTATCCCTGATAAACATTGAAATAATATTAATACAAAACTGAAACTATTCCCTCTCTCTCTCTCTCTCTCTCTCTCTCTCTCTCTCCATTTAACACCGTAAAAATTTGTTTGTATATAAACAGGATATAAAATTAATATTTTAAGATCATCCTTTTTATAGACAAACTGTTCTTGTTGGAAAACAACAGAATGAAAAACAAAAAAAGAGCAATAATGAAAAGCATATGCGCTTGGAGACTGGCCTCTGTAGTGTATTGATTAATAGACTGATTGAAGTAGCACCGAATATTTGTCTAAGGTCATGAAATTAGGATGAGGGAATGCTAGTCCGGAGCTCCTTCGTCGTCATCGCCATCGACAAAGAAAAAAGCAGAATGAAAAAGAAAGCAGATACACGAATACAGGAAATTTAAATTTCCGGTGCTAGCGAGAGGGTTGCCAAATAGCGCCAGATTTACGCTGCAATATTATCTTCAGTGACTACAAGGGAGAAAAAATGATTTAAAAGCTCAAAATTCTAAAGAAAAAAATCCATTTGTGGAAATATCCAACACAAAGTATTGTTTGGTCACTTTGATTCAAAGAGAAATTTATGCAGGTTAGGTATAATTATGTTAGACTCCCCCCCCCCACGACATCTTTATATGACACGTACTTTGAGGAAGCCTCGTTGCAGGCTGCTCTGGGAGCAAGAGCCCGTGCAGGCAAATTGCTGGCTAAATCAAAGAAAATCAAAGAAAAGGGAGCCGCTCAGTGACGGTCAAGTCTTCGCTGTTCAATGACTACGCATCTCTTTTTCTCCCTCTCTGACTACCAAGAGCAGAAGAGCGTAATTAATAGGTTGTCAGGATTCATAGCTAATACAGAAAAGGGTGTATCATATATTGATATGTTTTTAGCTGGGGGATCTAGTTTAACCAGTGGGTTACACTAGGGATATATGCAACTTACCCTGGATAACACAAATTTGAACTCTGGCATTGAGGTCATTTAAAAACATACACATCAAAACACTTCTGAAGGCCTGCTTCAAAAGGGGAGTGATTAGGTTGTAAAGTCCCCGCTAAACGGGTTTTCTGTGAAGAACCTCACATTTTCTACGGCGCCTTTCGCCTGACCTTAGGTCAGGATAATTAGCCATGTTTTTTCTATGTAATTGTACATTCATTACCAATCCATATCTGCCCCTGTCTATTGTGTATGTTACAGAGTATCTTTGTATTTAATCTACTATTCTTATTGTCATGTCATCTATGTGTACCTGATTTATTTTTGCATAATGAATGATTGACCTCGGGTCACTTGTAAGTCTTTGTATGTCTTTGTACTGACGCCGCTTTATAAGTGGGCTGCTTCCTTAATAAACTAGCAGTGCTTGCCTACCTGCTCTCTTCTTTAGCACCCTCTCACAGTGGTAACCCCCGGAGTGGTTCCCGGAGCCATGCCCCTAATGGACTAACTATGGCGCTCTAACAGAGCGTTCGGGGTTACCGACCCTCGTCGGCAAATCACCAGCGTCATCAGCGGACCCACATGGCATGCTCCCAAGCATGTATTGATGTGAGTCTTAACTCACACTCCAAGTGAGAGCGCAGAAATGAGCATGGACGCGGACATCCCCTCCCACATACAAATAGCCGCAAACTTCTCGGAGATGGAAATCTCCCTCGCGCAACCCCCACTCACGCCCTCCTCCATGCCAGTGCCCGCTCCCCGCGCGATGCCCCTCCTGACGGATCAACCAAGGGCCGCCCTCACCATAAAGCTGCCGCCGTTCACCCATAACAACCCGACATAATGGCTCTACAGGGTCGAGGGGCAGTTCAGGGTGCCAGGCCTGACCGACGAGGTGCTGCAGGCGGACACAGTAATCAACGCCCTACCGGAGGAGATATATAGGAATGTCGCCCCGTGGGTGACTTCGTCTTCGAGCCCTGCCACCTACCAGCACCTGATGGCCTCTCTCGTCGAGACCTGCTCCCTGCCGGTCTCTGAGAGAGTCGCTCAAGCCCTCGACCTCACCATCAACCCCTGGCAGGACACGAACCTTCTGGAGACGTGGCACGCCCTCCAGGACTTCCTCCTCCTCCCCGAGACGGACAGCAGCAGCAGCTCCTCCCAGAGGTTCGGGGTCAGATTAAGGAGCCCTACACTCTGCTGGTCGAGGACCTCATAAGAACAGCGCAGCAGCTAATGGACTCCACGAGGGCGGCGAAGCGGGCATCCATGCCCACGCACTCCATCAACTGCCTCCAGCCGGGGGAATACAATGTGGAGGAGATCAACGCTGTCGCCAGGAGGCAGCCACTCTATCACCAGAATAAAGAAAGGCTGGGGCTTTGCTACTACCACCGGAAGTTTGGCAAGGACGTTCAGAATCGTGAAGTCCCCTGCATTTTTGCCTATCCAAAAACCGGGAAGGCGGCGGCCACCCTCACAGTCCACCATGGCAGCAGAAACACCCAGGAGCCCCGCACCAGTAGGCTTCTATGTCCTCGACACCATCTCTGGCAGGATGATACTGATTGACACGGGAGCTGTGTGGTCAGTGATCCCGCCTTCCAGAGAGGACCACATACGCCTGCCGGACCTGACTGCCTCCCCGACAGCCGCCAATGGGTCCCCCATCCTCTCCTACGGCACCAAGCTCCTGTCGGTCTCCATCCTGGGCTGGAGGTACAAGTGGAACTTCATCTTTACGGATGTGAGGACCCCACTCCTGGGTGCGGACTTCCTGGCCCACTTCGGACTGGCAGTCGACGTTGGTCGCAAATGCCTGCTGGACACCGAGTCCTGCCAGTCCCTACCCCTGGCACTGGGCCCCAGCACGCCCACAGTATTTTCCATCACTCCCCACCAGTATGCCTCCCTCCTGAAGGAATTCCCTGAGGTGTTCAAGCCCGAACTTCGTCAGGTGCCCGGAGCCCCCGCCAAGCACAGAATTTACCACTACATCAAGATGAGGGGCACTCTGACGCACGCAAATTTCTGGAGGCTTCCCCCTCAGCGCCTTCAGGAGGCCAGGAATGCTTTCGCCAAGATGGAGTGTATGGGCATGTGCAGAAAGGCCCCCAGCCCGTGGGCCTCTCCCCTTCACATGGTGCAGAAACTAGACAGCTCCTGGAGACCCTGCGGCGACTACAGGTGGCTGAACCTTGCCACAAAACCAGATCACTACCCCCTCCCGAATATGGAAGACCTCACGGCCTCTTTCCACGGGGCCAAAATATTTTCAAAATTAGATTTGTTAAAGTCCTATTTTCAGGTACCAGTAGCTCCAGAAGACATTCCCAAAACCGCCATCATCACGCCCTTCAGGTCCTATGTCTTCGCCTTCTCCACCTTCGGACTGAGGAACGCAGGGGCGACTTTCCAGAGACTGATGGGAGACTTGAACTTCTGTGTCTGCTGTGTTGATGACATCCTAATTTTTTCCAGGCCCCACAAAGAACACCTGCGGCACATCCGGAAGGTCCTGCAGCGCCTGCAGGAGAATGGTCTCGTCGTCAAGTTCGACAAGTGCACCTTCGGCGTCGAAAAAGTTGACTTCCTGGGCCACGAGATATCCCCGGAAGGCGTCCGCCCACTTGCATCGAAGGTTCAGGCCGTCATCTGGTTCCCCACCCCTACCTCCGTCAGGGGCGTACAAGAATTCCTCGGGATGGTCAGCCACTACAGGAGGTTCATCCCCAGGGTCTCGCACACCATGGCCCCCTGACGGAGATCCTGAAGGGCCATCCGAAGTCCTTAGCGTGGGGCCCCGACCAGCAGCAGGCCCTCTCCCTGATGAAGGCTGCCCTCGCCAAGGCAACCGCCTTGGCCCACCAGGACCCACCCCCCATCTCCAGCTAACAACGGACGCCAGCAACGTCGCCTGTGGGGCCATCCTGGAGCAGGTCATTAACGGAGCCCCTCAGCCCATCGCCTTCTTCAGCAGGAAGCACAGCCCCACCGAGTCCTGCTACAGCACTTTCAACAGGGAACTCTGCGGTGTACCAGGCGGTGCGCCACTTCAGGTTCCTCCTGGAGGGTATGCCCTTCACAATTTGGATGGACCACCAGCCGCTGGTCCACGCCTTCACCAAGATGGGGGATGCATGGTCCTCCAGGCAGCAGCGGCACCTCGCGGCCATCGCAGAGTTCACCTGCACCATCAAACATCTCCCTGGCAGGAAGAACCCTGTAGCGGACGCCCTCTCGAGAATTGAACTCAAAGCGGTGCAGCTCGGGATCGACTACGAGGACCTCGCCTGGGAACAAGCCACCGACCCAGAGATTCCAGCCTACCGCACTGCCATCACGTCGCTGAAGTGGAAGGACGTCCCCCTCGCCCCTGGGGCGCCAACACTGCTGAGCGATGTAAGCACTGGCCACCCCTGCCCACTGGTGCCCGCCTCCCGCCGATGTCTGGTCTTCGACATCATCCACGGACTGTCCCACCCCTCTGGCAGGACGATGGCCAAGCTGCTGGCAGAGAAGTTCTTCTGGCACGGCATACGGAGGGACATAACGGCCTGGGCGAGGCAGTGCATTCAGTGCCAGACCAGCAAAGTAGGGCGTCACGCTGAGTCAGGGGTGGGAGACTTTCCTCAGCCAGGAAGACGTTTCGGGCGCATTCATGTCGACATCGTGGGTCCTCTTCCCCCATCAGGAGGAGCAAGATACCTTCTGACAATTGTCGACCGCTCCACCAGGTGGTCCGAGGCGACTCCCATGGAAGAAGCCACCTCCAGTGCGTGCGCTGAGGCCCTCCTCTCCACCTGGATCAGCTGGTTCGGTGTCCCAGACCACATAACTACAGACAGGGGTCCAGCTTTCCTGTCCGAGCTGTGGACCGCCCTGGCACACCTGCTGGGGACCACTCACCACAGCACCACCGCCGACAATCCTGCAGCCAACGGATTGGTGGAAAGGTTCCACAGGTCCCTGAAGGCATCCCCTCATGGATGTATCAGCTGCCCTGTGTCCTCCTCGGGTTGAGGACTGCCCCCAAGAGCCAACAGCGACCTGATCGCAGCAGAAAAAGTCTACGGGGAGTCCCTCGTCGTTCTGGGCGAACTCATCACGCAGGACCGGGACAACCTAACAGCACAGAGGCTCCACGACAGGGTCAGAAAGTTCGCCCCCTGCCAGCGGACGTATACCAACAGGACGTCCCCCTTCATGCCTCCTGGTCTGTCCTCCACCACCCATGTCTTCGTCAGGAATGATGCCGTCCGCCCGCCCTTAACAAGGCCCTACAGGGGGCCTTTCCTCGTGCTGGAGAGAAACAAAAAGGCTTTCTGGGTGGCCATCCACTGGAAGGATGACTGGATGTCGATAGACCGCCTCAAGCCCACAACCCTGGAGGAGGACGTTGACGGCACTCCCCAGGGGCCCCCGCAGGAGACGTCGCCCCACCTGCCCACCCAGCTCACAAGGAAGTCACGCGGGCGGCCCTGGAAAGGCCTGGACCCAGGCAGGGAGTCTACCAACCACTCCCGCACGCAACACACCAGAGTCAAACGCACCCCCCACCTGATGTCAAGGAGCTGCAGCCCTCTCCGCCGCCCCAGCAGATACTTGCCATGATCATACGTTACCTACGTCTTTGGGGGCGGGGGGAGTATTGTAAAGTCCCCACTAAACGGGTTTTCAATGAAGAACCTCCCGTTTTCTATGATGCCTTTTGCCTGACCTTAGGTCAGGATAATTAGCCATGTTTTTTCTATGTAATTGTACATTCATTACCAATCCATATTTGCCATTGTCTATTGTGTATGTTACAGAGTATCTTAGTATTTAATCTACTATTTTTACTGTCACATTACCTATATGTACCTGTCTTATTTTTGCATAATGAATGATTGACCTTGGGTCACTTGTATGTCTTTGTACTGACGTCCGCACGGCGCTTTATAAGCTGGCTGCTTCCTCAATAAACTAGCAGTACTCGTCTACCTGCTCTTTTCTTTAGCACCCTCTCACAAGGTAAACTCTGGGGTTTAACTTAATTAATTATATTTACAATAAAAAAACACATATCAGAAGAATGGTAGCGTAATTTGGGACAGGCAAACAAGGCCCCGTAATACAATATGAAAGAAGCAAATGACTAGGAATTGCTTGAAGAGACACAATGTGAGCCCGCTTCAAAGGGCATAGTAAAAGATGTAGTGGGGTCACTGAGCACACAAGGTGATGCACAGATCCACAGCTGACTACTCCTAATCTGTAATCGAAGCACCTATAGTTACTCAACCGAAGATAGCACTTTAAGGAATCGAGGAATTACACAGAAGGTGCCGAGACTGAACTCGATTCCAATAACTCAAATTCTTATGATTACATTACACTTCACTTTAATGCTTGGTAAATTAAACAACACAACTATAGAAAGCAATACAGGTCTCACAGTAGGAATATTGCACTATGAAAAGGAAAAACAGAAAGAGGTGTAGGCTGACAGGGACATGACTGGCTAAAAAAACCTTAAATTCGGCACTTTACCTTAAGCAGGAGATGATTTTCTCTCATCTTCAGGGGGCCAGCGAATGGGAGGGCAAGTGAATAAGGTCATAGCAAAAGTTTACTATGGCCCCAGACAGCCATGTGTGTCCAGAGGGAGCAGTTCAATAGAGAAAGGGACAGGACATGAGTCCTGGAATAGCGTCCGACCAAGTCTAAGATCATGTGAGTCCACCTGAGATCTTTTATAGCTTCTAGGAATTATGATCCCGCTCTTTGTAGATGGCGCTGGTGTCAGTGTGACAACGTGTCACTAGGGCATGGAGCTGCGTGATCAGGTTCCAAGATGGTGCTGAGCACATGGTCAATCCTTTCCCACTCTGCCAGCTTGCTTGTCTCAGGAAAGGATTTGCATTCCTACCAGATCAGCACCTGAAATTTAAGGTCCCGGCAGTCACTCAAACAAGGAAAGGCGATTAAAGTATTTTTCCCCCGAAGGCAGTGGTGAAGATGTTGGTAGTGGTGAATTCTACCTACAGTGTTCTTTACGACAAAACAAACGAAGCAATTGAATATTCTTTAAATTATATCTTGACAGGTGAGATGGCGTGTGAGAGTTTTACTCTTGACACCTCCCCCACCTAGATGACATTTACACCCTTAGAGTGGTTGAAATGGCTACAGTTATGTCATCTCATCAGGCAACTTATACTCTCTTCACAACCTTTGGGCTACATTGTTCTAAAATGTAAAATCTTTGCGAAAGATCGAAGTCAATTACAAACAAAAGAAATCACTCATGACCTTTACTCTATTTCGCAGAATTAATTTATGCTGCTGACAACAGTAATGATTTTACTTTCTTAGAAAAATGATATTAAACTGCTTTTAATGACTACAAAATGAAGTAAGATGATTATTCAATTGGTAACATAATCAAACCTAACATTAAGAGGCTAATATGGTTATACTTAAGATCCACAGAAGCCATTCAACGCTATAATAAAAAAAATAATATTGTACAACATATAAAGTTTTCACTCCATAAATTGTATAATAAGGGAAAAAAATATTGAAATATGTTGGATCCCTGCCCATGTAGGGATTAAGGGAAATGAAGAGGCTGATAAAGCAGCTAAAAAAGCGGTCCACATGACAAGAGCAAATGTAGATATCCCTATCAGTGACTATACAAGATATATAAAAACAGTCATTGTAAAAAATGCAAAATATATGGAACGAAGAACCTGAAAATAATAAATTAAAAGATAAAATCCAGTATTGGAAAATGGAGCTCGTCATATCAGAGAGAGAGGCACAAGTAATTCTGACGCGTCTTCGAAAAGGCCATACTTGTTTGACACATGGACACTCAATGAACAGTTCATGTGGCCCTCCTCCCAAATGCCCAGATTGCAATGTGTTGCTAACAGTTAAGCATGTACTGTGTGAATGTCCAGAATATAACCTGCAGCGATTATAAAATTTTGGAAATAGACCAATAAAAGAAATTTTGTCGGAATCTTCAACATTCTCAATAGTACCCATTTTATTCGAATCTTCAACATTCTCAATAGTACCCATTTTAATGTTCATGAGAAGCTGCGAGTTAATTGATAAAATATAAAAAATCAATCAGTCAGTATAATGAATTTTAAAACAAGTAAATTTTATGATTTTACTTAATTTATTTTGAATTTTATTATACCTTTTTAGTGAGTATATATGGAAGCATGAGTATAAATGTGTTTATTGTGTGAGTGTGTTCCCGTATGAAAGCGTATGCCTTTTAACAGCTTTTAATTTCATTTTCATTTTCGTTCATTCATCATTGGCGAGTGACCTATTAGGCCCCAGTGCTAGGCTTCTAGCCTAGACTTGTCATTTCATCCTAATCCTTCGGGCCAGCCCTATGAGAGCTGATAGTCAGCTCAGTGGTCTGGTTAAACTATTTTAATAATAATAATAATAATATACTTAAAATACTCGACGCACTTATTAGTAAAAGACTTCAGTCATAATGGCATGCAGTTAATTTACCTTGAAGAGGCAGTACAACGAAGCATTCATGGGCTTAAATTAAGTGGTGCCATGATACTTAAGAGCGACGGCCCAGTGCCATTCTGGGCACCATAAATGCAACTGTCAGGAGGCATATTTTATAAGTACATGAGATGTATCAGTATGCAGTATTGGCTTAAAGAAATTATGACTGATATGCCGAGATTATTTTCTTTAGCCTATGAAAAATGGTTAGGTTCATTCCTTAGCCCAAAGGGCCCCAAGGGAAGTCAGAGGGAGCGACTCCTCTGGCAGGAACATCTGCAGAAATGGCATCTATGATTTAAAATGTATCATGCTTTTATAGGCACGAAAGGAAGTCATAGGACTTATAATAATGGAAAATCTATCAACTTGCATTCTGCACTGACAGAGTGGGAGGTAAAGTAAAAGTGGGAGCCGTTATAAGGCTTCACAAAAGGGGATTCATGAATGGGCAAGGGTGCCAAATGTTAAATTAAGAGATTTGGTAAAGAGAAAAAATAAAAGAAGTAAAAGAGAATATTACAAGAAGGAATTGAATTACAAAGTTATAAGGAAAATAAAATAGGGGAAGAAACCTGGCGTCCTCCTCTGGATAGAGGTGCCAGGGATCTTTGTAGGATAAAGGTGAGGTACTGTGCTAGGTTGGCACTAGTGTGAGGAGAGCTCAAGGCTCTCTTTGGGCTACCTGGAACTATCTGTGTCTGTGGCCTTTCTTCCATGGAACTCCTTTAGGTTGATGTTTCGCCTTGATAGGGGAATTGGTGGGACCAAGTCTGAGGAAGACATGGAAGGGCCACCTGTTCCGGCTTCTTTGACAGCCGAAGCAGGGGTAGTCCTTTCAAGCTCTACCACTCGTCGTGCAGCTCGTTGAGTTCATCAGTAAGTTGAGATTTGGCAGAATCCTTACTTGTAATCGAGTCTGTGGAGGACTGGGACAGAGAGGAAGAGGTTGTGATGGGCATGAGAGTCTTGCAGGTCACAGGTGAGCTTCTGCTGTGGTTGGAGGAATCCGGAGGGGACCCAAGCATACTCTGGGTTGGCTCTCGTACCGGCACTGGTAGCCGTGCCAAGCCAGGGGTAGGGTCAATCTGGACTGGGATCTCTCGGAGGAGGGTGTAGGGCATACTCTGGCACTGGCACTAAGGCAGGTTCAGGCACAGGAACCAATTCTGGAATTTCTTGGATGTCTGTGATGGGCAGAAAATGGCACTGTCCAGGACACGTAGGTGGCACTGGCAGGGATTTGGAGTCAAGTTTGGGATCTCTGGAAGGGAAATTCAGGGGGGCGCCTTGGCACTGGCACTGGGCCAGGGCCTGGTACTCGAATTGAACTGGTTAAAGGCTCTTTGCTCAAAGTGGATGGAGCTTGGCACAGCTCAGGGCACTCAAGTGGCACTGGCAGCGGGTTGAAGGCAGGTTCGTGAGGCTTATTCATGCCTGATGAATGGCTGGAGGGGTTTGGACCCCTGGATAGTTGTAATTTAGAGGGGGGACTGGAAGTCTTGTCCCAAGAGGAGGTCATAACCTCCAGGAAGGTAAGTAACTACTGCAAGAGTCCAGATTTTAGATCATTGGAGTCTTGTGACCCTCAATTTGATGGTGGGAAGAACCATTCATTCCCTCTATAACAATACGGTGATGCCTGTCAATGGTGGCCCATAGGGGACCTTATCTTCCCTTATGAGGGATATTTGCATGCCAGTGTCATCGAATGTGGTGACCTGGTGTGTGGGGTATCTACCTCTAGGAGGTTTCACAGATATAGGCTGAAGGGCCTAAGGTTTTTGGGTTTGTAACTGTCAAAGCAATGGTGGGTGTATTTGATTTATTAGGCATCTCTTGCCCATTGGGCAGAGTGCCCATAAACTTTGCAAGCAAGGCAATAAGTCTGGCTATAATCTTTGCTTGGCACTGTCCCATTGGAGGGAGTAGACCCTTTGCTTTTCATCCACGAGCCAGGCGTGGCTTGTTGGGGTGGTGTCCCATTTGAAGACTTAGAGGAAGTTTTTGGCTGATTCTCAGCCTTCAAGCAGCACTGTTCAGTGGGGTGCCCTGTTCACTTACAATGCCCACACACTGGTTTCTTTTGGTGGGTGTCCATTCTGGAGAGGTCGTTGAGAGATAGTTGTGGTGTGTGAGGAGGGATATAGCATTTGTCTGTGGGAACTAAGATGAGGATGATTGGTGTCCCAGGTGTCAGCCCAACGACAGCACTCGACCACTGTCTTGTGCGCTGTATCACATAGATGGGTGGTGAGAACTGGTAGGGCATAAAATAAAAAGTCATCGAGCTGGAAGAGTTCGAGGATGTCCTCCGCACTAGTGGCTTTGAGAGAGTCTAGCCATTGTTTTAAGGCTTGGGTCTTTTTGAAGATCCACTCAGACCAGGTTTGGCCTGACTCTTTGGGCATATTTCTCCATCTTTTTCTCCAATGGTCGGGAGTTATTTCAAGAACCTTTATGATGGCTTGGCGGACAAGGGTGAAATTTCCTTGATCATCTGGTTGGAGAGCACTGAATGCAATGGCACCTTTCCTTTGAAGGTGCTTTCCAGGGTCAGAGACACTTCCTTGGGAGAGGGCTTGTAGGTCTTCAAGACCTTTTCGACATGATCAAGCCAGGCTTCAGGCTCAGCTTCATCCCATTTTCTTATGAGGGAGCCTACACTGCTGAGGGTCCAATGTGGAGAGGGTGTTGGTGTGTTGCGCACACCTTGGGCTGCCATTGCAAGCTGATGTACCCTTTCCTTCTCCCTCTCTTCTTTTTCTTTCCTCTTTCTCCTGCCTTTCTGACTCTTCCCGTTTCTCCTGAGCTATTCTTTCCTTCTCCCTTTCCTACATTTCTGTCTCTTCCTGTTTCTCCTGAGCTATTCTTTCTTTCTCCTTCTCCTGTCTCTCAATCTCCCTCTCTTCCTTGGCAGAGTTCAGCCTCTCTCGGACCCAATCCCTCATTGCTTGGCCCATCATGTCCAAGTCCTTCCCAGCCTCCATGTAGAAATTGAGCTCATCATTTTGCTGAGTTCTGATTGCCTTAGTCATTTCCAGACGGTGCCGAGAGGGGCGTGGCCCCTGGGAATAACAATAAAGTTTTAGGACATAGGGTAGGAATCAGTGGTGGTGCTACGCAGTAGTAAGAGAGTGCCTTGTTGTTACTGGCATTCAGTCTAATTTTGACCCGAGTGACTGAGGTACGTTTGGAACGAATGACTGTAACTGTTCTGTGGAACTTAGGATTGTGCTAAAAGGTGGTAGTTCAGTATGTCTGAAAAGACTCAAAGTTGTTCGGAATGAACAGATTCAATGTGTAAACAAGAATCATAGTTGTTCGAAATGAACGGATTCAATAGGTCTGAAAAGACTCATGGTTGTTCATGATGAATGGATTCAATATGTCTGAACAGACTTAAAGTTGTTCATAATGAACAGGTTCAGTATGTCCAAAAGACTCAAGGTAGTTCGAATGAACGGATTCACTATGTCTTTTTTTAAAAAGACTCAAGGTTGTTTGAATAAACAGGATCAATATGTCCAGAAAAGACTCAAGGTGGTTTGAATGAACGGATTCAATATGTCTGGAAAGGCTCAAGGTTGTATGCATATAAGGGACCTAATAACGAGACAATCACAAATAAGGAAGCAGTTAAAGACCTTGGTGTGATGCTGAATAGGAATATGCTATTCAATGATCAAATGGCAATACTATTGGCAAAATGCAAAGCCAAGATGGGAATGTTGTTCCGACACTTCAAAACAAGAAAAGCCGAACACATGGTTATGCTTTATAAAACGTATGTACGTAGTCCACTAGAATATTGACATATGATATGGTACCCACACTACCAAAAGCATATTGCACAAATAGAGAGCATACAAAGGTCCTTTACATCTAGAATAGAAGAAGTTAAGGGCCTAGACTACTGGGAAAGACTACAGTTCTTAAAATGATATAGTCTCGAAAGGAGAAGAGAACGCTACACAATAATACAGGCATGGAAACAGATAGAAGGAATTACCAAAAACATCATGGAGCTAAAAATATCAGAAAGAGCAAGCAGAGGTAGATTGATAGTGCCCAAAACTATACCAGGAAAACTAAGGAAAGCACACAGGCCATTAATCCACTAAGCACCAGCATCAATAATGCAGCGATTATTCAATGCATTACCAGCTCATCTGAGGAACATATCAGGAGTGAGCGTAGATGTGTTTAAGAAGAAGCTCGACAATATCAAAGCTGCATCCCAACACCATCCAAGATTGGAAGATGCAAAATATACCGGAAGATGCGTTAGCAATTCTCTGGTAGACATCAAAGGTGCCTCACACTGAGGGACTTGGGGCAACCCGAACGAACTGTAAGGTCTGTCAGTTAAGGTTAAGGTCCCCTCTACCAACTTTTTGTGTCTAAGTATTTTATTCCTAATGGCGTTTTTGTAACTGGCTATCAATTTGAAATCATCTAGCTTCCTGACGATGGGTGTAATAGTGCTGTTGTCCGGGACTGTAATTATTTTCTTCCCTTTCAAATGCTCCTTTTCTATCTCTTCCCTCTCCCCAAAATAGTTTTTTCTTGTCTTAATGTGTGCCGTTCCCACCAATACTTAGGGTATCCTAATCTCCTAAAACTCTCTCTCAGTGTTCCAGCTCTTCATCCAAGAATTGGGGACTGCAAATCCTATAAGCCCTAATGGCCAACCCTGTCATTGCTCCCAATTTAATTTCTTTCTTACTACTGGAGAACATGTGTATGTATGAACTGGTGTGTGTCTTCTTCCTGTTTACCTTAATTTTAAACCTTCCCCTTCCCTCTTCACCAGTACGTCCAAGAAAGGAATTTCTCCCTCCTCTTCTTCTATTGTGAACTTGATTTGTTCATTTAGTTTATTTATGTTTTCTAGGAATTTGTGTAATTCTTCCCTTTCTCCCTTATAAATAATCAAGATGTCAACCACGCATTTTACACATTTGATGATGTTTAAGTTCCCTTTATTTAATTTACCCACCTCTTCCGTTTCAAACCACTACATAAAAATGTTAGCCAAAATCGGCGAAAGACTCCAACCCATAAACACGCCATTGTTTTGGGTGTAATGGTTTTCGCTCCACTTGAACTCATTTGACGCTGACGGCCGCTGACAACAATTTCATCGAAACGTCATGATCTAAGTCACATGTGGAAACCCTTCCTCCATATTCTTTTTTATTACTTCCATCGTCTTCTTGACAAAACTAAAAGATAGAGTAAAATCAGGGGAAAGCCCAGAGAACCATATATTTACGGTAGTCTAAAGATATATAAGGAAGGGTGCCCGCTTAGAATGATCGCGGCATCGACGAGGCACCGCAGAGGAGGCTGCAGAAATTTCTTTCCAACGCAATAGGAAGATGGGTGGGCTTAGTATCTCAGGGCATCTAAAACATGACGTGAACCTTATACATGAATGATCTAAAATCAACGTAAAAGATTGTAAATTTGCAAGTTTACATGTAACTTCCTTGTTTACCAACGTACCAGTCAAGACAACGATGGAAGTAATAAAAAAGAATATAGAAGAAGGGGCTTACACATGTGTCTTAGATCATGACGTTTTGATACAATTGTTGTCAGCGGCGCTCAGCGTCAATGAGTTTAAGTGGGGCGAGGGCCATTACATACAAAAAATGGAGTGGTTATGGGTTGGAGTCTTTCGCCAATTTTGGCTAACATTTTTATGGAATGGTTTGAAACGGAAGAGGTGGGTAAATTAAATAAAGGGAACTTAAACATCATCAAATGTGTAAAATACGTGGATGACATCTTGATTATTTATAAGGGAGAAAGGGAAAGATTACACAAATTCCTAGAAAACATAAACAAACTAAATGAATAAATCAAGTACACAATAGAAGAAGAGAAGGAGGGAGAAATTCCTTTCTTGGACGTACTGGTAACGAGGGAAGGGGAAAGTTTAAAATTTAAGGTACACAGGAAGAAGACACACACTAATTCATACATACATATGTTCCCCAGTCATAGGAAAGAAATAAAAATGGGAGTAATGACAGGGTTGGCCATTAGGGCTTATAGGATTTGCAGTCCCCAATTCTTGGATGAAGAGCTGGAATGCCTGAGGGAGAGTTTTAGGAGATTAGGATACCCTAAGTATTGGTGGGAACGACACACATTAAGTCAAGAAAAAACTATTTTGGGGCGAGGGAAGGGATAGAAAAGAAACATTTGAAAGGGGAGAAAATAATTATAGTCCCGGACAACAACACTATTACGCCCATCATCAGGAAGCTAGATAATTTCAAATTGGTAGGCAGTTACAAAAATACCACTAGGAATAAAATAGTTAGAAACAAAAAGTTGGTGGAGGGGAAGTGGTAAGAGGAGGGGTATAAATGGCAGTGTGCCTAGACAGTGAGGAGTTTTACTTATCCTGCAAAGAGCGAAGCAAACAACATAGACAAAACATAAGGTATTATAATCAGACGTCGGCAGTCGCCAAGCACTGTTTGGAAAAAGACCATAAAACAGATTGGGAAAATATGAATTTATTGTACAGGAACATACAATATGGCCAGACTAATTGTAGAGAATGTCTACACACATTGCACTAACAATGTAATAGCAAGCAAAATTGGAAGCCGATTTGAGGACAGCCTATCAAGAAGAATCATATACTCTACAATAGAAAAGAAATGTATAAGCACAAGAAACCACATGGAAAATGAACACCTAGAAGGAGCGGCCGGCAGAAAAAGGCCGAGGTCACGAGGGCCGGGCCACACGGGAGAAGAAGGGTAATAACAGGAACAAGGACTTTAATCCACTCCCCTACACAGATATAAATACAGCTGGACTACGTGTCCAGTCATTCTACGGATACTTGACAATGAGGACTGTTAGACCTGGAAAGCTTGTAATTCTTTTAATAAATAAGTCTGCAAGATACCATCCAGTTTCAATGAGGTCTTGTTCATAATATATATATATATATATATATATATATATATTGTTACAGACTGGACTGGTTTTGATGAGAATTTACACACAAAATTATAATTGCTGCTGCCACGAACCAAGTGAGTCCAGTTTGTAAACAAAAAAGGGTGTTAATGAAGACTTACCTCAGAATTTTCCTGGAGTTATAATTTAGGGTGGAAGGTCGCCATATTGGAATTTAGAATTCCTTGCCAATTTACGGTGGTTTATTCAGGGAAACTTAACAAATTAACATTAATAAATTATCAGTTAGACACCATACGACATGATCACTGAGGGACAGATTCAAAATAGGCACAGTAACGATAACGACATGAAATGGCAAACAAATAAGTGGATAAAATGGGCCAATCTGCAATAATCAGTCAATGATAGTGATCACTTTCAGTCTGCCCTGACTACGTGGAATAATAATGGGGTTCCAGGATGGAGGAAATACTTCATGAAAATGGTTGGCACAACGGAACTTCTCTAACTACGACCAGGAAATGCGGTGGCAGGTGGGTATGGAAGCACGGAATTTTTCGATCGTACCACGTGTATCTCGTCTCCTCCTGCAAGAGACGTTTTGCGTTAGCCCTGATCAAACTAGGGGGGAGGGAATCTTCCTACTGCAGATTACACAACACATTCTTAGATACAACACATAAATTATCCTAGAAGGTGCTTTTGATGAAAGCCCGTAAATATGATCTGAGTCTCAAATCGCGAGTGTGTTAACAATGGACACGTAATTATACGCGCCCAAAGTTAACTACCGCTTGGTTATTTTTACTTAAACAACTAGAATAGCCCTTAGATTGCACTGGTGGAGGGGTAAATGATTGTTTATCAGGATCGTTACTCGAATTCAAAGTACGTAAATGGCAAGGCAGGGGATACAGGCAAGATTTGGACAAAGGGAAGATTGTTCGTGGAGGAATAGGTTAAAAGTTAAAAAGAGAGGGAAATTAAGGAGTGTAGTACAAGGAACAGGGCTGGCTAAAAGACTACTTGCAATGTACGAACCTGTTCAGATTGTTATAGGCGCCTACAATCGAATTGGCTGTCGTCGACGATCGCCACACCAGCGGAGAAAGGAGCATCCGCTCGAGATGAGGTCAGGGAGTTCTCTCCCTGCTTTTTGGAAAACAGAGCGCATTCGGTGTGGGGGGTGGGGGCGGGGGCCCCAGCTGTACCAGCAAGCAAGCCAAGAAAGCCAGCAAGGAGGGTATGGGAAAAGCACACTTATCTTAATATGCCTATAGAAGCAAACTTACCTGTTCCACCAGCCCTTAAATGCCCTTCTGCCCTTCCTAATCCCTGGCTCCCCCATCGCACGATGGGGGAAAGGGGGTTAGGAGTATTGTTTTCGCATCGTACGATTCTTAAGGGTGGGAGGTAGGTGAGGAATACTGACGCCTAACGGTTGTGTACTGGCTCAAAAAGCGCGGTTTTCCCCCGAGACGCCGATTCGAAAGACAGAGGAACAAAATATTAATTAGAATTTGATTGCTGAAATTACTTTACAAGAGAGGGAGGAATGTTTATTCTTAACAGTATATATATATATATATGTAATGTATATACACACACACACACACACATATATATATATATATATATATATATATATATATATATATATATATATATATATATATATATATATATAGTTACTGGGCCAAACGTGGCTGCACAATGGAATGCTATAAACTGCCAGCCAGTAAGAAACAAAAAACATAAAAGAATACAGAGAATGGGAATACAGGACTACTAGATAATTTTACATCAAATTACTTCAAGTGGAAAATATGCTTATTGAACAATTAATAAATTTACTAACAAATAATAATAATAGCTCAGAAATTAACCATAACCATGGAAACATGTTGGTAAATAATAGAGGTGAATATGTAATTATTCACATGGAAAGTACGAGTTGAGATTTGTCCTATGCCACACATGATGAAGGCTTCCATCTGAAAGAGAGACGCGTCGAATTAACTATAGGACTAGCATGAATTAAGGTCCTAACGATATACCATCGAGCTATCCTAATTCATTGTAATATCACGCTGGAACGTTTAAAGATTGCTCTCAGGCGGGCACAGGATGGCACAGCTAGTCAAAAGATTCTTTACTATTTGTTTTCCTAATCTTGAAATTAACTAAGCTTGCAAACGGTGAGTGGCCTTGGTGTAGAAAAGTTGAATGGGTTCCAAGGTGGGACATATGGTGACAAAGGGAGGGGAGGTACATGCGGGAGACCACGGGGGGAATTTGAGAAGCTTTCTTGATAAAAGTAAGGAAAACAGATTATAGCCAAAATAAAGTGTGCCACCAAATTCCCTTGTATGATTTAGAATTACCTTGCGTATCCCAAATGATCACTCCTTTATGAGTTGGGGTCCCAGAATTGGTGTTCATGTGGCATGAGGCAAATGGCAGCCTCTGTGAAACAGAGCGGGAATTTACATCCGCTTGAGATGGCTCCTAACAGCAGAATAGCCCAATCTCCTGGCCCATGCTTCTCTGAATTGGCCCAGGGTCGCCTCAGGACCACTTTCACAAGATAGGGCCGGCTGCGCACATCGTTCTCATAAGCCTACAATGCACAGCGATCTCAGCAGCAGAGAGAATGGATAAAAGGAGGGGTTACTGAGAGAGAGTTATGCTGAGTTGGACGCCATTACATTCCCATTGCACTGGTCAGCCATCTTACATGGATTTGATCACTAGGTTAAGCCCAGTGGCCCGGATTTGATCACTAGGTTAAGCCCAGTGGCCCGTAAGAATATATAGTCAGCATCACTTGATATTGCATGGTTGCTTTTGCTGTTGGTACCCAACAATATCAAGTGTCACAAATCAGAATGAGCAGTCTAAAGGTTATTGATAAATTTCCCGAGGGAAAATGCCACATGGTAACTTAGCCACATGCCTGATTCTTCCTCTCATGAATTTGAATATTCAATTAGTACTCTTTCCGCACGTGTCTTTGGAGATTATCATCCGAGTGTCACGTGAGTGATTTCATCTTGTTTTTTTTTTCATTTGCATTTTGCTTTATTGCATCACATACAATCATATCCAAGGTGCGTATGTCAGATGACGACATAGTGAGGGAAATAGAGTGTCACAAAGTCGGTTTAAATACCAAAGAAATTAGTGAGAGGACTGGTGTGGAGCCATGCACAATCCAGAACCTTGTGAAAAAGTTTAGGGAGGAGGGGGGGTTGTGGTACCCTCTCATAGCCATGGTGGAGGAGTGCTGGAGAAGATATCTAAGCACACTTTGAACATTATTCGGAGGCAGGTGGAGGCTAATCTGACCCTTATGGCTGAGGAGCTTAAGGAGAAGAATCCAAATCTCCTGACAGACATCTCTGTGAAGACGATTCAGTGAAACCTTCAGAAGAGGTTGGGCTACAGGAAAGTCACTGAGTGCCACAAGCCGTTGATAACACCCACACAAAGAAAGAAAAGGGTTCATTTTGCACTTAAATATCAGGACTGGGATACTGAAAAATGGCCTAGGGTGTTGTGGTCTGACGAGGCTACATTTTGTGTGAGTGGTGAGCAGGGAAAGGTTTGGTGCACACACGAGTCTGACCCCTTAGATCCCAAGAGGGTTCAGCATACTGATAAGTTCCCTCAGTACTTAATGGTATGGGGTTGTTTTGGGTACAGTGGCTTGGGGGTGTTGGTTGTGTTGCCTAGAAACGAAACAGTTACAAGGAGGTGTATTACATGTTGTTAAACAATGTACTTGAGTCCTCGTTTGAGAAAACGGGAACCAATATATTTCAACAGGAATGCGCACCTTGCTACACCACTCAGTTGATAAAAAAACTGGTTCAGTGATTGTGGTATTGAATACATCCCCGATTGGCCAGGCAATTCTCCAGATATATCACCCATAGAGAATCTTTGGGTGATAATTCAAACTAAGTTGAGGACCGTGGACACGTCTACAGTTAAGAAATTAGAGTCAGAGCTGCGCAAGGCCTGGGAGTTGCTGGATGCGTCTAACCTACAAAACTTAAATGATTCTGCTCCCCGTCGACTAAAGGAAGTCAAGGAAGAGGAAGGGGTTCCCCACGAAGTATTAAGGAATAATTGGTGAGTTTTCCTAGATAATTTTTTGTTTTATTTCATTATTATTTTCACTGTATCCATTTTCTTACTGACTGCATGTTGCAACAGCAACCATACAATATCAAGCGACGCTGACTGTAATGTAGTATAGTATATCTACAGTACATCATATATATATATATATATATATATATATATATATATATATATATATATATATATATATATATATATATATATATATATATATTGACAGATAAGGAGAGAGAGAGAGAGAGAGAAAGAGAGAGATACAAATAAATTCCCTATCAACTGCAAAAGTAACATTCACATGAACAAACATCTATCTACATCTCTGAATTATTCCCAGAAGAAATTCTTCCTTTTTTATAGGATTATGAGAATTACCATTGCACACACTTTTCCTAACTGTCTCGTGGAATTTCCTTGGGAACCCTTGGAAGTATTTCACTTAGGAAACTTGGCTTGCCCTTGAGCGGTGTCTTGATTGCGAGAAATCCAGCTTTGGAGGGGGAGCAGTTTGCCTTGCGGTGCTCTCTCTCTCTCTCTCTCTCTCTGAATCCTGTTTATTCATTATTTGTAAAATAATGTTCCTCTTCACGCTTAAGCCTTTGCTTTCATAGGTTTTGGGGAAAATTTTCTCTCTCTCTCTCTCTCTCATCCTCATTTATTTCACTTCCTTGTTCATTATTTGTAGAATAAATATTTTCCTTTCCTCTCTCTCTCTCTCTCTCTCTCTCTCTCTCTCTCTCTCTCTCTCTCTCTCTCTCTCTCTCTCTTTCTTTATCTCTTAATCCTAATTTTCACTCCCTTATTTCAAGAATAAACATGTTCTTTTTACACGCTTAATCATCTATTTACATAATTCTTGAGCAAAATCGCCCTCTCTCTCTCTCTCTCTCTCTCTCTCTCTCTCTCTTTACACATTCCCTGGGCCGCCCACCTAGAGCCTAGACAATTGCATGTGGGCAGAAGCTTCAGAGAGAGAGAGAGAGAGAGAGAGAGAGAGAGAGAGAGAGAGAGAGAGAGAGAGAGAGAGAGAGAGAGATTTTGAATAGGTACGGATCATGGTTACTTATATAAGCTTAGGCGTAAACTACGAATATTACCTTGAATACAATTTGACACGAATCAGCTTATCCTGTACTGATGCTCATATTTTCTACACACACACACACACACACACACATATATATATATATACTGTATATATATATATATATATATATATATATATATATATATATATATATATATATATATATATATATATATATATATATATATATATATATAAACTATTCACCAAAAAGGTTGTCACATGCATTTTTAGACGAGCAGTTTGGAATAGAATGGCCTGTTCACAAAATTGGTAGTAGTTTTGTGCTACAGAAAAACTTCCCATTGATGAGGGTATGTTTTATGAATTAGGAAACGAAATTACACTCTAAAATTCAATACAAAGGACACATTAGTCGCAAACAAACCAATATACACTAAAATTAGCAGGAAAAAAGTAATGTTCGCTTCCCTTCATATTTCACATTTGAACCTTTTTCTCAGACATATCAGCAAGTCAAACACATATACATAAATCACAATAACCTTTATTTACATATCTACTGAGTCAATAGCGGGTATGACCTCCGCGAGCAGCAATAACGCCCACCAGGCAACGTGGCATGCTGTCCACCTGCTGTACAAGGTTCTGAGCAGGTATCCTGTCCATACTTCCAAATGAGCCTGACCTGATTCTTTAAGGGTGGATGGCTGGTTGTCCCTTTGTCTAATTACACGGCCCACTTGATCCCATAAATGTTCTATGGCAGGGGTTCCAAAACTTTTTAAGATGATAAGCACCCACCTGTTGTCTGGATGACTGTGAGAGCACCACAATCATTTTATAGTTTAGGAATTAAGAAGCAGTTCAATTAGTAAGTGAAAGATTTAGTCTTCGTTTATTTAAAGGTAACAAAAATGTTCAATTACTTGCACTGAAGATTCAAAAGTGAACTTTGACTGCTTGGATGTTTATTCAGAGTTGCTGACATTCACCAATCAGGCATATTTCATAGATATTGTAGTACAATGATTCACAGGTAATATGTTTACCTCTTAAGTCAGATTATATTACTATCTAAAAATGTAACAAAATAATGAGTTTTATTGTTTAATAACAAACTAAAATATAAGTTTGCTTTTTATCAACTATATTCCTCATTACATTAATCATGTTGTGATATATGTGGGAGACTACAAAGAAAAAAAGAGAAAAAATAAAATTCATAGGAGGCATTATTTCCTGAATACTGATACACAAGCTAATTATTTCTGCTAGTTTGTGGATTCAATGAGAACTCTGATGCTGAACTGCTTCAGTGCTCACGAGCACGATTTTAACAACTTTGAAAGAGCACTGCCAGACCATCAGAGAACACAGAGGTGCTTACGAGCACCAGGGTGGGAACCCCTGTTCTATGGGGTTGAGATCTGGGCTTGGTGCAGGCTGCCTCAAGACGTTCACATCCTGGCCTTCAAGGTAGGTACCAGGCCAGTAACAGAACAGTGAATCGCAGATTGGTAGCGATGGGTTACAGAGCCCATAGATGTGCTGTGATGCCAAAGCTCACCCCAGACATAAAAGAGACCATCTGGCATGGGGCCGTCAACACTGGAATCTGACTGTACAACAATGGCACCACGTGGTTTTTGAAGATGAGTCCAGGTTTCTGCTGTTTCTGGTAGATGCTAAGAGGCGTGTATGCAGACAGGCTGGAGAACGTCTCAGGGACGAGTGTGTACAAGCTCAAGTTGTTCGAGGTGGTGGATCTGTCCATGTGTGGGGTGCCATTTGTGCAGATGGAGGAGTCAGCTTGTCATCCTGGATCGAAACGTGACTGGTGACGTGTACAGACAGTTGATGGGTCGGGACCTTCTTCCATGGGCTCGTGGTTTGTTTGCCAATAATTTCCAATATCAAGGCTACAATGCCCCTGCCCATCGAGCACATGTGGTGACTACTTACCTTGAAGGATAGGATGTGAACGTCCTGAGGCAGCCTGCATTGAGCCCAGATCTCAACCCCATAGAACATAACTGTGCTGTGCAATTAGACAAAGGGAAATATCCATCCACCCTTAGAGAATTAATTCAGGCTCTCTTGGAAGAATGGGACCTCGGGATACCTGCTGAGAACCTTGCACAGCAGTTGGACAGCATGCCACGCCGCCTGGTGGGCGTTATTGCTGCTCGCGGAGGTCATACCTGCTATTGACTCAGTAGATATGTAAATAAAGGTTACTGTAATTTATGTACATGTGTTTGACTTGCTGATATGTCTGAGAAAAAGGTTCAGATGTGAAATATGAAAGGAAGTGAACATTATATTTCCTGCTAATTTTAGTGTATATTAGTTTGTTTGCAACTAATGTGCCCTTTGTACTGAATTTTAGAGTGTAATTTCGTTTCCTAATTCATGAAACATACCTTTATCCTTGGGAAGTTTTTCTGTAGCACAAGACTACTACCAATTTTGTGAACAGACCATTCTATTTCAAATTGTTCGTCTATGCACGTGACAATGTTTTTGGTGAATAGTGTATACATATATATATATATATATATATATATATATATATATATATATATATATATATATATATATATATAAGAGGAAAAGGATGGAAAACAACCATCGAAGCATCATAAATTTAATGGCCGAATTTTCGAGACTTCAAGTCTCATCATCAGGGATGTAAAATATACAAAATTTACAAATTAAAAACAGACTCAGTAAAATGACAATTGCACAAAGGTTAAAATTAACAAGACGCTTAAGAATTTATATTAAAAGAAGGTAAAAAGTTATATATATAAATATATATTATATATATATATATATATATATATATATATATATATATATACTGTATATATATATATATATATATATATATATATATATATATATATACTGTATATATATATATATATATATATATATATATATATATATATATATATATATATATATATATATATATACAGTGGTGGGATTCAAATATTTTGTCAGCTGGTTATATCACAAGAAGCACGTCAAATTTGCTCCGCTTAGGTTTAAACGTTGAACTTGGATTCCAGGAAATAAAATGATCAATTATAATTATTTCCCAAATAAAATGCCTAAATAATGGTTAAGCGTCATTATAATGATAATGAGGAGTGTCTATATTCCTAGACTATATTAGGTAATGAACTCAATGACATGAAGATATATCTATGTACCAGTATACACATGTTTGAACGTTGTACTTTTTTTAAAAGGTAAATATTTCAGTAAGTCATTAAGTGAATACGTATATTTTAGTTACGTTCTTGCTCTAATTTTTTCTTAATGAACAATATCATATGAAAGAAAACATGAACAAAGAGATACTGCTGCATTTCTTGTGAATAAGTTCAAAATTAAAAGTGAATATAATATGATAAAAAAAGACAATTATGAATAAAACTAATATTTTTAGAGCCATATTTTCTTATAAATTCCCTATTGTCAAGATCAGTATGACTTGAAACATGAAAGAAGTATAAATATGAAGAATATATAAATATGTCGGTAAAATTTAATTAAAGACATACATTATAATACATATTTATGTGATTGTTGTGTTTCTCCTATGCCTTATCATAATCCTATTTCCTTCTCAGGCGGGGAACAGTCTGATGTCACGATTACCAGGGGTAATGCTTAATGAGATTTATGAGTTAAAAGCTGCGCATTCTACTTATAACCGTTTATTCGGGTGGTCAAATGGTTGTTACACTTAGCCTGTTCGTCAAACTCATAAATTTCTGTGAGACGGTTCGCACGAACCAGGGCAAACCGGCTGAATCCCGCTACAGTGTGTATATATATATATATATATATATATATATATATATATATATATATATATATATATATATAAGATGTAATTTCCCAAGATAAAAAAATAAATAGATAAACACAAACACACACACATAGATATGTATCTTAATGATATCTTGATTGCAATTGCTTCAACACTGTATATTCTTCTTTTATCATATTCCATTTTAATTAACACACAATTCATCTTTTGTGCATTTTATTCATAATTTTGTTTAGGGGGCGATGTGTATAACACATTGTTCTTTTGTCCTGAAAACTGTCCTGTAGTCTCGTTTATTCCAGAATGACTCCTCAAAAACTATTTTGTCTATATCGCAGGCGCTGCGTCGAATCTTCCATTATTCCGAAAACTGCGTTGGAAACAACGAGTCCCAAGGCCTGACATCGTTCACTGTACTTCATTTGTTTCCCTGTTCGAGTCGGAAATGATCCGGAAGGAGATAACGACTTGATAGTTTCAGGAGACTCAAAAGTTCTGTCTGACTTGTTGTTGTGGTAAGAGCGTTCTTTTCACACGGATTTGAAATTTGCATTTGTAATGGAATTTGACGCAATTCCTTTGGCCTGGGTCTGTTGTGCATTTGTTTGGGCGCTCCTATTGCGAGGGTAAATGAGAGAGAGAGAGAGAGAGAGAGAGAGAGAGAGAGAGAGAGAGAGAGAGAGAGAGAGAGAGAGAGAGAGAGAGCGAATGTAAAGAACAGGAGACAGTTTTCCTACGAATATTTTTCGTGTAATAGATAATGAGAACGCATCTAAATTAAAGAAAAGGTTCCCCTATCTCACACACACACGCATATATATATATGCATACATATATATATATATATATATATATATATATATATATATATATATATATATATGTATGTATGTGTGTGTGATAGCGGGAATCTTTTATTTAATTTAGGTACGTTCTCATTACGAAAAATATTCGTCGGAAAACTGTCTCCTGTATATATGTATGTACGTCACTAAACTTAATGATATTCTCAAGCATACGTTCCTTCGTGCTGTTTAAACCTGTTTTGGATGTATGTATGTATATGTATACATACATACATACATATATATGCAGTATATATATATATATATATATATATATATAGAGAGAGAGAGAGAGAGAGAGAGAGAGAGCAAGCAGAGAATTTTAAAGTGTCTCCTAACTGCAGTGCTTTCCAAGGTCACTGACATCCTGTGGTTTTCCTATTGACTGCATTTTTTCATACCGTTACGAACTGCATTGATACTTTACATAAATATGCTTTAAATTAATATGAATATCGTTTTAATTTATTTCAATTAATGCGTATCATATAGTCTATTCCTCTATTTAAGAGCAGGTTTTCACATTTTTTAAAATTGAAAAGAAAATATTAAAAACATCATAGGAGAACGTATGGAAGAAATTAAGACTTTCCTGGAATAGAGGTATGTGGCAACTTCCATGACGTAAGCATAACAGGTGCCAAGTTACTGAACCGTGTGAAGACAAACCTTAAAAGTCATTTGAGTTTTTTATACTTTTTTCTATATATAGGAGAGAGAGAGAGAGAGAGAGAGAGAGAGAGAGAGAGAGAGAGAGAGAGAGAGAGAGAGAGAGAGAGAGAGAGAATTAATTCCGATTATCTGGAGAACAAGAAAAGTATTAAAAAGTAAAAATAATACAATATACCAGCTTATGGAAAATATATATTGATTAGGTTAATATCTGTCCATCTACAAAACTGTTTATCAACAGAACTGTCTCGTGGACAGAATCGTCTGTCGACAGAACTGTCCCATCTACAAAATGTCCTGTCAACAGAACGCTCCTATAAGCAACTGCCCAGTTGACAGAACTGTATCATCAAGGAAACTGTTCCGTAGACAGAACTGTCCCAAGACTGAAGCAATATTATCATACCCCTACCTAAATTCTTCTTAGTTGATCTAAACTCACTAGTAAAATAAAATATTTAAGATATAAAATATTTTAAATATTAAATACTGTATATATATATATATATATATATATATATATATATATATATATATATCTATATATATATATATATATATATATATATATATATATATATATATATATATATATATATCGGAAATTAATCGGAAGATGAATTACGAAAATTAAACAACTATTCAGGCGAAATTTAAATTCGCCAGTTTCTAGTTTTCTGAAAAGAAAACTGCTGCACTGGCTTTGTCTGTCTATCCGCACTTTTTTCTGTCTGCCCTCAAATCTTAAAAACTCCTACGGCTAGAGGGCTGCAAATTGGTATGTTGAACATCCACCCTCTAATCATCAAACTTAACAAATTGCAGCCTTCTAGCCTCAGTAGTTTTTATTTTATTCAAGGTTGAAGGTAGCCATGATCGTGCTTCTGGCAATGAAGCAACACAGGCCGCCATGGCCGGCTGAGAGCTTCATGGGAAGCGGCTCGTACAGCATTGTACCGAGACCACTGAAAGATAGATTTATTTTAGGTGGCCTTGACTATACGCTGTACAATAAACTCGATTGCGCCGAAGAAACTTCGGTGCATTTTTTACTTGTTTTTTTTTTATTTTGTATAGAGGTAATCTCGTAATTAATTTCTGAAGAAGGTTAGTAAAAGCAATTTTTAAAGCCCAACATTATATTAATTTTTTTTTTATTTCCGTTTTTCTGGAATCAATGCATGGTTGAATTCCCCTACAGTACTTCAAAATAATGAAAACACTTAATCCTGATCTATTGGGAAATGATTCAAAATAAAAAAAAAAACAAATGAAAAGTTTTTAAAACTGAAGAAAGCGAAAAAAATTCTTAGATGTAATATTCCTCATAAGGTCCATGGGGACTTTAATCCAGTAAGATTTTCACAATGTTAGTTTTGTCCAGATAAACTTGTGTGCGTCTCATTGGGATGACTCAGGGGAAAATCATGTTGATCAGGTCTGATCTTATACAAAAGGGAACAGTGATATAAGTATATATATACATACATATATATATATATATATATATATATATATATATATATATATATATATATATATATATATATATATATATATATATACACACACACAACACACACACACACATATATATATATATATATATATATATATATATATATATATATATATATATATATATATATATATATATATTTATGCATATATTTTTTATATGGTGGATTGAAATGAGACTCAGTTTACCTTTGAAATTGCTGGAGGATCATTAGACACTACAAAAGTGGGATTTGTATGCTTGGAGCCGCCAATAAGATTCCTAGAGGCTATGACCTCTGTCTAGGACAGGACCCCTCTCTCCAGCCCCTTTCCAGGCCTTCCATGGGTCCTGCCCTTTTGTGTCTCCGTCAGGAACTGATGTTCATTCCATCCCTGCCTTTGAGCCACAGCCAGTGCCTATGCCTGGCCAGTGTAGTGCTCCGCCCAGTCCAGTTGTTGAGCCTGCCCACGGCAGAGCCAGATACTGGCCCTTTGCAACATACCCCAAATTGACGTCTGGCATTCTTGGCCCTAAGGTCACTTACGTCTCCTCTCCAAATCCTGTGTCTGAGCCTGCCTTAGTGCCAGTCCCAGAGCATGCTGTCGATCTCGCTTCAGGAAATCCCAGTCTGGCCCCCCGCTCGTACACTGGCCTGGCCCCACTAACAGTGTCCAGCCGAGAGACAGCCCAAAACTCAGTAGGGTCTTTCTGAATTCCCCTGACTGCAGCGGAAGCTTGTCCCCAGCACAGCCTTGCAACCCTTGCCTGAGCTGGTCCTTGCAACCTTCGAGTCTCTCGCACCTACAGCCACCTCTTCTGTGTCATCACCAGCAGTCACTCCAGGTCTAGGTCCCAAGGGTAGTTTTATTGCAGGCCCTGACCTAACCCAAGGGTCTTCTCAGGCTCCTCTGGAGCCACATGCCCAGGTTCCCACTAGGAAGCCTCAGTCCAAGGTTCAAAGGAAATCAAGGAAGAAGAGCAGTAGGGAGCGTAGAAGGTCCAGGTAGTTAACAGAGTCACCGAGTTCTCATGGCATCTGTGTCCTGTATATAATATACATATATAACATTGCCTTATCTTAGTAGAGAAATCCTGGCCCCTTGCCCAGAAAAGGGTGCCTAGGTTGTCTCCTGACTTGTAACCATAGCGGTGAGTTGTATATTGAACCATTTATTTTGTAATTAGCTAAGACTGTTCTCAAGCACAGCTGAGGACATGTCCTGCTCCATTTTTTATTACTTGTATTCTCCCATTTTGCAAGCTCATGCACATAGGTATAACATTGCAATCTAATTTAAATCATTAACCTGCTCTATTGCCAAATTGCAATACTCATTTTGTCGTGCCATTGACCTTTTAATGCATGCACTCTCAGATAAAACTTTATTTGCCAATTAAAATAAAGCTAGAGTAACTCCTCTCGGAATGAGCCAAGACTCATCGATGGCACTTCAAGTAATTATTAAAATTCTAATTTTTATATTAAGGGGTCGGATTCGACTATTTGGAATTAAGGCAGCAGCCCTCGCCTGCAGACTTTTCGACCCTTAAGGGCCTGGAAATTCTGGTTAAACGGGGAGCTGCCATAAATATCTCAGGCTACCTGCCTTAATAAATAGGTCTTTCCTGCTGTAGGAAAGAACCAGACATTTAGTGCATTTTGCATGTGTTACTTGTTACCTGAAGAGTCCCAGATATTTAATTTCCGACCCCAATTTTGCCCCTTTTCCTTCCATATTTACTGCAAGGACGAATTCTTTCAGATAAATTCTAGCTGGCAACTACCACAACCAGATGAGAGAGGGTGCATCTAAGGTGAAGCCGCTTCTTAGCGCCTTCACCCCCCAACCAAGTGGACGTAATCTTCCCTTCGACTTTCTCTTCACCTTTGGACAGAAAGGGCCATGGTGGATTCACACACATGACAAGAGGAGCACCTTTGGAATTGCTGGAGGACGACAATCTCTCTATACCACATCCTTGGAGTCTGCAGCTTCACTTCTAGTTTGGTGCTAGAAATAATTAACACGGTAAGAGTTGTCTGAACCAGATTTGGCCTCCATGCTTCCAGCCCCGTGCTCCACCATACTTGCCTCTTACTCAGTTCTTCCTCCAAGCTCCCTTGCTCTTAAACCTCGATTCAATCGCCCTTGAACAAGTGATCTTTTCCATCATCCCTTCTTGTCATTGGTTAATTCTTGAATAGTGTAAAAGCTTCCATGAAGTGAGATTTGCGACTGATTTGGATACATGACCCAGCCGCCATTTGCAGGCGCTAGAGACTACCTTAAGTTGTATCTCTAAATATCGAGTCCAACCCTTAGCCTTCAGCTAATATAGGCCACTTGAAGCATTTCTACTTTGTGCATGTCCATTAGCATTAATCTCAGTAATCTGTCCATGTTGCAGAGAGGTGTTTGTGATGCTGTAATGATGCTACTCTGTTCCACCACACGGGTCCTGCATTGACGCCATCCAGGAAGGGCCTACTGAATTAGATTGCAATTAAGCCTATACAAACCACTGTAAATTCTTGATGTGCATTTACATGTATTCTTGTAATGAAGTAATTAAGTTGTTCCCTAGTCTGCTTTATGCTTCCATCCAGTAATTAATTTTACTTTCCTTCTTGAGTTTACAAAGTAATTGGGGCCTTTTGCACAAGGCCATTAAGCAATAAGGAAAGCTAATTAAATTCCCCCCGTAAATCGTAAATATATATATATATATATATATATATATATATATATATATATATATATATATACTGTATATATATATATATACTGTATATATATAAACACAAACAAACTCATATACTTAGAGATAATGCAAAAATTTGCATATCTGTAAAAACCTTCGCACCTCGGTAACTTAATTATTTATAACCCTACCTACCTTCCTCACTTTCCTTAAAATACAATGATACCCTGCGGGGCCTCACTTTTCAACCTCATTCCAACGCCCTGATACCTTCTCTGACCTGTACAACTTTTATAGACAATGTTACTCAAGTTTCGGACGCTTACAAACAAACGTTTTTCTGAAGGTTTTATCCAAACATATAGTCGAAGGTTGAGTAAAAACATTTGGACCAAACTGGTCATATCTGGGAGATGCGAGAGGGGATTGGGCCAATATTAGGTTTGCCAGATAAAATTATGGACTGGAGATCTTGTATCTGATAACATGTTGAGGTTATTGTAGATATACTGTATAATATGAAGCCTATTTTTGGGGGGTATAGATACATGTGTGCTTGTGTTTGTATGTGTGTGTGTGTCTGCGTGTTTGTGTGTATATGCTTCAGCTCATACAATTACAAGGAAATAGCATCTTGCTTTCGTAACAGGTAAGAATTTATGAGGTTAACCGGGAACCTGAAGGCATATTTCAGGAAAAACAACTAGAAAATATAAAAACCATACAAACGAAAGGACAAATATATTAAAAAAGATAGAGGTTGCTATATTTGAAAATATATATTAAAAACTAGAATGCTTAAAATAATTACGAGTTCCAAATCACCAATACGAGTTGGAGAGCGTTCGAATAAAAAAAATTAATTCATATCTTCATACTTCCCACAGTGTTTATTCATTGTGCATAATATATTCAATGAATAAATCCATAGAAAAAGGAAGGTAATTGTTTACATGTAATTGAGGATCCAGTAAGAAAATGCAGTTTGCTCAAATTAAAGATAAAAAAAAATTATAAATGAAGTAAGAAAGTTTGCTTTCATATGTCTATTTTTCATGTACACTTGATTCTTGATTACATAATGAATATATATGTATATTATATATATATATATATATAATATATATTATATAATATATATATATATATATATATATATATATATATATATATATATATATATATATATATATACCTGTATATATATAGTATATATGTATACATACATATATATATATATATATATATATATATATATATATATATATATATATATATATATATATATATATATATATATATATATGTGTGTGTGTGTGTGTGTGTGTGTGTGTGTGTGTGTATGTGTGTGTGTGGGTGTATCATATATATATATATATATATATATATATATATATATATATATATATATATATATATATATATATATATATATATATATATATATATATGCGTGTGTGTGTATATATATATATATTTGTGAGTATAGTATTTGTACATTCTGTTTACAGCCATATCTCGGGTCAAAGTTGCGCTGAAGGTACATCTGTTCCCAATACAAGAAGTTCCAAAGTTAGTTTCAAAGTATTTGCCAGGTGCTCGTATATAATAATCTGATTGTGTGCATACGTACATGTATGTAATAATGTGTATACGTTTGTGTATATTTACTTTCCTTGAGAGACAGATAGAAAGATAGATAGAAAAAACATAGCCATGACAGATAGACAGATAGATAGACAGATAAATAGATAGATAGATAGTAAAAATTTAGCGACAAGTCATGAGCATTAAATATTTATAAACGAACTTTAATGATTTTTAATGAATTATGTATTAGGAAAGATTAAATTCCTCCGAATAAGAAGCCAGTCTGAACCAAGTTCTACCACGAATTCATTTGCATGATGTCACTCTGTCCTAAGTAAATAAAGTCCATCTTAATTCCGATAATATTGGGGTAATTGGCAACTCTTAGAACCGGCTATTTAAGAAAGAATAAATGATCTCGCCTCCAGTGCAGTCACGAGATTCCCTTTGAAAGCACTGGTCTGCTTGCAGTGATTCTTTTGGATATTATTCTGGGTATGACTCCATTTTCTCTTTGTTGTTACAATTAATGGTTAGATTACCT
>JANJGK010000030.1:652596-720096 GCA_039081455.1 Macrobrachium rosenbergii | reverse complement strand
TCGCGATTCAGTTATACATGTACATATATATATATATATATATATATATATATATATATATATATATATATGTATATATATATGTGTGTGTGTATTCATTTATTTATTGAGATGTTTATTTATTTGCAGGTTTGATCGGACGCTAAGCCTCAGACGAGGGATAATGATCTTCAAAAACATGATGAGCTTCTTATCCTGAAATCCTCATACGTCTTAGAAAATAAAGTGAATTTTGTATACTTCCATGGTTTTATTGTGAATGAAGACTGAAAGCTATTATATTCCCTTGAAACCGGAAAGCCACAGGGCAGAGTATGCCTCTAAAAAGTTGGTATCGGAAAGTATATATACTGATATAAAGAAATTCAATGCAAAATGAATGCGATCCACATTTATAGACTAAAGAGGGTCCTTATTTTGCAGATTTCTTTTCTAATCATCTGTTAAGGATTTGTCATCCAGCATGAAAAGACAGTCAGTTTAATGTAAATAACACAGTTAACTGGCAACCGTTGCCGACGTGAGCGCTTCCCAGAAGTCAAATGTTTAATGTCTATGACATAGAAAGGGTTAAGACAATCTGGTTGTGGCGTCTGCCCTGCTAGCACTGGCGTCATTGCAGTTGTTTTCATAGAAGCGCAGATTGTAGTGAAAGGATATGAATTCATTCTCTGCTTTAGCAAAATTGTTTTCATATTTCCTCGACTCTTCACGGTGAAGTTAATCCATTTCATAATGGGTAAATTTCTACGTTATGAAAGTACAAACATTGACTTTACAGACTTTCACACAGATGAAAATGCTCATGCAACACTATACTCAGAATAGAGTGAGAAGGTTGATTTTTTCAAATATTTAGGAGCAATGATATCGAGCATCTTTACCCTTGAGTTTGAGCTGAGTTAAAGACTGGAGAAGGCAAACAAACAAACAGAGGACTGAATGAGAATTGGATAGCAAACAGACTGAATTTGCACACAGAATTAAGATTATACATCTGCCTGGTACGACCTGTATTGGTATACAGGTAAGATTCATGGTAAGATGATCAAAGTATATTCAAAGAATTTTTTATTTGAGAATAAAGCTCATAATTCACCACCATTCAACGTATATAAACATGTTGCAGACATAAACACACTCATACGCTCTTCAATATTTAATAAAAGGATAATTCATTGTTCATGCACACGAACAAGCATGAGCACTCCTACATCATTCGTTGTAGGAAAGTTCGAGATATAACGTGCGAGACTACACAGCTGTTGCCTCTCTTGCGTAACCAGTATCCCCAAATATCTCTCTGGTCTGGACCAGTATTTTGGTAACACTTTACTTTAGTTGCGCGGCCAGATTCCCGCCAGTCGTCGACTGTGACAGAGTCCTCATACATAAATGGATATAGCCTCTCCCATAATGACAGGTCCTGACCTAACCAGATCTTACCTACCTAACCTAACTTAAGGAACATGCCTTGACCTGGCCGGGGCCGCCAAGACCCCCCAGAAAGGCGGTAACCCGTCGCGGTCGGCGACTAGCGGGAATCGAGCCGCGCACCTAAAGTAAAGATTGACAAGTTAACCCCAGGCAAATCTCTGGGAAGAAGAAAACAATACGAGAGAGAGAGAGAGAGAGAGAGAGAGAGAGAGAGAGAGAGAGAGAGAGAGAGAGAGAGAGAGAGAGAGAGAGACTAAACAGGAAACAGACGAGGTATCTTGAGCACTGACAAGCACAGGTCAGTCTGTAGCAATTGCCTACAGAACTTTAATAATTTACCATTATAAGACTGAATTTCCCTGCAATATTTTTATACCTCTCCAAAGAGAGACCTTCTCTACGGCAAGCGCTTGCTCAGTTCTTGCTGAATTCTTACTCATTCATAGATCTGGAGACAGAGCCACTAGACAAAACGCCTTCATCGAAGTCTTTGATCCCGATGTCCACATTCAGAAATCTGACCTGCAGCAAAGAGAAGGATGCTGATCACCAGGCAAGCTAGATAAATACAAAGGCAGTAGCTTCATACAGATGCAGCAGGTACCGTTACCTTTTAAAGCTTGCAGTTTCCATAAGGCCACCATTATAACTCTTGCCCAGACAAGACGTGCGAGAGAACTTGAAGCAACAACTTGCTCAAATTGTTCTCAAGGTTTTGATATTTGACAGATGATGAAAAATGTTGACAAAATCGAGACACTTTATTGCATGACCATCCAATAGCACAAAAATAACTGGTTAGTAGAGAATGATCCTTACTATTACTATTATTATTGATAAAGAGTTTAACCAGATTAGTCAGCACTCTAATGTTTGGATAAAGGGGACAGTCAGTACTGTAATATTTGGATAAAGGGGACAGTCAGTACTGTAATGCTTGGATAAAAGGGACAGTCTGCGCTGTAATGTTTGGGTAAAAGGGACAGTCAGCACTGTAATGTTTAGATAAAAGGAACAGGCACCACTGTAATATTTGGATAAAAGGAACAGGCACCACTGTAATATTTGGATAAAAGGAACAGGCACCACTGTAATATTTGGATAAAAGGAACAGGCACCACTGTAATATTTGGACAAAAGGGACAGTCAGCACTGTAATGTTTGGATAAAAGGGACAGTCAGCACTGTACTATTTGGATAAAAGGGACAATCAGTACTGTAATGTTTGGATAAAAGAGACAGTTAACACAATAATGTTCGGATAAAAGGGACAGTCAGCACTGTAATGTTCAGATAAAAGGGACAGTCAGCATTGTAATGTTCAGATAAAAGGGACAGTCAGCACAGTAATGTTTGGATAAAAGGGACAGTCAGCACTGTAATGTTTGGAGATAAGGGACAGTCAGCACTGTAATGTTTGGATAAAAGGGACAGTCAGCACTGTAATGTTTGGATAAAAGGACATTCAGCACAGTAATGTTTGGAAAAAAGGGACAGTCAGCACTGTAATGTTTGGAAAAAAGGGACAGTCAGCACAGCAATATTTGGATAAAAGGGACAGTCAGCACTGTAATGTTTGGATAAAAGGGACAGTCAGCACTGTAATGTTTGGATAAAAGGGACAGTCGGCACAGTACTGTTTGAATAAAAGGGACAGTCAGCACTGTAATGTTTGGATAAAAGGGACAGTCGGCACAGTAATGTTTGGATAAAAGGGACAGTCAGCACTGTAATGTTTGGATAAAAGGGACAGTCAGCATAGTAATGTTTGGATAAAAGGGACAGTCAGCACAGTAATGTTTGGATAAAATGGACAGTCAGCACTGTAATGTTTGGATAAAAGGGACAGTCAACACAGTAATGTTTGGATAAAAGAGACAGTCAGCACTGTAATGTTTGGATAAAAGAGACAGCCAGCACTGTAATGTTTGGATAAAAGGGACAATCATCACAGTAATGTTTGGATAAAAGGGACAGTCAGCACTGTAATGTTTGGATAGAATGGACAGTCAACACTTTAATGTTTGGATAAAAGGGACAGTCAACACTGTAATGTTTGGATAAAAGGGACAGTCAACACTGTAATGTTTGGATAAAAGAGACAGTCAGCACTGTAATGTTTGGATAAAAGGGACAATCAGCACAGTAATGTTTGGATAAAAGGGACAGTCAGCACTGTAATGTTTGGATAAAAGGGACAATCAGCACAGTAATGTTTGGATAAAAGGGACAGTCAGCACAGTAATGTTTGGATAAAATGGACAGTCAACACTGTAATGTTTGGATAAAAGGGACAGTCAACACTGTAATGTTTGGATAAAAGGGACAGCCAACACTGTAATGTTTGGATAAAAGGGACAGCCAACACTGTAATGTTTGGATAAAAGGGACAGTCAACACTGTAATGTTTGGATAAAAGGGACAGTCAGCACAGTAATGTTTGGATAAAAGGGACAGTCAGCACTGTAATGTTTGGATAAAAGGGACAGTCAGCACTGTAATGTTTGGATAAAGGGGGCAGTCAGTACTATAATGTTTGGATAATTGGGACTGTCAGCACTGTAATGTTTGGATAAAAGGGACAGTCAGCACTGTAATGTTTAGATAAAAGGAACAGGCACCACAGTAATAATTGGATAAAAGGGACAGTCAGCAACCATTATTATATAATTTATGGAGATATAATTTAATTTGTTGTACTATATTGTTATTTGATTTGTAACTTTGAATAGCTTCTATAGCGCTTCTTGAATAACTGAAAATCACAAAATTATTGAATGATGATTCTTTAATTATTTTTATAGCTGATGCAATTCCATACAATTCTGCTGTAAATACAGAAGCATTATTAGGAAGAGAGAACTGATAAGTTTTGTCTTGGGACACTGCAGCATATCCCACTCCGTGTTCTGATTTAGATCCATCTGTATATATTGCGTAATGTGGACATTTTCGGTTTATATGCTCTATTGTATGCTGTCTATGGTGTTCTGTTGTATATGAGTTACTTTTTGATAAATACTTGAGGTGTGTGCAAATTCTCATTTTATTCATTGTCCAGGGAGGAGGTGATTTTACTATTACAGGCACTTGTATATTTATATTCAGTGACTCAAACAATCTTTTAGCTCTAACTGGGAAAGGTGGTGGATGGTTGTTTATAAATACATCTCTTAATTCAAATAATTTTTTGGTTGGAGAATCAATAGTTTGAATTCTTGAAGCACTTTTCATTGTTACTAGCTCTCTATGGAGAGACAAAGGTATTTCACCACATTCAACTTGTAACGATGATTTTGGTGATGATCTAAAGGCTCCTGAGCATATTCTAAGGCCTTCATTGTGAACAGGGTCTAACATTTTCAGAACTGCGTCAGATGCCGAGCCATATACTTCGCTTCCATAATCAATGATGGACAGAACTGTTGCCTTATACAGCAGAGTAAGGGTATGTCTATCGGCTCCCCAAGTAGTGTTCGATAGTTTTCTAATTAGATTTAATGCTCTTTTACTTTTAGATTTTACATATGTAATGTGGGCTCTCCAGTTCAAGTGGGTATCCAATACTAATCCCAAAAATTTTGCTGTTTGGCCAATTGGTATACTATGGTTTTTGATTTTTAAATCTATTTCTTCACATTTTTTCCACTTTTTATTTTTATAAAACATGATTGCTTGAGTTTTATCTATGGAAAATTTAAAGCCTACAGATGAGGCCCATTCATCTATTTTTACTATGCTTTTATTAATGATTCTTTCTGCATGTTTTATTCGGGATGCTGAATAATATATGGCAAAATCATCCATGTACAGGTTACTTTTAATGCCAATAGGTAGATTTTTACTGATATCATTAATTGCTAAAGTAAACAGTGTTCCACTAAGGACGCTTCCCTGTGGAACACCGTTTTCAAGTGGAAATATTCTAGACAGATCATCATCAATTCTCACATGAAAATTGCGGTTTGTCAAAAAGTTCTGTATAAACCTAGGTAAATGTCCACGGATGTTGTTGTTTTGTAAAGTTTTTAATATAGCATACCTCCATGTGGTATCATATGCCTTTTCAATGTCAAAAAAGACAGCTACAGTAATTTGTTTCGTTCAAAACCTCTACGTATATGGTCTTCTAAGTTACAGAGAGAATCCAATGTGGATCTGTTACACTGAGACCCAAACTGAGTGGGAGTTGAAATTTTATTTTCTCGAATGTGCCATGTTAGTCGAGCATTTACCATTTTCTCTAACAATTTGCATAAGCAGCTTGTTAAAGAAATTGGTCTGTAATTATTTACATTGCTGGGATCCTTTCCAGGTTTGGGGATAGGAATTATTATAGCTTTACGCCAATCATCTGGAAATAAATTTCGAAGCCATAAATGATTATAAAACTCTAATAAATATGACTTTGCCAAAGGTGCTAAGTGGCAGATCATCTCAAAGCAAATATTGTCACCTCCAGGAGCAGATTTATTGCTGTTCGAGAGAGCATATTCCATCTCTGACATACTAAATTTTCTATTATAATATACATCGTCGATTGTTTCAAAATTTATTGTTATTAATTCTATTTTTTTTTTTTTTTTTGTGCGGAAGTGTTCATCTAAATTCTTATCACTACTTACATTTGCTAAATTTTCTCCCATTATATTACTTATTTCTTTTGGATCAAGTGTTCTTTTCCCATCTTTTAATATGGAATGTCTAGGTGGTTTGACATGGGTACCATTTATTTTCCTGAATTTTTCCCATATTTTTTTTATGGGAGTATTATTAGAGAGATCTGATACGTATTTCCTCCATGAAATGATTCTTCCTTGAATTACTTCTTTTCTAAATTTTGCAGATATTTTGTTGTATACAGGTTTTAATGTATCAATTTCTAGTAAAAATACAGTCATTTTTTGTAAAGTTCTTTCTAATATCGGTAATTTTTTATTCATTTTATTGAACTTTCTATTCAAATTATCTAATCGTCTCCCTATTGAATGTTTCATATTTATTAATTCTGTTAACTCATCAGACCACCAGGGAACTTTGTGTTTTGTTGGATGGGGTTTTGACTTTGGTATTGCTTTATCAGCAGCATTTTTAATGAAATCAACAAGAAATTTATTAGTTTCATTATGGTCTTTTAAATATTCAAATTGTGGGATATTTCTAGTGTGCATTTCATATCGCTCCCAATCTGCTTTATAAATGTTATAGTGAGGGACATGTTTTGCAGGATTATTTTGCAATAAGGAAATTAATATTGGGAAATGATCACTGGTGTGCAAGTCATCAACTGTATTCCAATCCAATCTGTCAACTATGCTTGTTGTACATAAAGTTAAGTCTACTGAGGAAAATGTTCCATGTGTTTTTGAAAAATATGTGCTAATTTCGTCATCATTTATACAGCACATGTTGTTGGAATCCATTAACTCTTCTATTTTACTACCTATTCTATTTGAGTTTGTACAATGACAGTCCCATATTGGGTTGTGGGCGTTAAAATCACCTACTATTAATGTAGGTTCCTTGGTATTGTTAAGTAAATCTTTAAGTTTATCAATATCGTAACTTTTATTAGGTTGGTTATATAAGTTATAAATTATGTAATTATCATTTTTTATTCGTATTTTAATACTTGATATTTGCAAGTCATTATTATTTACAGGTACTATGTCATAACATACTTTGTTATGTACATATATAGCAGTACCTAAATTTCCTTCTTCTTCTCTAGATGTAGATACTAAGGTATATTTACCTATTGTTGGTATTGTTTTGTTGACATGTTGTAAACATATTATCATTGGCTCATATTCCTTTAGTAATCGTTGTATTTCTCCCAAATGTAATCTGGTCTGTAGACCATTCACGTTCCATTGTATAATATAATTATTGAAAGTATAACGTTAGTGTGTTCAAATGTTATTTTCTTTTTGTGGATCATCAATTTGCATTTTTTCTAAAATCCTATTTACAATATTTATTTGTTTTTCTTTATAAGACATTATGTGTCCAATGCACATACAGCCCTTTTCGTGAGTGTCCAAACTAGTAGTTTCTTTATTTCTGTAACTTATAAAATTTCGGATAGTGTTTGTTAAACTGTCTTTTGTTATGCTTTCATTTTTGTTGCACAGTTCAATGAAACATTCATTACATCCACATGTGTTTTCGTGTGTCGTTTTTTCATTTACTCTTACTGCACCTATTGTTGGTGATGGGGTAATCTCTTCTCCCATCACATAATCATTTTTGTCAATGGTTTGTTCCTCTGCTATTTCTTCGGTGTTCTGGGTATCTGTTTCTATTGGTTTTATCATTACTTTAGGAGACAAAGGTATGTTCTTATTATTTTGTTTATGTTCTTTCTTGGGGTCTCCTGCCTTTATTTTAATGGATGTATCTCTAATAATAGTTGGTTTTTGTTGGTCTTGGGTGGAGTTCTCTCTAAAGGTCTCTTTTTTTCTTTAGTTTCTAATTCATCATGACTATCTTTTAATATTTCTGTGGTGCTTGTATTGTCTTCTAGTGATTCTATTTCTCTTAAAATCTCAAATGAATTTGAGCAAAGATTTGTATTCACTTCTTGGTCCTTTGCTATATTAGCTTCTTCTTGCAAAGTGGTTATTTTCCTTTGAGGTTGATCTATCAGGGTTTTGTTACTCTTATTTATTTCCGTTTTTGTTTCTTTGTTTGATCTTATTGCTGTAGAAAAAGTTCGTTTCTTAGCGGGATCATGCATTCCTCTAACCTTTAATTCTAATTTGGCCTCTTTTATAGGCATTCCTGTCCTTTCCTGAAGTAATTTCAATTCTGTATTGTATATATAATATATACATTCCTTAGATTTTGCATGGTGATTTTGTCCACAGTTCGCGCATTTTGGTTCACCACACCTCCACTGTGTGGCATGTTTGTCAGATCCACAGTATGCACATACAAATGTATTATGGCAATTTTTTCTTGTATGTCCATACATACTACAGTTTTGGCACTGTAGTGGTTTAGGGACATACGGTCTCAGTTCTCTGCTTCGGCCTAAGATTTTTATTTTTAAGGGTAATTCATGGCCTTCAAATTTTATCTTTGCTATTCTTAGTATTTTTTCATTACTCCGTCTACTAGCTATGTTGTGAATTTCGCAGTCTTGTATATTGTTGTACCTTTTTTTAAGGGAATCTAGCAATATTATCTTTTCTATTGGTTCATCATTATCAGGGAGTACTATGGTACCCTGTACACTGTTCATAGTGTCATGTTTTTTAATATTTACTTTTACATTATCAATATTTTTTATATTTAAGTAGTTTTCCGATTGATTTCTTGCAGTGGTTTCTATCAAGCACATCTGTTCTTTTACTTGTCTGAATGACATTTCAGTAGTTGAATGTCGATTCAATAGGAAGTTTTCTAGTTTCAATGGCGATATTTTTTTCTCTGTTTCTAAGGTTAGGAATCTTGACCAACTTGCACTCCCAAAGAGGGAGTCGAAGTGGGTCAATGTTGGGTCAAGATATTTGTTTTTTTTTGGCTTGTTTTTCATTGGAGCATAGGGCTCCAGTGTAATTACATTCGTATTTTTTTCTGATTTTTCCAGAGAGAGGTCAGAGGAGGTTCCTGCAGTCGTCAACTGTGCCGAGTCGCTGCCATCAATGGGTCCAGGGGTACTTAAATCATTAATACAACTTTGCATTAAGACAAGTAAATTGGAGAAAAAAATTAAAAAAAGTAAATAAACCTGAAAACCTTAAAAAGATATCATCAGCCTTTCATGGGGTTTATTCTTCCGCCAATGGCACAACTGAGAACTGACTCCCAAATGTCCGCATCCCTACCCTACCCCAAAAGGGATGGCACAACATGATTAGAGTGGCTCAAGTGTAGGCCAACCCGCTTGATAGGACTGAGAGCATTACTAGGATACAATCATCCCCACCCTAATCACATTATGGGCAAACCGGACAGAATGCCGAGAGTCCTATTCCCAGAACTAGACCCCCCTGGAATCCGTGGTCCAGTCCCGTAGAATAGTTCCGCCTGAAAACTCAGGTCCGAACATTATCGGGCAGTTGATGGTCCTGCCACGGTTCTCACTATTTAGCTTCGGATATAAACCCAGTCCCAGCTATGATACCTTTTCCTGTTTACCAGGTCCAAGAAATTTGTACGAAAGTGAAAATATCCACGCCATTTAAATCAAAAGGTTTGTAGGTGATCCGTCAGGGCTCGAGCTCTTATTCTTCGTAAGAACGAAGAAGAAAAGCCAGGACCCCTTACCCCCTCACCACGTGAAGGAACCTACTTCGAGGGGAGTCAGCACTGTAATGTTTGGATAAAAGGGACATTCAGCACTGTAATATCTAGATAAAAGGACAGTCAGCACAATAATGTTCAGATAAAAGGGACAGTCAGCACAGTAATGTTCAGATAAAAGGGACAGTCAGCACTGTAATGTTCGGATAAAAGGGACAGTCAGCACTGTAATGTTTGGATAAAAGGGACAGTCAGCACTGTAATGTTTGAATAAAAGGGACAGTCAGCACTGCAATGTTAGGATAAAAGTGATAGTCAGCACTGTAATGTTTGGATGAAAGGGATAGTCAGCACTGTAATGTTTGGATAAAAGGGACAGTCAGAACTTTGATGTTTGGATAGAAGGGACAGTCAGCACAGTAATGTTTGGATAAAGGGGACAGTCAGTACTGTAATGTTTGAATAAATGGGAGAGTCAGAGCAGTAATCTTTGAATAGAAGGGACAGTTAGCACAGTGATTTCTGGGTAAAAGGAACAGTTAGCACAATAATGTTTGTATAAAAGGGACAGTCAGCATTATAATGTTTGGATAAAAGGGATAGTCAGCACAGTAATATTTGGACAAAGGGGACAGTCAGTACTGTAATGTTTGAATAAATGGGACAGTCAGAGCAGTAATCTTTGAATAGAAGGGACAGTTAGCACAGTGATTTCTGGGTAAAAGGAACAGTTGGCACAGTAATGTTTGGATAAAAGTGACAGTCAGCACTGCAATGTTTGGATAAAGGTGACAGTCAGCACAGTAATGTTCGGATAAAAGGGACAGTCAGCACAGTAATGTTTGGATAAAAGGGACACTCAGCACTGTAATGTTTGGATAAAGGTGACAGTCAGCACAGTAATGTTCGGATAAAAGGGACAGTCAGCACAGTAATGTTTGGATAAAAGGGACAGTCGGCACTATAATGTTTGAATAAAAGGGACAGTCAGCACTGTAATGTTTGGATAAAAGGGACAGTCAGCACAGTAATGTCTGGATAAAAGGGACAGTCAGCACAATAACATTTGGATAAAAATGACAGTCAGCACTGTAATTTTTGGATGAAATGGACAGTCAGCACGGTAGTGTTTGGATAAAAAGGACAGTCAGCACTGTAATGTTTGGATAAAAGGAACAGTAAACACAGTAATGTTTGGATAAAAGGGACAGTCAGTACTGTAATGTTTGGATAAAAGGGACAGTCAGCACAGTAATTTCTTGGTAAAAGGGACAGACAGCACATTAATGTTTGGATAAAAGGGACAGTCAACACTGTAATGTTTGGATAAAAGGAGCAGTAAGCACAGTGATGTTTGCATAAAAGGGACAGTCAGCACTGTAATGTTTGGATAAAAGGGACAGTCAGCACAGTAATTTCTTGGTAAAAGGGACAGTCAGCACAGTAATGTTTGGATAAAAGGGACAGTAAACACAGTAATGTTTGGATAAAAGGAACAGTAAACACAGTAATGTTTGGATAAAAGGGACAGTCAGCACAGTAATGTTTGGATAAAAGGAACAGTAAACACAGTAATGTTTGCATAAAAGGGACAGCCAGCACTGTAATATTTGGATAAAAGGGACAGTCAGCACAGTAATTTCTTGGTAAAAGGGACAGTCAGCACAGTAATGTTTGGATAAAAGGGACAGTCAGCACTGTAATGTTTGGATAAAAGGGACAGTCAGAACTGTAATGTTTGAATAAACGGGACAGTCAGCACAGTAATATTTGAATAGAGGGGACAGTTAGCACAGTAATTTCTGGGTAAAAGGGACAGTCAGCACTGTAATGTTTGGATAAAAGGGACAGTCAGCACAGTAATGTTTGGATAAAAGGGACAGTCAGCACTGTAATGTTTGGATAAAAGGGACAGTCATTACTGTAATGTTTGGATAAAAGGGACAGTCGGCACAGTAATGTTTGGATAAAAGGGACAGTCAGCACTGCAATGTTTGGATAAAAGGGACAGTCAGCACTGTAATGTTTGGAAAAAAGGGACAGCCAGCAGTGTAATGTTTTGATAAAATGGGACAGTTACCACAGTAACGTTTGGATAAAAGGGACAGTCAACACAGTAATGTTTGGATAAAAGGGACAGCCAACACAGTAATGTTTGGATAAAAGGGACAGTCATTACTGTAATGTTTGGATAAAAGGGACAGTCGGCACAGTAATGTTTGGATAAAAGGGACAGTTAGCACAGTAATGTTTGGATAAAAGGGACAGTCATTACTGTAATGTTTGGATAAAAGGGACAGTCGGCACAGTAACGTTTGGATAAAAGGGACAGTCAGCACAGTAATTTCTTGGTAAAAGGGACAGTCAGCACAGTAATGTTTGGATAAAAGGGACAGTAAACACAGTAATGTTTGCATAAAAGGGACAGTCAGCACTGTAATGTTTGGATAAAAGGGACAGTCAGCACAGTAATTTCTTGGTAAAAGGGACAGTCAGCACAGTAATGTTTGGATAAAAGGGACAGTAAACACAGTGATGTTTGGATAAAAGGAACAGTAAACACAGTAATGTTTGGATAAAAGGGACAGTCAGCACAGTAATGTTTGGATAAAAGGAACAGTAAACACAGTAATGTTTGCATAAAAGGGACAGTCAGCACTGTAATATTTGGATAAAAGGGACAGTCAGCACAGTAATTTCTTGGTAAAAGGGACAGTCAGCACAGTAATGTTTGGATAAAAGGGATAGTCAGCACTGTAATGTTTGGATAAAAGGGACAGTCAGAACTGTAATGTTTGAATAAACGGGACAGTCAGCACAGTAATATTTGAATAGAGGGGACAGGTAGCACAGTAATTTCTGGGTAAAAGGGACAGTCAGCACTGTAATGTTTGGATAAAAGGGACAGTCAGCACAGTAATGTTTGGATAAAAGGAACAGTCAGCACTGTAATGTTTGGATAAAAGGGACAGTCATTACTGTAATGTTTGGATAAAAGGGACAGTCAGCACAGTAATGTTTGGATAAAAGGGACAGTCAGCACTGCAATGTTTGGATAAAAGGGACAGTCAGCACTGTAATGTTTGGAAAAAAGGGACAGCCAGCAGTGTAATGTTTTGATAAAAGGGGACAGTTAGCACAGTAACGTTTGGATAAAAGGGACAGTCAGCACAGTAATGTTTGGATAAAAGGGACAGTCAACACAGTAATGTTTGGATAAAAGGGACAGTCATTACTGTAATGTTTGGATAAAAGGGACAGTCGGCACAGTAATGTTTGGATAAAAGGGACAGTCAACACAGTAATGTTTGGATAAAAGGGACAGTCATTACTGTAATGTTTGGATAAAAGGGACAGTCGGCACAGTAACGTTTGGATAAAAGGGACAGTCAGCACAGTAATGTTTGGATAAAAGGGACAGTCAACACAGTAACGTTTGGATAAAAGGGACAGTCATTACTGTAATGTTTGGATAAAAGGGACAGTCGGCACAGTAATGTTTGGATAAAAGGGACAGTCAGCACTGTAATGTTTGGATAAAAGGGACAGCCAGCAGTGTAATGTTTTGATAAAAGGGGACAGTTAGCACAGTAACGTTTGGATAAAAGGGACAGTCAGCACAGTAATGTTTGGATAAAAGGGACAGTCAACACAGTAATGTTTGGATAAAAGGGACAGTCAACACTGTAATGTTTGGATAAAAGGGACAGTCAACACTGTAATGTTTGGATAAAAGAGACAGTCAGCACTGTAATGTTTGGATAAAAGTGACAGTCAGCACAGTAATGTCTGGATAAAAGGGACAGTCAGCACTGTAATGTTTGGATAAAAGAGACAGTCAGCACTGTAATGTTTGGATAAAAGGGACAGTCAGCACTGTAATGTTTGGATAAAAGGGACAGTCAGCACAGTAATGTTTGGATAAAATGGACAGTCAGCACTGTAATGTTTGGATAAAAGGGACAGTCAACACTGTAATGTTTGGATAAAAGAGACAGTCAACACTGTAATGTTTGGATAAAAGAGACAGTCAGCACTGTAATGTTTGGATAAAAGGGACAGTCAGCACAGTAATGTTTGTATAAAAGGGACAGTCAACACTGTAATTTTTGGATAAAAGAGACAGTCAGCACTGTAATGTTTGGATAAAAGGGGCAGTCAACACTGTAATGTTTGGATAAAAGGGACAGTCAGCACAGTAATATTTGGATAAAAACGACAGTCAGCACTGTAATGTTTGGATGAAATGGACAGTCAGCACAGTAATGTTTGGATAAAAGGGACAGTCAGCACTATAATTTTTGGATAAAAGGGACAGTCAGCACTGTAATGTTTGGATAAAAGGAACAGTCAGCACTGTAATGTTTGGATAAAAGGAACAGTCAACACAGTAATGTTTGCATAAAACGGACAGTCAGCACTGTAATATTTGGATAAAAGGGACAGTCAGCACAGTAATTTCTTGGTAAAAGGGACAGTCAGCACAGTAATGTTTGGATAAAAGGGACAGTCAGCACTGTAATGTTTGGATAAACGGGACAGTCAGAACTGTAATGTTTGAATAAACGGGACAGTCAGAACAGTAATATTTGAATAGAGGGACAGTTAGCACAGTAATGTTTGGATAAAAGAGACAGTCAGCACAGTAATGTTTGGATAAAAGGGACAGTCAGCACTGTAATTTTTGGATAAAAGGGACAGTCAGCACAGTAATGTTTGGATAAAAGGGACAGTCAGCACTGTAATGTTTGGATAAAAGGGACAGTCAGCACAGTAATGTTTGGATAAAAGGGACAGTCAGCACTGTAATGTTTGGATAAAAGTGACAGGCCTGCACTAATGTTTGGATAAAAGGGACAGTCAGCACAGTAATGTTTGGATAAAAGGGACAGTCAGCACTGTAATGTTTGGATAAAAGTGACAGTCAGCACTGTAATGTTTGGATAAAAGGGACAGTCAGCACAGTAATGTTTGGATAAAAGGGACAGTCAGCACAGTAATGTTTGGATAAAAGTGACAGTCAGCACAGTAATGTTTGGATAAAAGTGACAGTCAGCACTGTAATGTTTGGATAAAAGTGACAGTCAGCACTGTAATGTTTGGATAAAAGGGACAGCCAGCAGTGTAATGTTTTGATAAAAGGGGACAGTTAGCACAGTAACGTTTGGATAAAAGGGACAGTCAGCACTGTAATGTTTGGATAAAAGGGACAGTCAGCACTGTAATGTTTGGATAAAAGGGGCAGTCAACACTGTAATGTTTGGATAAAAGGGACAGTCAGCACTGTAATGTTTGTATAAAAGGGACAGTCAGCACTGTAATGTTTGGATAAAAGGGACAGTCAGCACAGTAATGTTTGGATAAACAGGACAGTCAGCACTGTAATGTTTGGATAAAAGTGACAGTCAGCAGTGTAATATTTGGATAAAAGGGACAGTCAGTACAGTAATTCATGCGTCAATGGAACAGTCAGTATGAGGAGGTATAGGAAAATTCATATGAGTCCTTCAGAGTTTTCCCGGGCAGCGCCGGGTTGGTCAGTTAGCACACACACATATATATATATACATATACATATATATATATATATATATATATATATATATATATATATATATATATATATATATATATATATATATATATATTATATATATATATATATATATATATATATATATATATATATATATATATATATATATATATATATATATATATTGCCACGCAAACAGTGAAATTTTTTATTCACAAATACTGAGCTACAAATGTTTTTATTATCCAAATCACTCTATTTTGGGAATAACAGACACCTGCTATGCATTCCAGAGTCCATGACATAGTGTTTTACGTAAATAACTTTTAAACAGACTTGTGGATTTCCACGCCACTAAAGCACTGAGTGTATCAAACTTTGTCTTAATTTTCGGAAGTACTGTGCATTGCCATATGTGTTTCATTAACTTTTTTACTTAAGGAAATGAGATTAAAGCTGCACTTAGCAACCCAACCATCCGCAAAATGGTGACGTTATCAGTGCCGTCGGTATAGTGTATCCTCCACAAATGATTGTTTGACTTATGGTTAAATGTCACTTTACCTATCCTTGGCAACACGAAATTTTTTAGAGGAAATTGACATACTGTATGATAATATATAGGCCTATATTTTAAAAAATAATTGTATTTTATTCTATAGTTATACTTATTTATTTTTAGTTATGTATATTTATTTATTTTTATTAGCATACCAAGCTAAATTGGGCCTTAAGACCATCTGATACTGCATACTGGCAAATATTTAAATTTCGGCATCAAATAATTCATTAGCATTTCTTTTCTAAAATATTTTTATTAGTAATTACAGGAAGGCATAGACAAATAATGGGTGGACAAAAGAAACCAAAAATTGGACATAATAATTAAATCTAATCATCATCACTATCGAGGAACAGATCTTTTTCGTCGTCGCTTTCAGTGTTGATGATGACGGGATCTACACAGTCTTGAATGTTATCTGACGTCTAGTATTTGTCTTCTAAAGACCTCAATCTTCTGACTGCACCAGCCCACATATCCCTTGTTACAGCAAGCCTGGTTTCTTCAAACCTGTCGTGGAGATCAGCACAGGTGAACCCCTGCAAAGAGGAGCACACCTGTCGCTTCATGCAGCCCCAAACCTGGTCGATGGCATTGAGCTCAGGGTGGGCGGGCAGCAGGGGAACCACTTCATGGCCCCATTCACGGATTAAATTGTCAACCGTGTAAATAGGTTATGGCTGGTTTTGCCTGCATGTCTTTAGAAGCTCTGGGCGTGTTGTGTGCATTGGATATGGTATTTTGCAGGGCCTGGGCCAAATCTTCCTTTTTTGTAGCAGTTGTTGGGCAGCGGCTCTTCTCCGTCACTTGGCTGTGGTAGAGTGCAATATCCAGCGCCAGCACCAATGGCTCAGCTACCGATGGCAGGAGCAGTGACGTCAGCCAACAAATGAATATTTCGGAATTCATTTCCCCATGATAGTCGCCACTTTTAGCAGGGAAACACGGGAATGAGTTTTCTACAAACCCATTATCTGTACCAGCTGCGACGACCACAAACCTCCCTCCTTCTCCTGGTGGCACCTGCTGGCTATAGGTGGCACTGGTGGCAGACTGAGAGGTGTCCACCCACTCCTTGTTGTGGTGCATCCTGGTGGTGAACCTTGTTTCGTCAATGTACACCACCTGTCTTCCTCGTTACGATGTTGCATGAGTGCTCGCAGAGCACTGATACGATGGCAACAACATCCAGTTTCTTTTCTCAAGTACATTTTCCGCTGGGACGTTTTGTACTGGAAACTCATATTGTGCAGGATTCGCCATACTGCCTTCTCCGAGGTCTCTCCAGGGATGATGTTTGACTTTTTAAGATCATCATTTAAAGTAGCAATGGTAAAAAATTGCTTGGCAACAAGCATAGCGTGTACATGCCTCAGAATGGCACCTATGGTGAAGTTGTCAAAGACAGGTGGCAGCATGCTGGAGGATGATGCAGGTGGTGTTGCAGGCAGTGAATCCGTTTCCCGACGAGAACTCGTGCTCCAGCTCACCAACACCCACGCAGCACTCGGTGTCAATCCCATAGCATCAGCAACACTTTCAAACGGCCTTTTGGAAAAGGTAAATAAATAATACATATATATATCATTAAGCTACAAACGTCCTTTAATATCTAATTCGCTCTACCTCGGAAATAATATATTTTCACTGTAGTCCTGGGTTCTTGTCCTCCGTGGTTCGAGCCCATGAGACGACGAACTTATTATCAACTAAAAAATTTCCCTTCTGGTAACATGTATAAGAATATATTATTTCCAAGGTAGAGCGAATTGGATATTAAAGGACGTTTGTAGCTTAATGCTTGTTTATGAATCACGGTGATGTGATAAAAATTCATTCATATACTGTATATATATATATATATATATATATATATATATATATATATATATATATATACATACACATATATATATATATATATATATATATATATATATATATATATATATATATATATATATATATATATATATATATATATATATATATATATATTTTCTGGTGGGTGGTTAGTTGGGTGGGCAGAAAGTTTGAATTGATATCCTACTTGTGTGTGGGGGGGGGCAGCTTTGTTGTGGAGGGGTATTTGTAATTATCGGTCTCATTTCCCCTGTTTACAACTGAATGGCTAACAATAAACTACAATACATCGTGTAATTATTAAAATCATGATTCACTTACCGATTTAAACTAACCCTAAGACTTTTTTTCTTCTTCCATGTTGTAAATTTTAAAGTTTCAATGCAATTGCAGTTTTGCAATTACGCGGACAAAGCAACGTATTTGCCATGAATACAGTGGTACTTGTTTGAAATCGTGTGGATCGACAACTGCTGCCGATGATTACCATGACTTACTATGAAAACTTTCCAAACATCTGAAATCAATCAAATGAGATAGATAACCAAATACGATAATTCATGTAAAACACTCAATCATTATGTGCATATCCTGTAATTACACTTTCGAATTATCAACCACTGCAAGAGCTTTTCTTGCTCTTTGGGTTTATTTCATATGTAAAATGCATGTTATAGAAAGCAAACATTGAAGGAAGGAAGAAGGGCAGAACAGGTGAGTACAAGGGTTACCGACAGTACTAGGAAGGGTAGGGGGATAGTTAAGGGGGATTGCTCTGCGTCACAGATACATCATACAGCACCACTTGTTCGAAACGCTCTGAGGAAAGGCAAGAAGTTGGTCTTTTTTCTAAGAGCAAACGTTTTAATTAAGCACATATGTCAATTTAGTGTACTACCATAAATTAGGACAATGTTAGAAACACTCAGTGCTTTAGTAGTATGGATATTCATACATCGATTTAAAAGCTGTTTACGAAAAACACCATTTCCTTGCCTCTGGAATGCATAGTAAGGCGGAATTAGAACTGATAAACACTTCGAACTCCTGACTGGCTGGGAAACAACGACACACAGTGACGTTTTTTACCACTCAGCTATCAATTATAAATCCACCTTAAGTGTGTTATTCCCGACGTAGAGTGAATTGGATATTAAAAGACATCTGTAGCTTTATATTTGTAAATATATATATATATATATATATATATATATATATATATATATATATATATATATATATATATATATATATAAACATTAACATCATTTAATATCAAATACACTCAACCTCAGAGTAACATGAGCTGAAGGAGGATTTACAAGTGATAAGCTATTCATCAGCAGGGAGACTCGAACTCACAAATGGTTTGGGAAGCCATGACTTTTCACTGACAGTAGCCACTGGACTATCAAGAGGTATTAGTTGATACCGACTCTGTCGTTTATATGCCTGTTGAATGAAAGTTTTAGTGCTTAGAATAGATGACGACCCATCTCATACGCCGTGACATTATCGTCACTGAAAAGTCATCGTTTCCCAACCATTAGGGCAGTGGTCCTCAACCAGGGGGGGTGGGGAATTCCCCACTAGGGAGGAATTTCAGAGTTTCGTGGGAGGGTGGGGAGGGTTGTGACCACAGACTGGCGTTACTGAGAGATCATGCTGGACTTTTTCTCCACTAGCTTCTGTGTTTGTGTTAGTATTTTGTTGCATATTACTTGGAATGCACCTTTTGAGGCAGACATTTTTGGAAAGGGTGGGTAGGAATGACATTCTATCATATGGTGAAAGGGTGCATGGGCCAAAAAAGGGTGAGAACCACTGCATTAGGGGGATTGAGTTTCTTTAGTGATGAATCCCTTGTCACTTACAAATTCCCCTTCAGGCTTATGTCACTCCAAGGTTGAGTGTTTTGATGTTAAACGACATCTGTTGCTTAATGTCTGTCAGTATACAAAACGCCATGGTATATGTGACAAACAAGTGAATGAACAGCTACGTGGGAGTGGGTTGACATTGATTCTAAATATATATATATATATATATATATATATATATATATATATATATATATATATATATATATATATATATATATATATTAAATGCCTATCCCTATGTCAAATAGGGCCATCTTTCATTGCCGTATCTGTTTTAAGAACAGAATCAAACATCTTACTTTTCCTTAGACGTCTCTGGTAGCCGTGGCCCCTCCCCAACCTGGGTCAGCAAATTCCTTCTCCCTCTTCGTTTTCTCTCACTGAACCTATTCTTAAACAAAGGCCTACTGGAATTAAACACTGAGAAGCAAAACTAAACTTTATTTGCAAATTTAACAAAAATGATTCAGCAAAAACTACGGTCATGAAATGGAGTGAATTCCACCCACTATAAATGGAAAACACTAGAGGGAAGTTTGATACACAAACATACTGGTGATCAATTCTAAACCAGCTGAGACTAGTGACTAACACCCCGGTCTTTAAAAAGGAAATCAGCCGGGGATCATATTTCAGGCAGTAGAGAAACCTTTTCATTCATAATAAGCTGAGCCAATTGACAAGGTTCCATTATTTTTTTTAAATCATTGTAAATAACAATTCCCAAGCTAAGCAGGAAATTGATTCTGCTTCCCATGCTTATCGTAAGGATGATCAAAGCTGTATTTGTTGTCAAGGTAACTCAATATTCAGTAAAGACAAAATACCGAAAGAATTTCCTGATGTTTTTGAGGGGTTAGGGGAGTTAGGAGTGCCATGTAAGATTAATGTGCACAAGACAGTTATGCCTGTAGTTCATGATCCAAGAACAGTGCCATTTGACAGAAGGTAAGGTACTATATTAGACAAAGTTACTGAGCGTACTTATTACGCTTCTAATATGGTAGTGATCTTCAAGCCAAAATCAAAAGATTCAACTATCCGTATAGAATCTACGGACTTGAATATAATTGTCAAGAGATCATTTGATCCGCTTCAAGTTACAGAGGAAATTTTACCCTGCCAGATCTCTGATCTCCATGCTAAGACTGGGTTTTGACAAGTGTGGTTTGATAGAGCATCTACCTACTTAACCTTTAACGCTGCATTTGCCAGGTACTGATGCAAATGCATGGCACATGATATTTTTTCAAATCTAGAAGAATATCAGGGAAGGATGCACAGAGCTTCACAAAGCCTCAAAGGACTAATGGTTATTGCAGACGGTATTCTGGTGTATGGAAAATGATCAACAGATGTAGAAGCAGTGCTGGCCTTGCCAGAAACTTGAAAGTCTTACTACAGAGTTGCCGAAAGGAGGGCATTAAGCAAGCCAAGACAAGCTAAAAAGCTAAATTTGTCTGTGGTTACTTATACAGGGCACTTGCTAACTAAGATGGTAAAGTATCCACATGCATCCGGCTTCCTTGACATCCATACTGGCACAAAAAAAGATAATAGAAAGAAAGAAAGAAAGAAAAACTGGTGAATCCTGGCACTGAGCGCCTAGTATGAACTGTTACTCCGAAGGTACGCAGGATTTCTAAGATACTGAAGAAGACATTAGATGGAAAGCGTGCACAATTTTCAGGGATTAATAATAATAATAATAATAATAATAATAATAATAATAATAATAATAATAATAATAATAATAATAATAATAATAATAATCTATTTCAGCTCAGGACCATATACATGGAATATACAAATACAATACACACAATCTAGATACATAAGGTAACATGATAAAAATAATTATCGGCAGTATCCAAACAGTTGCTGAAGAAGTAGAAAAAAAAAATAGAATTCATAATAACGGCAATGACAGTAATTATATGGAGAATAATAGGAAAAAACTAAAAATGATAACAATAAAAAATGCAGATTGCAGGTGATTAATTTCCATCTGGGGACCTTAGGTGGTTACAGAAGTCAGGTCCAGAGGGCTAAATACGAATATTGAAAATTGCAAAACTCTACAGTGATATTAATTACAGTAATAATAAAAAAGTAAAAATACCAATAATAACAAGAAACGTAGAATAATAATAATAATAATAATAATAATAATAATAATAATAATAATAATAATAATAATAATAATAATTCTGGCGATGACACTTCATAATTGCAAATATAGGGAATAAGTCATTTAAGGAACAGACGCTTCATTATCCCATCTTTCCCACAATTTAGATCTCCTTCTTGCCTCACTGCTTAGGATGCTTTGTATGAGCGAGATGCTGCTGTTTCTCAGATCAGACTGGACATTATTCCCCTCACAGTGATTTTCAAATTATCCAGGCGGGTTTCTGTGAACATCTGCGTGGCGGAGTGATAGCGAGGAGTGTTTGTGAGGCGTCTCAGAATGTCATTGTGAACAACAGTGATGCGTCTCATGGTCTCTCGGGTATAGTTCGTCCAAAGGGAACACCCATATATACTGTAGCGGTACGAGCGGAAGAGCAGCAGTTTCGTGTCTCGGTAACAGACGGCAAACCTCCTTGCAATCATGTTGTCAGCTGCATATAGTTTACGACGCCTCTGTTCTATGTCTGCCGTATCTTTAAGGTCGTCCGTGATAATGTGGCCTAAATACGGAAATTCGTGCACGAATTCCAGACGATGATTTCCGAGGAAAATTAGTGGTTCTGTAATGTACTTAAACGATCTCGGGAACAGAGACATACACTGGGTCTTGTTTTCGCTGTATAGGATATCAAATTCCTCTGCATATTGGCGGCAGGTGTCGATGAGTTGATGGAGACCTTGCACTGATGTGGAAATCAGAACCATATCGTCGGCGTAACAGAGGTTGTTTATTGTTGTTTCGTTGGTATTGCATCCTATTGGGAGTGGGTTCAGGTTGACATTCAGTGCATATGTGTAGGTGTTAAACAGGTATGGAGAGAGAATGGCCCCTTGCCGGAGCTCGCTTAGGGAGCCGAAGGTGTACGACAATAAGTTACCCCATTTGACACAGAATTGTTGTGTGGAGAACCAACAACATAAAATGCCAATTAGATATAGAGGTATGCCTCGTTTGTGCAGCTTCAGGAAGAGCTTCAGGTAGTTTACTCTGTCAAATGCATTTTTCACATCAAAACAGAAAACCAGGAGAGGCTGATGATTGGTAATAGTTCAGAAATTCTTTCAGGATGTAGATGCAGGTGTCGGTTGAGTAGTTTGCTTTAAAGCTGAACTGGTTGTCAGCAGTGTGTAGAAAGGGGAGAAGTCTCACTAGAAGAACAGACTCAGGTATCTTCGACGCAATTGTAGTAATTGCAATCGGCGATAATTGCCAGGCTCCCCCTGTTTATGCATTTCTTATACATTCATAGGTTAAAGCTACTGCTACGACTTGTATGGCTTCGTAAACAGACATTAAAATTCCTTGCATTCATAATTAACATACAATTCTTAGCATTCATAATTAGCATGATTTTGTTGAAATAAGCGTCTATTGATGGTCCCTTTCATGTGGATAATCAATGAACCATTCATTTTGAGTCAGACACTATAATACTATCATAATTTTATACGTTGATTGATATATTGAGATTATTCCTGACAGCAGTGAATAGTGATTACTTGCATGTAAACAGAATTATAGCATGTATAATCAAGTGACATGAATGAAGTAGAAAACAAAGAAATATATTTCTCCCTGGGTTAATTTTTGGGTATGTCGTTTACACAGTTTGAGAATATTAGCAGTTGCTTTTTCTTCCAGTAAGATAAAACCGGTGTGTTGTTGAGCCAGGATGATTAAATAAAAAAATTCCACTTTAAGAAAAATGACAAGCATGATAATGTCTACAAGATCAGGTAAATGCGGTCGTTTACTCACGCGAACAAACTCTGTAAGCACACATGATAATATTTTTATTATAGGGCATTGCTATTCCGGGGTGATGGATCTAAGTTACGGTAGGGGCAGAAAATTTTCACCAGTATCATCGTGTTCTAACGGAAGCTAACTTGATTAGTTGAGTAGTTTACTGTTCAGGCATATTTTTTTTCTGATTAACTATGACATATAAAATGCATTATCCAACTTTTGAATACGCATTTCCTTTTCAATTGTACTAATTTTCACTTTCAAAGCGAAAGGCAAAAGTGCTGAGAGAAAGCGGATTTACCTTGTTAGGTACAAACCTTTTTAAAGTAATGAGGCGTAAATTTACCAGTGCAAAAGCGATTAGATCTTATCATTTATACTGCGGTTAGTTATGAGAATTCTTCTTTCCTTACCGGTAAACAAATATGGACACTAGAAGCTCTGCATTAGGAACCATGTTGTTCATGGTTTGTATAAGGAAATTCCTCGTGATGAACTTATGAACTAAAGTTTTATCAGTGTAGGAATACAGAAAAACTGAAAGTAGAAGAAGCAGATGAAAAGCCATTTTAATTTCATAAAAAAATCAGATGAAAATTCAAGATAAATGACAGTGAAGACACGGACTCAGAATAAATAAGAATTATAATATCTGATTATGGTTGCGAAAATCTTCAAAAAGGTGACACAGGTGTCAAAATGGCATCTTGACTGTACTAGGCAGCCTCCTTCGCTTCTCCTCCTCCTCCCCCATCTCTGTTTTCTTCTCCTCCTCCTCCTCCCCTTTCTGTCTTCTTCTCCTCCTCCTCCTCCTCCCTGCTCCTCCTTGGGGTTCAGTCTGACGTCCTTCGATTCCTGAAATTGGTTGGTCAGTCTGGTGCACCTGGCTTTTTACTCGAGTTGCCAACTCTGTGTTCTTGGTAGATGGTCCTGCAATGGTAATTCCTGCAAACTTTTTGTGGAGTGGTGTTGTAGATAATCAAAGAGTCATATTAACTTAGCTGCTATTTTGAAAACATTGAGCATTATCCAGAATTCAGATAGCAACTGCAACCATCTTGGCTAATGAACAATGTCCAATTTTCTGTTCTAATAAACATAGTGGGTGAAGTAATACCTCTTTTTCTGGGTTTCCGACGTTGGTTAATTGAGTCAAGGTCAAACACAAGGTTATTTCTAAAACACTTTAATGGTCAGACAATAAAATTATTGTCAGGGACTCAATAGTCATCAAGATAAAGAAATGCAAAAGACAACCAATCTTAAATATCCTGGCATCACGTAATTTTTCAGTTTCTTATAATATAATATTATCAATCCTTGTTTAATATAATACTTTGCTGCCAACATATTTTTTACACTAACCTGCTAATCCTCATAATTATCGTTATTCTCATCCTGAAGTAACTCTTTTTCATCATTCTGAAATAACTGAAACAGGCATTTCCTCCCTCAGACTTGCAGTAATCTGTGCAGGAAAGAACTGCAGTGTTGCAACTAAAGTGTTCACTATTCACTACTGCATGCTTTGCCGCCTGCCTTGGAAAGCAACTGACAATGTTGAGACAATTCGGGTGATGGTGGAGCCTTTGATACCAGTCAAACTTAGCATTACCTCGAGCTTCTTCTAGTGGATCCGGTTGATTTGCTGTTTTCCACAAGAGCATCTGATGGTGAGCTTGGAGCACATGCAGCTGTGGGTTGATTTCAGTTGGTGGAAGTTTCTTCAATGATAGTGCTTTTTCTGGGTTCCAAAGAAACCTGCACATGCACATGTCGTACAGCTTTCTTGCCCATAGAAAGATAAGAAAAAACTGTTTGCAGCCTTTTTTGAGCTGATCACTTCATCAAGGCTTGACAAGCCTGCCCCAAGGAACCTAAGCGCAGATATCTTTCTGATCCCAAAGGGGTATGAGACTGTGTCGCATCTTGGTAATGCATGGAGACCCAAAAGCTGACAGCACTTTCTTGGGCCTAAACACGGAATGGTTTCATTGATGTCCAGGACATCTCCAGTCCACCTTTCCATTTGAATCTCTGTTGTGATTCCCATTCTTGATGTGCAGTGGACTAAGAGGATAAATAGATCAGTGTCATCACTAAGGATGCGAATGGTCTTGGTATCATCTGCTGCAGCCTTCATCATGTAGTTGCAGATGGTAATGTCAGCCTCAGCATGGGTGACCACGCAATATTGTTTATTGACTAGGCAGATATTGTGTGGAAGAGTGAGGTCACACAGGGTGTCATTCAGTAACGTCTAGTTTGTAACATTGTGAAGAATAGCTTTACAACATAAAGGGTGTTGTGTGTGTGTGTGTATGTAAGTCAAACGTCTTTAGCATTTCTTCTTGTCTGTTCATGATCCTTTGGACTAACACAGAGAACAGACTTCTTCGAACAATAGGAGTACTGGGCAAGGTGAGTGCCAAAGCTTTCAGCCAGGTCCCCTGCAATCCCAACTATGCGATGCGATGTGAAACAGCAGCAGTCCAGGATCAACTAGGACAGTGTCCAGGGTTGGTGGATTTGTGATAGAAACTCTGAGTCTCTTGATAAGCACAGCCTTGTGCCCATCCTCTAGCAGCCATACTATGTCAGATACTTCCACAATCAACAACTGAATATTAATGTCTCAAAATTATTGACAGATTTTCCTTTCCAGTTAACTGCTTTTTTAAAACCTCCATTTACTGGACCTTCTTTTTTACTGCTAGGTGAAAATCATTGCTCAATGAAGCAGAAAATTTCATACTCTGCTAACTCCAATAGTCATTACTCTGCTTACCTCCACTGGCCATAGCATCATGTATGCTAACTGTGCTGGGTGCCCCTTGACCATTCTTGATATTGCACATACCTTGATGGTGCTTAATGTAGGGTGCATACACTTGTCACTTTGTGCTGCAGTCTTCTTCCAAATATTTTCATCCAATTTTCTCCCTCCTCCTCCTTCCTCCCTGTGTTTGGCCTTATGTTCACCATATTGCTTCTCTTCCCCATCTTCATGGTACCTACACTGCAACTGTTGACCCAAAAAGAGTTCATTTGAGATAGGTTTGTTCACCAAACTGGTCTGCTGGTACCAAAGCAGACATAACTGTGGTGACCTGCTGTAAAGAAATATGGCAGCATCTCTCTGAGATAGTACTACTAGGGGATGAAGTCACCATTCCATTCGGCATGCAAGAACATGAGGGCCAATATAGAAAGTTAAATGAGACAGTTTAAGCACAGCCTCCTAGTTAGGGGTTGTCTAGCTCTCCAAGTATCTGGTCAGAGTAAAGTTAATGAGATAGTCTACCCATAGCCTCCCAGTTGGGTATTGTCTAGCTCTCTCCCAGATTCAGTCAGTTCCTGGTATGCCTTGGCTTTATTGCAGTATAATCTCTCCAGTAACACAGCAGTGATGAGATGCTATGTTGCTGAGTACTGGTCCACGCACTCCAGTTTAAGATGCAGGTGATACCACTAAATTCTGTGGCTATGAGAAATTCCTCACTGGATGCCTTCATCTAGGTTCCTATACAACCCAGGAGACTCATAAGAGTGTGCATCATACCAGGATGAAGTATGAGGAACTCCCAGTGCTGAGGATCATTCCACGGGGTAAGATATGCTGTCATATAAAGTTCAAGGTGAATTATGAAGTGAATATGTGAAAAACATTTAGGATGAATATGTTATAGGATGAATATGGTATTTTGTTTTTTTAGCTAAGCAGTCTTCTTGGAGACATTCTGGGCAAAGGTAAATGGAAACAGTGCCCATGTATTCAGCGAGTCAGTGCTGATGAAGGCCTAGCATCAGTATGGCTTCCCATGGAGACAAAGTTCATAGCACTTCGATGTTCTGTTCATGTTGGAATGCGTCCATTAGCTGGAAATCGTCAGGTTCATGCGTGAGTGCACTTTTATGGGCATTTTATACAAGGTGTGAATGTTCCATTTTGAGAACTGGCTAAACATTAGGGGTCTGGATCCCCCTGAAAAACCCCCTTGAGGAGCTTTCTTACCTAAGTTACCAAAACTCTGAAATGCAAGTCTAACATTATCCCGATTAAGAGACAGACAAGACTGCCAAGGGTGATCAAAACTCTTGCAACTGCCCCAATATTTGACTCGGGAAAACCTCTTAATGTGTCACTGCATACTACAATTAAAACGACGAAACCGTGGCATCTGAGAACTCAACTCAATCACCGACTTCTGGCCCTTCAAGATTTTAACAAAACCCTTTAAATTGCGGACCAAATCTCCGCACCCCACAGCACCATAGGCTGTCCTAAGAAATTCATGGAGAGACGACCTAGTCTTGCACCTGCGGCAACGATAACCTAAATCACCTTTATTAAAATCTAATGGAGCCTTAGCTTCCCTGAATGCCACTATATCATCTTTTTTCCCCTTTGCATTTAGAAAATTGTTAACACTCAATAAAATACTGCACTGGTTGAGAAAGAACCCCGTCCACGACCTTGAAAGGGACGAACCCCTGATGTGACCATTGTGATGCTATGAAGCAAAGTCTGATCATCACCCCCTCCAGCCATTTTCCCAAGTCGTGAGGAAGGAAACCTGCCCCTAAAAAAAAAAAAAAAAAAAAAATAAAGGATTCTCTCCAAAAATATCCACACAGGAAGATCCCCACAATATTAATATCCCTTCATTCCAACAATTAACCCCCCAAATCAAAAGGAAGTACTATTTAAACCCACAATTAATTCATAGCCCCACGGGGAAAAAACACATAGATGAGCCACGCGCACAGCTGACCGCAAAGTAGGTCAAAATGAACGTCAAGTCTTCAAGGGCAAACAGAAAAAAAAACACAATATACCCTCCACAAAAAAACAAGCAAGTCTACCCTCAAGTAAAAAAAATGGGACTCGAGCAAATGGAAGAGGGATGAGACAGACAGAGAAGAAAGAAAAATTGCTCCCTTCCCCTTTGAAACTGGAAGTCTGCCCCCACCTACACCCAACAACACCTCGCATTGCAAGCTGAGCGTAAACCTCTGAGATGCGTTCGCTACGACCTCTGTTGCCAAGGCAAAAATCGCAGAGTAAGCTCACACCCCCAACTCTGGCCCCAGTTACAATACCCCCTTACACATGCACAAGTATGTAACCAAAATAAAACACGTATGTATGTAACTAAGAAAACAAAGAGTTTAAAATCTAAGAAATGTTTCCCCAATACTGTAAGAAATATTTATTCCCAATAACTCAACAACCATCAAGCAATTATCAGCACAATCACCCAAGTTCCTCAAAAATAATTGAAATATTAATACAATGTATTCTGTAATCCCCATTTATTTCCTAAACGCTGATGTGAACTGCCGATCGTAAAAAAAAAATACAAGTCGGGCCCTCTCTAGCTACCCCAGTTTACCCCCACATACTTAGAAAACGGGCTGTATAGAGAATGGGAGGCAGCGAGAAATCTCCTCCCAGTTCAGGGGCAACTGGGCTACAGTCAATTGGTCGACAGGACAACCAGCCGACAGCCAACTGGTAGACAGGACAACTGCATGACAGCCAACTGGTCGACAGAATAACAGGGCGACAGCCAATTGGTGAACAGGACAACTAAGCGACAGTCAACTGGTTGACAGGACTGGGCGAGACTTTTCACCATGTAAATGGTAGATTATAATAATAATAATAATAATAATAATAATAATAATAATAATAATAATAATAATAATAATAATAATAAAACTTACATACGTGGATGTCCTGAGATGTGGAATGCGTACAAAAGAACAATGGCAGATGAAGTTAGAACCAATAACGCAGTATAAGGCTGGCACAACAAATTTAACAAAATGGTAAACAAGAGGAGAGTGTCAATGTTTTCACTGCTGGATGAACTACGGAAAGAACAGCACGACACTGAGGCTTCTATACTTCAGGTACTACTTTTTCCATAATAAAGTTGGTGGTCCAGTTACATAAATCTTATTTAGCACAATGTCATTTATGTGTAATATATGTAGTACATGAAGTATAATTTCAGGTTAACGCTGGCCAACACAACATTCAGCAGAACCTAAGCAAGGAGACAGCACAAAAGAACGAAGAAATAAAGAGCGTGGTTGCACGTTAACAAGAATTCAAGAGCAGCGGTCAGATTCTACTCTACCTGAAGAGTATGGGGTACAGTGTCGTTCCTTAATATATACTATGCACTATAAAGTATTTTTAAACTTGTTTCATGAAGAAAGCCTTAATTTTTAATCAGTGTCCGTGTCTCTTGTGTGTAATAATATTATTATTACTATTCGTATAATTTACTATTTACATAGTGAAGTCTTGGCTAGTTGTTTCATAATAAAGGCTTAATTTTTAATCAGTGCCAATGTCTATCACGTCTAATACTATTATTATTACTATAATATACTATTTACATAGTAAAAAGTCTTGCCCTAGGCTGTGGCCTAGTTTTCCTGTCGACTAATTGACTGTCGGCCAATAGCCACCAAACCCTCCTCCCAGCTTCTATGTCACTAGTATGTCACTAGCAATAACGCCCAAGATAATTGCAATGCCATCAGAAAACACAACTCGCCCTTAATCCTGCTCATTCCCCACTAGGGCCTTATTACAACCAACCGACAAGAGAACACTTACGTGTTAATATTACCCCTTCTCCGTCCACCACCTGAACCGCAAAAGAACCCAGAAACACTTTGTAATCTGAAAAGAAATACACGCCCACTTATCATGTAAGACCTTTAGCAACTGACAATGAATCACAACTCTTCTCCCAGTTGAACCAAAAATCCTAGGTCATCAAATCACCTCTCCTACCAACCCCGACTTCACAACGATTCTCGAGACATGTCCTATCATGGCATATAAAACCCAAATGTTCTCGTCACCGGTCCCCCCAGAGGCATGTCAAAGGTAAAAATTGGTCAGCTGCCACCAGCTATTACGCCCAATTATACAAGGTCAGATAGGGTCATAACCTTCTTCCACATCTGTTTTAAGAACAACGTCATATCAATTCATTTCTCAAAGATTCCCTGGTAGCAATGGCTAGCCTGCGTACTGGATCAGCACATTCTCTCTCTCTCTCTCTTTCTCTCTCTCTCTCTCTCTCTCTCTCTCTCTCTCTCTCTCTCTCATTATCCAAGTCACTGACTGAACTAAGGAAGAGCAACAAAGACATGACAACAAAAAATATAATTTATTTAGTAATCTAACATGGCAAGTAGATTGGAACCAAATAGGAATGAAATGGGAATATCTACAACCCAATTAACCAAGTAAGAAATATAACAGTGCTATCAATGTCCACCAGCTGAGTCTTTACAACAAAAAAATCAAAATAAGTCAACACGACTGTAGTCATGATAAGTCACATTCCCCTCCATTTATATTGGCCTCTATTCAGTACATCTGAGGAAACAAAGGAAAAAACACAAGTTTTAAAAATAGGCATAGAGAAAAATAAATATGGGATGTTTTCCCGCATTACCAACTCCAAAAGAAATGCACAAAATTAAACATGGTAAAATCATGAAATCATTAAAATCACAGACATAGCAGATAAAAATAAATAAATAAATCAGTTCATGTTAAAGTTAATTAAACCCATTCAGGTTTTCTTGAAAATAAAGCTCCAGCACACCTCACAGGCAGTACTCAAAGTCTTCCAACCAAGCGGATCTTTTCACAAAGCCATCAAGACCCCCCAATGTTTAGCCTGTTTTCAAAATGGAACATTCACACCTCGTATAACACGCTCATGAAAGTGTAAAGTCACCACATCGGCGCCAGCGTAGTGTTTCGGCGGCGCCATTAATTAAGTCTCCGCTGAGCATGTTTTCTTTGGTGACTTCCCATTTTCTTCAAGCTCAATTAGTCACGCCTAAAACGTGCCAGGTCACGCATTTTTAATCATTTATACTTTATGCGCATTTATACAAATGTCACACATTGTGTATCACATGTTTCTTCATAGGCATCAAGACTGTATCCATATTGTAGTTCTGTATGTTTTGTATTGTAATTTGTACTCGTTCACTGCATATTATTGTTTATTGTTTCGACCTCAGGTCACAGTCAATTCCATTGTCTCTCGCGGGCCGGCGTCAGTCGGCCGCTATATAAACTGCCTGGGTCTGTAATAAAGTAGCAGTAACTTTTACCTGCTCGTTTCTTTGACACCTTACAAAAGCGCACTCTCGCACGAACCTGATGATTTCTGGCTAACAGACGCATTCCGTTACGAACAGAACATTGACGTGTTAGGAACTTTGTCTCCATGGGAAGCCATACTGACGCTAGGCCTTTGCCAGCACTGACTCGCTGAATACGTAGGCACTGTTTCCATTTACTTTTGTCCAGAACGTCTCCAAGAAGACTGCTTAGCAAAAAAAAAACCAATTAATATATTCATCCTAAATGTTTGTCATATGCACTGCATCCTAAAAGCTTTGAGAGTGCATCGAAGATACAGAAGCATTGACAGAATAGTGCCAGCACGAGCAGGTAGTAATCAGTCATTGCCCAAACATCACCAGTTGCAGAATCATATTTTCAAACATGTATTCAGTCCATCTATGCGGTCAGTTTAACACTCGATTTGACTCACCTTCACCATATATCACAAAAATAATTTCAGAAAGGGCCTCAGAACCCCTGAAAACCCAAATAAAGCTGTATTAGATGACCCAGAAGGATTATTAAGAAGTGCAATTGAAAACTGCTCATAATCCAAGATGGTGGCAGCCGCCATCTTGAATTCTGAGAAATGCCCAATGCTACTGAAATAGCAACCAAGCTATTTTAAATTTCCTACATATGTAGAAAGTACTGTATTTAGGCAGAACAGTTAGCAGGAATTAACATTGCAGGGTCAGTATTTTAGGAACTTGACTACTTTTGCTCCAGCAATTAAAGACATCTACTCTGGTGATTTTTTTCATAACACTTTAAATGTCAACTCAGAAAGCATCGTTTAAAGGTCTCAGCAATTTAGACTGCACAATGTCGAAATAACACAGTCAAATGTTTGTTATTATCATAACAATTTACCAACTGTGACAAAGACCAAATCTATGAAATACAGACATCAAACAAAAGATAACATACCTTCCTATATAAAAGATTTGAATGTAGATGCCTCATAGGACATAACTATCCAAACGTTGTGTGCACATGAATAGATCAACAGTAATATCCGTGTGTCATATTTAAAATCGTGTGCAAATGATAATAATACTAGTGGGGCAGGTATGATATTAAGTACTCAGAGAACACAACAGAACTGCATAATGCTAGGTCAGGAAATATCGTGGCAAATTAATCATCTTTACCCTATTTTTCTCTTCTTTGTTATGCTCTTGTATTATTCCACGTTCCGGGCCTTCTTTTCAAGTCGTTTATTAGCTTATAGATGTGGCTGAAGAGTTCGAACGCCACTTTCCAGTAAGGAATAAACAGTGGTCTCTTGAGAGCAAAAAGATCCAAGGCAAGAGCTTAGTGAAATTCTGTGTAATAGTAGTCAATTTGGCTTGGTAAGACACTAACCTTCTACTGTTCTGAGATACAAGTAGGTTTGTACTTTGTGATTAGGGCTGGTTTTTCTTCCTCATAGTAGGTGCAAAATGGCTACTGAAGAGCCTCTCTAACTCTCCCTGCTCTTCTGCACAACCCAACCTGACGACGGCGTTACGGCTGTCACTGTAACCATGTGATTAAAGTTGTCCACTTTGAAAATTAAGTAAAATTTAGCATCAAGTAGTTCGAGATCGTCAATTTTCGCTTGCCTTCCTTCGGCCGGATTTGTATTAGATCATTGCGAAACTTTGTATGGTTGAATTGGAGCTGCCACACGCCCATAGAAAAAGAATCTGCAGGAGTCGCCCTCCTGCAAGCATTTCGTCCAAGATATTGACTCCCTATCCAATCCAAGGGTTGAGTAACGGTGATTTTCTTGTCAGCGGTTGAGATTTTTGAGATTTTTGCGTACTCTTATAGGGTGAAATATTATGTTGTTATCACCTCCATTTGGTCGAGACTTAATGAAGAAGCTGTACAGATCATCCTGCCGTGTAGTTCGCAACGTTGGAAGAAGTTTTGACATTTTCTCTCCTTCTCGCTTGGATTGCGACAACTTTTTCCTCCCTTGTTGCAGGAGAGTATTGTGTGAAAATAATCTCCCATCTTCGTTGAGCTGTAAACTCCCTTCTTCTCCTTTGAGGGTGGAAAATTAGACTTTTCTTGAGAATTCCTTAGAGTGGTCCTTCAGTTGTTATCATTTGGACCTTGGCAGATTACTCTTTCTTAAACCCGCAGTTTTCCTTCCTTTTTCGGTTAATGTTAATAAAATTCAACCCGCAACGAAGCACTGGAATGCAAATGACTGATCTTGTGACTTTTGGCGAGGCAAACGTTTTCCTTTCTCCGACTGCCACGCAAGAGGAAACTTCTGTGTCTGGGATCGATAACTGTTTTTTTTGTATCTGAAACTCTTGAGCTTGAGCTAATTGCCTTTTAATTCTGGAAGAAGCCACTCTTAAGTAGTATATGAATGATTTTATCGCCAGGAAAATATGGCATTGTTGCACAGGCCTTAATTTAAATTCACTTGACTTTGAAACCGTGATAATTATGTATCATTGTTTGGTAAGTGGAGTGGAAGTGACAAAATTGGTTGTGATAAATTTTATCAGTGAATTTTGCTATTCTGCCACATTTGGTCTTATTATCTTTTATAATTTTTTTTCAATCTCTCTCTCTCTCTCTCTCTCTCTCTCTCTCTCTCTCTCTCTTACATTGTCTTTTCTACTGTTATTCTTTTATCATCGTAATTCGTCCTCTGCATTTTTGTATTAACTTCGACAAATTCATCTGCTTTTATGTAAGGATAATTCGTGCCAAATTAGTCATAATTTCCACATGTATTTTAGATATATCACAATATACAAGTTGAATTTACACAAAGCACAGAAACATGCTTCTGTTTCATTCTCTCTCTCTCTCTCTCTCCTTTGGCGCTAGAAGTATGTCGCTGTCTAGTGCTCTGCTTATTGTTCGTTTCATTACAGTACGTTCTTGGTTATTAGTTATTAATCTCTGAAGATTGCCATTGAACTCTGTGCCCCAATCATTCATATTTTAAAGCCACTTTCTGCTTATGTTTGGTCATACGATGAATAGCAGACAATTTATCTCTCTCTCTCTCTCTCTCTCTCTCTCTCTCTCTCTCTGTGTGTGAGCGTCACCTTCACTGCAATTTGTACGCCAAGACTCCGAATCTCTTTATGCTTATGCTATACGCTCTGTAGCATTCAAATGATATATATATATATATATATATATATATATATATATATATATATATATATATATATATATATATATATGTATATATATATTGCAAGGGATGGGACCTCTTTTCTGAGCAACCTCACCCGTTTTTACATCCATAACGTAGTTGAGAAAGAAATAAAATCAATTCCAATTTATTTAATTACTAGAACTGTGGGTTTCCACTCGCCCCTTCATAAACTCTCTCCTTCACTCCCCAAAATGGTTAAGCCTAACCACTCTCTGTTCACAATGACTGGCTGAGGCCTTGATTTCCAGGGAACCGTCGCACCTTCTTGGCATCAAGCAAGGCAAGGGAGGAGCCAAAAAGAGAAAGTTAGCACCCCCACCTAATTCTGAACCCTCCTCAAGGGTTAACTGATGCCATGCGGTCATTATAGAAAACGTGACGAAGATTGACCTTTGCGCCATCTACAAGAGACGAGATGCGTAATCCCCGAAGGTTATTTATAGACGATGCAACAGAAATCGAGAAGGAGCGTGCTGAACACCACCCGAGGACAGATGTCTTTACCTTGCCTGTCCTTTTGAACCTTCCACGTGTTTGACCCCGGGGCTCAAACCAGTATACTTTTTTAGTGGCATTTTAATTCCCTCCTTCATCGCCAGCACCCTATCGAACGAGGACACCATCATCTTGATGAAGGTAATGTGCCAGAATAAGGTTTCTTAGTCAGTCAAAATTCCTGTTATTTCACTATCTAATATTTCATTTATTTTCCATTGTGCGATCACCTTCAGTAATTTGTGTTGGAGCATTCAGTGTTAACGTAATTATGCATTAGTGTTGAACTGAGTTATTTGGCACCATCTGTGCATCTTATTATTATTGCAAGTAACTATCTTTCATATATTTGCAGATAGGCCTCGACTGTGGAACCTTGGCTCGATCCATGTGCAGTCCCGCTTCCCCACTGCATGTTCCCTGTTATGAAGACATCGTCAACATAGAATATTTATTCTGTGTAGGAGTCATTATTTTAGCAGGCCCTTGATATTACCTGCCCAGTAATTCGTCATTCTTCTGCTCTGTGTTTCTTATGTAAATATAATTAGTTAAGAGAACCCTTGAGTTTACATAATTTTTCCCTCACACGAAGAAGGGCCTAAGCCATAGATTTCCCTTGTTTGGCTATGAATTGTCCTAATATTGAGTCAGATGTGTAATAAATAAAAGGAAATCCCTGCGTTCATCCGTTGCTGCCCAGAATCAAGTAAGTATCCCTCGGACATTCGTAGCAACTGGTGTACCTTGCAAAGTATGCAATTACTCTGCAATTATCAGCAGAATAGCAACTGCTAACTGGTCTGCTTAGTTAGAGATGACCTTGATATCATACTTCCTCCATTTTAAGCACATGATAAGAGCCAGTTCAACAGCGTAGTATGTATCAAAATATTTTGTCTAGGTTTATGGTAGGTGTGAAAAGTGATTGCAATCAGCGTTAGGTAATGGATAGACCACGTGCATGCCAAATTAGTTCATGAGAAGAGAGAGCGTATTAACAATGCCACGAGATTTTTGCGCTATCGCATGTTAGCTGCATGTTTTAAGAATAGGAAGCAAGGGATCAACTCAGTCAAAGAGTTACTAAAAGGAATAAAGCCCCTATTCCTTCGCCCACATGATAAGGACAATTTGAAAGTCCCGAATCCCCAGACAGGCACACTATAGGCGACAACCAAGGCTTTGACTCCAGCTATTTTTGCATTGCTGGATTTATCCTCTCTCTCTCTCTCTCTCTCTCTCTCTCTCTCTCTCTTGCCTGATCGACAGGAGAGCTAGGAGGTATTTAGGAATCCAAATTTCTGCTCTCAACATGGAATCTTCAATTCCAGGCCACGTGGACCCATCCCTAACTGTCCGCCATCTTTGATTTGTGAGTTCCATGAGAGATTCCATTGTTATAAAATCCGCACTCACGGCACCCATATATAAATCCCTTTCTTTTGCTCGCTAATTTTTATCTATACATCCGTGCACCTCACTGCATTTTTGAAAGTAACAAACCTTTAATTCTTTAACTGAGTAGGATATTCCTTGGCGAGCACATAGAATTCCTGTAAATTTATTTACTGACGAATATAAGCGAGAATTTCCCCTTTCGTTCACTACTGCGGGAGGCCCGAGCATGGGAAAAAGGGTAGCCCCAGGTAACAAAAGCCAAACAGGAGGTCAGGAGACAACCCCCTCCCCACCACCTGCCTGACTCACCCATTGATGGCAGATGTCACGAGACCAGAAGTAAACATTGGAATACTATTAGTCATGTGTGAGCTAAGGTTTGTTTTGGTAATGGAGAATAACAGTTTCTTTCCCTCCCCACCCATAACCTTGGCAGTCCGGATTGCCTTCGTGCATGTTATAAGATTAAGCATTTTTGTCTTACCCTCATGCTTTGGAGATTTTAATATTCAATAATATCGATGTACTGTTTTCATTACGCCACATTTAAAATTATTTAACAGAGCAAGGAAAATTTCCTCTACACACCATACGTGTATAACCCCATAAGCCTTTTTTTTATTTAGTTCTGCAGCATCTCTCCGCAACATGAAATATATGGTAGAGGGTGTTTCGAAATTAGAGCCCCTCCCCCCCGCTCTACAGCATAAACTAAAATTGATATGGACAAAAACACAAGTAATTCAGAACAGGTATTTATTTAAGTTTCTCTCTGAGTATTTCATATTTTGTATGGCCTCCATCTGCCTGTACCACAGCCTGCATTCTTGAGGGGTATGATTTCAGCAAATCGCAAAAAAGCTGAGACTCAAACTCCATTTCCCTGAGCACTTCGGTCACCTCTACTCGCAGGCCGTTGAGGCTTGGTATACCATCATAGTTCACTGCGTGTGCTTCAACACGATCCTTTAAGATACTACCAATGTTTTCACACACATTAAGGTCAGGGGAGCTACCTGGAAATTCACTTGATGAGAAGAAATCGATACCACTGTTTCGAAGCAACTCCTGTGTCTGAAGAGCCTTGAAACATGGTGCCTTATCACGCTAAAATGTGACTTCTTCAACAGATAGCACATTTTCAGGATCTTTGAGGAAAGGAAATACTCCACCAGTAAGCACAGTTTCTCTGAAGTATTCGCCATTCCACGACTGTCCTTTTTCTTTGATGATCCACATTAATCATTTGGCTGTGAAACAGAGAAAAATTCCCAAACATTCAGGAAATTTCACAACTTGGCGATAGTGCACGTCATCGCTGATATCATCCAACTTTGCAGCCCAAATGATGTCATTTTTATGATTTGGGCTTCCTGACTGTAAATGAAGAATTCATCTGATGCGGCAACATGGAGAAAGTCAGCGTCATCCCAATCTTTAAGAAATGAACCACAAAACCATGCACGGTCTTCCCTCTGTGGCTGAGTGATGATGGGCTTGCTGATAACATGAAATGGCTTGATACCAGATTTTTTCAACTCACGATATACAGCACTATATCTTCTCTTCTTTCCCCTTTTTGTTTTTAGTTCAAGCGCCAATTTACATAAAGACTTTCTTGGTCTGCCCACTGCTTCAGCTATGATGTCTTTTGTCTCCTGAGAAAGGACTTCAGGCCTTCCAAGATTCTCACTCTTTTCGTGATGACAGTTACATGGATTTTTGTTCCAGTTTCTTTTAACAAAGGATTCATCTCTTTTAATGTATTCAGCTATCCAGGAATGTGAAATGAAGGATGCACCAGCATCCCTGGCCTCTCTGAAGGTTATAGCCTGGAGTCGATAGCCATGGCTGTATCTAACTCCGTCACTCACTTTGAAAATACAAGAAATGTAATATGAAAAATAGCTTAATAGAAACTTAAAATAATGTACTTGGAGATAGGCTATAGCAAAAAACTTTATAACTTTCCATTTGTTCTGTGGAGGGGGGCCCCTGATTTCGAAACACCCAGTACATAAAGGCTTACGTTAGCTTGGGCTAAATTTTTGTTCATTGAGAACCACTAAGTCTATTCAGACATTAATTTTTAACAGTCTTTTCAGACACCCTGAGATTTGTCTTATTCAGACATATTAATTTTAACTGAGTTCCTTCAGACATCCTGAAATTTGTCTTATTCAGACATATTAATTTTCAACTGAATCTTTTCAGACAACTTGAGATTTGTCTTATTCAGACATATTTGTCTTAGTCAGACATACTAATTTTTAACTAAGTGTTTCAGACACCTGAAATTTAAGTTTTTTCAGAAACTTGGGTCAATTCAGGCACCCTAAATCTGTTCATTTCGAACAATCTTGAGTCTCGTCAGACATATTGAACCTGTTCCCTCGAACAGCCTTGAGTCTTTTCAGACATATTTGATTTTCTAATGGGTCAAGCCCATATAAGCATAATTTCAAGATGTCTACGACATCCAGAGCCCAGCAAAATGAGGGCTTCAAATTCTACATGTCAGCTGGAAAGGACATGGGATTATCAGGACAAGCCATGAGGGAATGGGTCCAAGAGAGGGTAGACAGTGCCAAGGCAGAAAGAAAGGCAGAAAGAAGGGCCCAGAAAAAAAAGAAAAGAGGCAGAAAGGCAGGGGAAGGAGAAAGAAAGGTTAGCCCAGGAAAAACAAAAAAGAGGCAGAAAGACAGGAGAAGGAGAAAGAAAGTCTAGCCCAGGAGAAATGAGAAGAGGCAGAAAGACTGGAGAAGGAGAAAGAAAGAATAGCCCAGGAGAAACGAGAAGAGGCAGAAAGACTGGAGAAGGAGAAAGAAAGAATAGCCCAAGAGAAACGAGAAGAGGCAGAAAGACAAGAGAAGGAGAAAGAAAGAATAGCCCAGGAGAAACGAGAAGAGGCAGAAAGACAGGAGAGGGAGAAAGAAAGAATAGCCCAGGAGAAACGAGAAGAGGCAGAAAGACAGGAGAGGGAGAAAGAAAGAAAAGGCCAGGAGAAACGAGAAGAGGCAGAAAGACAAGAGAAGGAGAAAGAAAGAATAGCCCAGGAGAAACGAGAAGAGGCAGAAAGACAGGAGAGGGAGAAAGAAAGAATAGCCCAGGAGAAACGAGAAGAGGCAGAAAGACAAGAGAAGGAGAAAGAAAGAATAGCCCAAGAGAAACGAGAAGAGGCAGAAAGACAAGAGAAGGAGAAAGAAAGAATAGCCCAAGAGAAACGAGAAGAGGCAGAAAGAAAAGAGAAGGAGAAAGAAAGAATAGCCCAAGAGAAACGAGAAGAGGCAGAAAGACAAGAGAAGGAGAAAGAAAGAATAGCCCAAGAGAAACGAGAAGAGGCAGAAAGACAGGAGAAGGAGAAAGAAAGAATAGCCCAGGAGAAACGAGAAGAGGCAGAAAGACAAGAGAAGGAGAAAGAAAGAATAGCCCAGGAGAAACGAGAAGAGGCAGAAAGACTGGAGAGGGAGAAAGAAAGAATAGCCCAGGAGAAACGAGAAGAGGCAGAAAGACTGGAGAAGGAGAAAGAAAGAATAGCCCAGGAGAAACGAGAAGAGGCAGAAAGACAAGAGAAGGAGAAAGAAAGAATAGCCCAGGAGAAACGAGAAGAGGCAGAAAGACAAGAGAAGGAGAAAGAAAGAATAGCCCAGGAGAAACGAGAAGAGGCAGAAAGACTGGAGAAGGAGAAAGAAAGAGTAGCCCAGGAGAAACGAGAAGAGGCAGAAAGACAAGAGAAGGAGAAAGAAAGAATAGCCCAGGAGAAACGAGAAGAGGCAGAAAGACAAGAGAAGGAGAAAGAAAGAATAGCCCAGGAGAAACGAGAAGAGGCAGAAAGACTGGAGAAGGAGAAAGAAAGATTAGCCCAGGAGAAACGAGAAGAGGCAGAAAGACTGGAGAAGGAGAAAGAAAGAATAGCCCAGGAGAAACGAGAAGAGGCAGAAAGACTGGAGAAGGAGAAAGAAAGAATAGCCCAGGAGAAACGAGAAGAGGCAGAAAGACAAGAGAAGGAGAAAGAAAGAATAGCCCAGGAGAAACGAGAAGAGGCAGAAAGACAAGAGAAGGAGAAAGAAAGAATAACCCAGGAGAAATGAGAAGAGGCAGAAAGACAAGAGAAGGAGAAAGAAAGAGTAGCCCAGGAGAAACGAGAAGAGGCAGAAAGACAAGAGAAGGAGAAAGAAAGAATAGCCCAGGAGAAACGAGAAGAGGCAGAAAGACTGGAGAAGGAGAAAGAAAGAATAGCCCAGGAGAAACGAGAAGAGGCAGAAAGACTGGAGAAGGAGAAAGAAAGAATAGCCCAGGAGAAACGAGAAGAGGCAGAAAGACTGGAGAAGGAGAAAGAAAGAATAGCCCAGGAGAAACGAGAAGAGGCAGAAAGACAAGAGAAGGAGAAAGAAAGAATAGCCCAGGAGAAACGAGAAGAGGCAGAAAGACTGGAGAAGGAGAAAGAAAGAATAGCCCAGGAGAAACGAGAAGAGGCAGAAAGACAAGAGAAGGAGAAAGAAAGAATAGCCCAGGAGAAACGAGAAGAGGCAGAAAGACAAGAGAAGGAGAAAGAAAGAATAGCCCAGGAGAAACGAGAAGAGGCAGAAAGACTGGAGAAGGAGAAAGAAAGAATAGCCCAGGAGAAACGAGAAGAGGCAGAAAGACTGGAGAAGGAGAAAGAAAGAATAGCCCAGGAGAAACGAGAAGAGGCAGAAAGACTGGAGAAGGAGAAAGAAAGAATAGCCCAGGAGAAACGAGAAGAGGCAGAAAGACAAGAGAAGGAGAAAGAAAGAATAGCCCAGGAGAAACGAGAAGAGGCAGAAAGACAAGAGAAGGAGAAAGAAAGAATAGCCCAAGAGAAACGAGAAGAGGCAGAAAGACAGGAGAGGGAGAAAGAAAGAATAGCCCAGGAGAAACGAGAAGAGGCAGAAAGACAAGAGAAGGAGAAAGAAAGAATAGCCCAGGAGAAACGAGAAGAGGCAGAAAGACAAGAGAAGGAGAAAGAAAGAATAGCCCAGGAGAAACGAGAAGAGGCAGAAAGACTGGAGAAGGAGAAAGAAAGAATAGCCCAGGAGAAACGAGAAGAGGCAGAAAGACAAGAGAAGGAGAAAGAAAGAATAGCCCAAGAGAAACGAGAAGAGGCAGAAAGACAAGAGAAGGAGAAAGAAAGAATAGCCCAGGAGAAGCGAGAAGAGGCAGAAAGACAAGAGAAGGAGAAAGAAAGAATAGCCCAGGAGAAACGAGAAGAGGCAGAAAGACTGGAGAAGGAGAAAGAAAGAATAGCCCAGGAGAAACGAGAAGAGGCAGAAAGACTGGAGAAGGAGAAAGAAAGAATAGCCCAGGAGAAACGAGAAGAGGCAGAAAGACAAGAGAAGGAGAAAGAAAGAATAGCCCAGGAGAAACGAGAAGAGGCAGAAAGACAAGAGAAGGAGAAAGAAAGAATAGCCCAGGAGAAACGAGAAGAGGCAGAAAGACAAGAGAAGGAGAAAGAAAGAGTAGCCCAAGAGAAACGAGAAGAGGCAGAAAGACAAGAGAAGGAGAAAGAAAGAATAGCCCAGGAGAAACGAGAAGAGGCAGAAAGACAAGAGAAGGTTAAAGAAAGAATAGCCCAGGAGAAACGAGAAGAGGCAGAAAGACAAGAGAAGGAGAAAGAAAGAATAGCCCAGGAGAAACGAGAAGAGGCAGAAAGACTGGAGAAGGAGAAAGAAAGAATAGCCCAGGAGAAACGAGAAGAGGCAGAAAGACAAGAGAAGGAGAAAGAAAGAATAGCCCAGGAGAAACGAGAAGAGGCAGAAAGACAAGAGAAGGAGAAAGAAAGAATAGCCCAGGAGAAACGAGAAGAGGCAGAAAGACAAGAGAAGGAGAAAGAAAGAATAGCCCAGGAGAAATGAGAAGAGGCAGAAAGACAGGGGAAGGAGAAAGAAAGAATACCCCAGGAGAAACGAGAAGAGGCAGAAAGACAGGAGAGGGAGAAAGAAAGAATATCCCAGGAGAAACGAGAAGAGGCAGAAAGGCAGGTGAGGGAGAAAGAACGAGCTCATCAGCTTGCAATGGTAGCTCACGACAGGCACAACACATCAATGCCCTCTCCTCACTCAACCCTCGGCAGTGTAGGCACCCTCATAAGAAAATGGGATGAAGCCTACCTGAAGCCTGGCTCGACCATATTGAAAAGGTCCTGATGACTTTTCAGCCTTCTGCCAAAGAAGTGTCTCTGATCCTGGGACTGCACCTTGAAAGGAAAGTGCCATTGCATTCAACGCTCTCCCTCCTGAGGATCAAGGAAATCTTGACTTTGTCCGCCAAGCCATCATAAAGGCTTTTGAAATAACTCCCGACCATTGGAGGACAAGGTGGAGAAATATTCCCAAGGAATCAGGCCAAACCTGGTCTGAGTGGATCTTCAAAAAGACCCAGGCCCTAAAGCGATGGCTAGAATATCTGAAAGCCACTAGTGTGGAGGATGTCCTTGAACTCTTCCAGCTCGAGGACTTCTTATTTTATGCCCCGCCAGCTCTCACCACTCATCTATGTGAGAAGGCGCCTAAGACATTGGTCGAGTGCTGCTGTTTAGCTGACATATGGGATATGCATCATCCCCATCTAAGTCCCAAGGCAGAAATTATATCCCTCCTCACCCGCCTCGACCAACATCCAGCAACCTCACAAGAATCGGCACCCCCATAAGAAACCCATGTGTGAGTATTGTAAGAGAATAGAGCACCCCAATGAACAGCCAGAAAACCCCTCTACGTCCTGAAAAGGGACAGCACTCCAAGCCACACCTGGGTCGTGGACAGTGCCAGGTAAAGATTATAGCCGGACTTATTGCTCGGCTTGCAAAGTCTATGGGCACTCCGCTCAATGGAAAAAATGCCCTAATAATAATAAGTCAAATACACCCACCCTTGCCTTGGCAGTCACCGATTCAACATTATAGGTCCTCCAGCCCAGGGTCCCATTTATGTGGCACTTCCCCAAGGTAGGTGCCCCGCCAGCCAGGTCAAGGCATTTGATAATTCTGGCACTCAAATGTCCCTCATAAGGGAAGACAAAGTTCCCCATGGAGCTACCATTAACAGACGTAAACTTATCTCGATTGAAGGTATCAATCACTTTAAAATGATACTTCCTACTGTCAAGCTGAGGATCACGAGACCTCATAGATCTGAAATCTGTGACCTCACAGTTGCCAGATACATTCCTAGAGATTATGACCTCCTCCTGGGGCAGGACTTCCAGTCCCCATCTAAGCTACAGCAATCCAGGGGTCCAAATCCCCCAAATCATTCATTAGGCATGAGTAAGCCTCAAATGCCTGTATTCGTTCCACTGCTAGTGCCACCTGAGTGCAATGTGCAGTGGTCCCCTCCACCAAGATTGATTCCTGATCCCATTCCAGTGCCTGGCCCTGCCCCAGTGCCAGTGCCAGAGCCCCAAATAGATTCCCCTCTAGATCCTACACATGATTCACAATCTCTGCTAGTGTCACTTGGGTGCACTGAGCAGTGCCAAGCTCCGTCCGTCCCGAACGACGAGCAAATTCCAACTCAAATATTAGTGCCTGACCCTGCCTTAGTGCTAGTGCCAGAGCAAGTCCCTGGTGTCCATTCCAGAGATACCAGTCCGGGCCCCGTCTCTTCTCCTGGCTTGGCTCCGCTCCCAACGCTGCTAAGGGAGATGGATCCTTCTGACCACAGCGGAAGCTCACCCAAAGATGCGGCCTTGCAACCCGTGCCTGAGCTGGTCATTCTTACCTGCGAGCCTCTCATGCCCCCCACAACACCCTCCTCTCTGTCTCAGTCCACCACAGACACAACAGTGAGTAAGGATTCTGCCATGTCTCAAATGGCCGATGAACTCCAGGAACTGCGACAGAGCATGGTAGAGCTTGTAAAGAAGGTCCCTGCATCAGCCATCAAAGAAGCCGACAGGTGGCACTCAAATACCCTCCCCGGGGTCGGTTCTACCGATTCCCCGACTGAGACAGACCATCAAAGTAAGAGAGGTCTGTGGAGGAAATACCACAGGCGTGGCTAATCCCAGGTAGCTTAGAGAGAGCCCCTGAGCTCTCCTGGCACCCGTGCCAATATGGCACTTGACTTTAGTTTATTTGTCATAATTTAATGTTCCCTACATTTCTCCAATATGCAATGTCATTGCTGGTATCTTTAGGTTATTATTTCATGATTTTATCTTTTCTTTGGAATGGATTCTGTCAACACTGCTCTTTTACATAGCACAAGCAACGCAGAAGCAAGCATCCTTGAACCCCATACTAGCAAAGCAGAAATTCCCCCATCCTTATCTGTTATGATCAATAAATAAAATGAAGAACAGATGATTTGATGTAAATGTATCTTTAATGATACCTTCATATATAGAAAAAGGTAAATTACAAATGACTGCACAAGGCATCAAGCACATTCAATAGTGAGTACTGGACTCTGACCTACCTTTGTCCCACCAAGAGTCAGTAGCTGATTCACAGGTTTCATGAGAACATACTGACGAATCAGGCATAGCAAAATGTCTCCTGGGTAGTGCAATGTGCAGCATTTTCATTCCCTTTAATCAATGTAATGTGATGTACAGCGTTCTTATTCCTTAAATGTAAATATGAATCCAGAGTCATCTGTTGTGTGATATGCTCCCTACTGTTGTTTGTCACTGGTAATTTTCCATTCTCAACGAAATTGTTCATCATGGATGGTGAATTTGACTTCTATATATTTTTTGCCCATTTTGTGTTATTTTCCAGGCAGGCTAATGATTTGTTTAAATTGTTTTGTTGGGTTCTTGATTGGTATAATTCGTAGTTCATTTGGATATTTGTTTGTTGAAAGTTGCGGTAATCAAATGTGATTAATGTAAATGTTTTTGATATTTTCCTGCTATTTCTTATTGTGTGTTGGAACTGGATAATAATATGCTTTGCACATAATAGATTTGTGAAAAGAGTTAATACTTCATCTTGACAATTCAAAAATAAAGTCCTTTCACTTAGCAGGCAGTGCCATAAGCACAGTACTCTCCTACCTCATCTATTTCTTAGGAACAATAGTTACTGAACTGAACATTTAAGAGTAACAAGCAGTCCTCCCTTACTACTAGTATAGTATGATTACTCTTCTCTCTGCAGTCTACTGTCACATTAGCAATAATATCACTGTTTATGGCTACTGAAACTTTTGTCCTGTAGGGAAAATATAATCTATTCCTCATGTGAGGGAAATCGTAATTATCTCATTCAAGAGACCTACAAACATTCACAAAAATTTTGGGCAGGTGAGACACATATTTATTCAGTGTGTCACCTCCTCTTGTGGAAAGGAATTGGGTTTTCTCAGTTCTGTATGGAAGATTCTTCTGAGGCTTTCTGGAGAAACTCTTTATCACACTTAGGTAGGCCATGCTGGATTGGGTGAAACTGCCAGGCTGTTAAAAGTTTTTGGCAGATGTTCAGAAGCTCCATAGGAGGAACATATTTTATATCTGTCAGAGGTCAAAGGGCTCTTCTATACCAGTTCTTTATATACCCCTAGGGTAAAGGTGGCCCACAGTGCTCTGCAGTGCCTGGTAGCGAATGAAATACAGATTCCTCCACGCATCCTTTCTCTTGTCAGATAGTCTTCTTCCTTTGTGGATCCTTGTTCCTGCTACCTAGGCTTGGTGTCAAGAAATATACTATAATTCTCTTGCTGTCTATTTCTTCATTTATAAGTTAAGGCTAAGAGAGTGATGGAGGGTTATTTTTTTAAGCCATTTAAAGTGATCGCAAATGTCCTTGGTATTTGACTTATAGTTCCAGCGAGAAGAAGGTTAGCTCCCACACTTGCCAGACAGCGCCTCACATTCTGGTAAGTAAGGCAAACATCTGGGCATCTGTTTTCTTTCTGTTGGAGAATTTGCATTTCACTAATTCTGGACGGAATATTTCTTTGGAGAAACTATCTTTCACACATAGACGGTACCAACCTAGATATAGCCCTCCTATCAAGGATGTATTCCTTTACACTACAAAGTGTTACTGGATGGTACTATGGGCACGGAAATTTTATTGCCAAACTAACGGGGTGTTTCTCTAGAGGAGGAGCACCTGGTTAAATCTGACTGTTGTCAGTGGGCTCCTACATGGCCACACCACCTACATCCCTGTTACAAAGGAGGATTCCCAAATTCTCCATGCCATGGCTTAGTGGTGAATGAGCTGCTGGTCCCCCAACCTGTCTCTTGTTAGTCATATTCTAATTTTGTCTTCCTCTTTTAGCTTGAGTGCTAGCAAATTTTCTCCAGTGACTTTGCTATTTTTTCATCCTTAATTAAATTAAGCATGTGTTACATGTAGGATATTATGCTCACTAGTGTTTTAAGGATATAATAGAGTAGGATGGTACTGTCTTTCTCCCTACTTGAAAACTCTCTTACCTAATATTCTGGGCAGTGAAGGCATACATACTGTACATACATTTGGTATCAACTTTCATCCTGTGGGGTTGTCTGAATTTTGGATGAGATATTCCTCAGCTAGTTTCTGGGGAAGTTCTCTTTCTTACTTGGGCGGGGCCAACCAGGGTAGGGTCCCTCTGTTAAATCCATAATTTTTTTGATGCACACACTATGGTACTGCAGAGTATTGAAGTTTTTTTTTTTTTTTGTAGACTTCAACATGATGTTTCAGTAAAGACACAGAAGCACCTTCATATGCCTGACAGGGGGCACTAGGGTCTTACAAGCCCCCTCCTCCCACATCTCCAATATAAAGAAGGCTTGCCCAATCACCAATACTGTAGCCCAGTGATGTGTAAGCTGCTAGTTCAACCACACATTCTTAGTGTTAATCAATATCAAATGAATGCAACACAACTACAAATATTTTAAGCCTCTTGCTGATACCTGAAACATACCATTTACTCTTGTAATGACAGTTCCTAATTTTTACCTTGGTTCAGATATTCAGACTTTTATTTTAAGCCGTGAATATTCCGACTTTAATTTTAAGCCGTGATCAAATTCCAAGTAATATTACTCTCAACATATCAAGGTTTAAAACGAGTTAAAAATGAAAATCATATAAAGTTTTATCAACTCGATTTATGCAGGCAAAGGGTGGAAGACAGACAAATGAAAACTGTGGAAGAATTCTTTAAATACATCAGATTATGGTTCCAGCAATTCCCTATCCGTGCATCTTTAAGGAGAATCAGTTTTAAATACACATTGACCACTAGCTAATTAAGAATATGACTGGTGCTGGACAGTTAATGGCTGCTTATGATTTTATTAAAATTCTGTGATAAGGGAGAAGGCTTATTATCATTGCATTAATGACAGTTGGCGCTCAATCTAGCAAGCTTATATGAGGAGAGAAACCTATAGGGATGAGGTTTTGGGCTGACGATTTTCTCGACGAAGAGCACTACGGTATTCGTTAATCACTTTGATTGGCAATTACCCTAATTGCCCCACTGGGGCATCTTTCAAATATCGCTCTAACTTTCACTTATGCTGTTACCGTTTTCCCTTATCGCCTGATGAAGGGGAATAAAAACAAAACATTATCATACACTTAGATTCTAGTCCTCCTTCCGCGGGACAAACACAGGACACGCGTCATTAAGTTCTCTGACAGCGCTCGGTTCTCCTTGAGAGGCAAACACAACCACAACTTTTTCCCCTTACGAAAGAGTTTTCTATTTCCTCCATCGATTCCAACTCATGATCGATGCCGATTTCCTTTTCTGTCAGAATAAGTCAAATATGGCATGGAATCTACGTAGATTTTACACATTTTTCCGCTTGTTCTCTTCCAAAAAATTCTTCATTTTTCCTTATTGTCCATCTACGTCCCCCACCAGGAACTCGTTACCATCATTCATTCTCTCATAGCGATGGGAACCTGAGGGTTTAAAGGGGATTGTAATCCTACCTGTTGAACTTTTCATTTCATGACCATATTTTTAGTTTTCATTCCATGATTTTTACCCATTTTAGTCATGACCATTTTAGTTTTCTGAAAAGAAAACTATTGTGCCAGCTTTGTCTCTCCGTCCGCACTTTTTTCTGTCGGTACTTTTTCTATCCGCCCTCAGATCTTAAAAACTACTGAGGCTAGAGGGCTGAAAATTGATATGTTGATCATCCACCCTCCAATCATCAAACATACCAAATTGCAGCCCTCTAGCTTCAGTATTTTTTATTTTAAGGTTAATGTTAGCCATGATCGTGCGCCTGTCACCGCTATCTGTGCCAGCAATACATGCCACCACCGGGCCGTGGTTAAAGTTTCATGGGCAGCGGCTCATATAGCATTATACCAAGGCCACCAAAAGATAGATCTATTTTCGGTGGCCTTGATTATACGATGTACAGTAAACTCGATTCCATCGAAGAAACGTCGGAGCTTTTTTTACTTGTTTTCACTTCAAATCACTGAATGACACTTACAGGCTACTCTGTGAGCAAGAGCTCGTACTGGCATAACGCCAGCTTAATGAAAAACAACAACAGTTTGTAATTTAGTCCTGAAGATGCTGCTGATAGGGTGGGAAACGATCTATTGACTCTGAGAAGTAAATGGAAAGAAACAAGAGAAAAAGAACTATAGACTGATTCAAAGTATAAATAAGATCACACACATATACAGTACATATATATGTATATATATATATATATATATATATATATATATATATATATATATATATATATATATATATATATATATACATACATACATATATATATACACACATTTCTACTGAAGTCAATAGCATTATTTGCTAATACTATCTTTTTATAAAGGCTTTGAATCAGTCTATACTTCATATTTTCTTCAGACAAGCTTCTCTGGAAAAAGGAAAAATTATTCCTGTTTCTTTCACACACACACATACATACACACACATATATATATATATATATATACATATATGTATATATACATACATATATATATATATATATATATATATATATATATATATATATGTATATATATATATATATATATATATATATATATATATATATATATATATATATATATATATATATATATATATATATATATATATATATATATATATACTTTTGATGCATAGGCTACTGTATATACATACATCCATCTATATATATATATATATATATATATATATATAGATGGATGTATGTATATACAGTAGCCTATGCATCAAAAGTCATGCAACTTTATTATTTTTGTACTGGACAAGCGTTGCTCTCAATTTGCCACTTAGTATTAAATCTTATATTTTACTTTGTAAACTTGTGTATGTATATCACTTATGTGGAATCTTATCATTGAAGTATATTGGATTGTAAAAAACAAAAACATTTCATGCTATAATAATATTTCAGAACGAAAACCAAATACGTTACTGTAGCATGAATCCCTTGGCTCACCGTGACTCCCGTGAGTCATGGAACCATCAGTCTGGATACAGTGAAACCGTGAAAGAGGACGTCGCGATGGAGTGCAAAAGAAAAGTTCAACAGAGCATAGTCTAATGTTAAAAACTGATGCATTTGGGATATGAATTCAGTTATTACTTCTTTTCATTTTCGTAGTTGTGCCAAGTGAGTAGGTTCTCACACTGCACTCCTTGAGCTGGCAGACCGGCGCCTACTTCCGCAACAAACTGGCACCTACTTCAGTGATGCCTGGATCGCACCTGGCTCTCGGACCATGGTTCTCACGCCATTCTCCTTAGCAACACATCAAGCCAGCAGGACAGGAGCCGATTTCCGTTACACACCTGATTTTCATATATTCAGAAGACATAAAGTCTAAAATCGAATGCATGTGCATCATTGGTCTGTTAGTCACTATGTAAATTTCCTGGCCTCTGATTGGTCAGCAATTCATATCAATACCACTGTAGTTTGTTAATAGAGTATCACTTTAAGATTAGGCTTCTTATCTTAATCATTCTGCTAAAGTGGTGGCCCTTCTGCACCAACACCCGGCAAAGATGCACGAGATGTCCAATGAAGACACACTGTCCTCCCCTTCCGCTGCTCCTTCTGACACCATCGTCCAGGGCAAGCTTCCAACTTTCACACCGACTAGTGCCTACACTTGGTTCCATTGGGCTGAAGTCACGCTTCAAATCAAGGGCATACGGCCCTTGTCGTCCTAGGCAGATTACATCCTTGCCACCCTGCCAGACCACCCCTTTTCCAAGCTGACAGAGTGGCTGGACATTAAGGGCACTGACGTTGTGCAGTACGAAGACCTGAAGGAGGTCCTACTGGACAGATTCACACCATCCCCAGCCGTTCGTGTACAACAGATCTTCGACACAGCACAGCAACTCTTGGGTGATCAACGCCCATCCGCCGCCCTTCTCGAGATGAGAGCCTTCACCCATCTTCCTCCTGCAGCAGACGGTTCTCTCAGATCCACTGACATCCTCAAGGCACTCTGGCTGCAGCACCTACCATTGTCAGCAGGGGCAGCACTTACCAACATTGAAGACACACCTGATGATGCCCTTGCCACCCTAGCAGGCAATCTGACAGACGCCCATGCTGCTGCAAACCGCCGCTGCGCCCACACCTTCGTCACCCTTTGAGGAATATCCAACCCTTCAGTGACAGATGACCTTCTTAACACCACAGAGGCCACCATGGCCTTCAAATCCTTGCAAACTTCCAGGATAAACCCTCACTGCCCTTTCCACCTCCAGAAATCCAAGGGCACTGACCACACGCAGCAGCAATTGCCACCGTTTTAGCTTTGCCAACACCACAGAATATTCAGCCCTGCCGTCAAGAACTGCCTCCCAGGATGCCAGTGGCCAAAAAATAATGCGTGCAACAGCTACCGCCATGTGGTAGCCATAGCAGGTGCATATCCCTCAACCAGGGGCCATACTAATGTACGTGAATCTAACCGTAATCCTGGCATATCCAATCCTACGTGCTCTATCAGCACATCTCTTTTTTATCTTAATTCTGCCACAGGTACTCTCATTTTGGTCAACACAGGGACTTGCTGTTCCCTTCTGCCTATATCCAGTCAACCAACCAAATGCCCACAGCCATCTGATGTGTGACTCACAGCTGCCAACAGCTAGAAGCATCTCACCCTTAACCTCGGTGACAGGAAGTACCACTGATGGTTTATCGTCGCTGACATCTCATTACCTCTCCTCAGGGTGGACTTCTTAGCACACCACCAACTGCTTGTGGACATTGCCAACATGCGCCTCATCGATGCCACCAATCTGTCCATTATGCCCATTGCTGCAGCCCCCGCAGAACTCTCCCTACACGTCACCAATTCCACAGATGATTTTGCATACCTGCTTGCCACATACCCAGATATTTTCAAACCTGAATTAAGACAATCTCATCAAATCCCTGTCAAGCATGGTATTTTCTTCCACGTTAAAACCTCGGGTCATCCCGTACACTCCAATTTCTGATGCCTACCACCCGAAAAACTCGCCGCTGAAAAGAAAACCTTCGCAGAGATGGAGAAGATGGGTTTGTGTCAAAAGGCATCCAGTCCTTGGGCATCTCCCCTCCACATAGTAACAAAAAAGGATGGCACCCTACACCCAAGTGGGGACTACAAAAGGCTGAACGTGATCACCGAGGCTGACCACTACCCCATCCCTAACATCACAGATGTGAAAACCTTCCTACACGGCACAAAAATCTTCTCCAAGCTGGACCTTCTCAAAGGTTACTTCCAGTTCCCTATGAATCCCAACGACATCCTGAAGACTGCCATCACGATACCCTTTGGCACCTTCACCTTCAATTGCTCATGCTTTGGCCTCTGCAATGCAGGAGCTTCTTTTCAGCGACTGATGGACAGCATCCCGGGAGACCTTCCCTTCTGCATCTGTTACACTGGCGATATTTTAATTTTCTCTGCATCAAAGGAAAAGCACCTCCAACACCTGCACATCATACTCCAACGCCTGCAAGAAAATGGCCTCATCTTCTGATACGATAAATGCTCCTTCGCCACCAAGAGGGTAGAATTCTTGGGGCACCTCATAACACCTGAGGGTGTCCAGCTATTGCTAGGGAAGGTGGCTACCATCAGAAAGTTCCCCACCCCTATCACCAGCAAGGGTCTACAAGAATTCCTCGGAACGGTGAACTATTATCATCACTTTTTGCCCAACATCACCTTGACCTTGGCCCCACTCTATGAAGTCCTCAAGGGCAAGCCCATGGACCTTGCCTAGGGATCCCCACAGGAAGCCGCCTTGACCTCCGCCAAAAACAACCTGCACCAGATCACTCTCTACTGCTGTCCATGGATGCCAGTGACATAGCCATAGGAGCTGTTTTGGAGCATATCATCCACAATCGTCCTCGACCCCTCGCCTTTTTTAGCAGGAAACTCAGCAAGACAGAGACAAACTACTCTACGTTTTACCGTGAACTCCTGGAAGCATACCTTGCTGTCAAACACTTCCAACATTTTTTAGAGGCCACACCTTTAACCTTTCAAACTGACCATCTGCCACTAGTGCACTCTATAAACGGACAGTCTGATGCCTGGTCACCCCATCAGCGCTGCCACTGGTCAGCCATCGCCGAATTCAACTGCATCCTTCGCCACGTCCCTGGGAAACACAACCTGTCGCTGATGCCCTCTCCAGAATCTCCATCGATGCAGTACACCTCAGCCTCAATTACAAGCAACTGGCAGCCAAGCAACAGCGCGATGCAGAGCTCAATGCCTGCAAGACCTTAACATCTCGGCAATGGCACAATGTCCCCCTTTATGACAACAGTCCTACCTCTATCCTCTGCAATATCAGCACTGGCCGCCCACTCCCATGGATCCCGCAGGCACTCAGACGTCATATCTTCGTCATCATCCACGGTCTGGCACACCCTTCAGGAAGAAGCGCTTCATCTGGCACGGCATATTTAAAGATGCAAAGTCGTGGGCCTGTGAATATTCTTCCTGCCATCTCTCCAAAATCTAGCGTCACACAAATTCAGGTGTGGGCTCCTTTCATCAACCGCAATGCTGTTTTACCCATATCCACATCGACATTGTAAGACCCCTCCTGTGCTCCAAAGAACATCATTACCTACTCACAATGGTTGACCGCTCGACAAGATGGAGACATCAGCAGCAGCATGTGCCAGTGCTTTCCTGTCATCATGGGTGTCTAGATTTGGCATACCCGATCATATCACCTCTGACAGAGGCACTACCTTCACGTTGCAGTTCTGGATGTCCCAAATTCGCCTCCTCAGTACCCAGTTGCATCACACAACCGCCTACCATCCCAAATCCAATGGCATGGCGGAGAGGTTCCACTGCACTTTGAAAGCAGCCCTGATGTCTCGCTGCAACTTCTTGACCTGGTACTCACAGTTTCCATGGATCCTACTTGGCCTTCAGACCACACCTGAAGAGGGCCTTGACCTGTCAGCAGCTGAGATGGTGTATGGCGATCTGCTCATGATACCTGGCGAATTCTTCCCCGACAATAACACCCCACCCAACATCATCAGACTCCAGACCATCGTCGGAAAATTCGCGACCTGACTGCCCATCCTATAAGCCAAACGACAAGATCTTTATCCCCAAGGATCTACATACTACAATGCATGTGTTCATCAGAACTGATGCTGTTCGGCCGCCTTTAACCCAGCCTTACACAGAACCCTATCGGGTTGTCGACCGGAACCAGAAAGCCTTCCTCATTGATATCTACGGCACAACAGATTGGGTTGCCATCTACTGCCTGAAACTTGTGTACTTGCCCGGCAACATTACTCCTCCAGTCCAATTTTCAAGGGCGGGACACCATCTCCAACGCCCTGGTCAACTTTGAGGGGGGGCGGTTATTGTGCCATGTGAGTAGGTTCTCACGCTGCAATCCTTGAGCCGACAGACTGGCACCTACTTCTGAGACAAACTGGCAGCTACTTCGGCAACGCCTGGATTGCACCTGGCTCTCGGACCGTGGATCTCACTCCATTCTCCTTAGCAATGCATAAAAAGCCAGCAGGAAAAGCGCCTATTTCCATGACACACCTGATTTTCATAAATTCAGAAGACATAAAGTCTAAAATCGAATGTGTGTGCATTATTGGTCTGTTAGTCACTATGTAAATTTCCTGGCCGCTGATTGCTCAGCAGTTCATGTAAATACCACTGTAGCTTGTTAATAAAATATCACTTTAAGATCAGACTTCTCGTCTTAATCATCCTGCTAAATAGTTTTGTGCATAAAGCAAATGTTAGTCAGGATCATGATTTCGATACTTGCAATAAATTATTACAAGTCATAGTTTAGGCTTCAGCCAAGGTTACATAGGTCTAGTCTTCCGAGGGGTTTCTTCATTTTGAAGAAAAGAAATAATAAATAAATAAATAAATAAAAAAGCAAGGTGGAGAGTAATCTTTGCTATTAGAAATACAATTACAGTAATGGAAGATTATAATGAGATCTGACATCCTCAGCCACACCTATTGTGTGCAGATTCTGCAGAATGACAACAACAATGCATTATAAATAATAATAATAATAATAATAATAATAATAATAATAATAATAATAATAATAATAATAATAATAATAGTATGGTTCTGGAGTCTAGGCCTATGCTATTGGCTTTATAACATACTTGGCTATGTTGCAGATAGCAACAATATATAGCTGCACCAAATCTTTGTAACTTGTAAAGGGTGTCTATAAGACTGTAAAGCAGGGTTTGTGAAATTCCTCCACAGTCTTGGTGTGGTATACTTCCGTCATTATTTTCTTCATAGGCCTAAAGGCTTAATAAGAATGATATAATCGAGAAGCACGAATAGCACTTGGCTTACGAGTAAGGCGAGGGGAGGCAAACTGAGCCATTTAAACGGTTGATGTCTGGTTAGACAACGCCCACAGCTACATCTCCGATACATTCATTGCTTTAACTACCATGCTATGCTGGCTAAAAAGTCAAATTCATTAAGCATTTACATCTTTTCATGTTTACCATAATAAAAAATTACTGTGTTAATGTTTTTATAATGATCTAGGTTTTGTTTTGATAAAAAATATAGCAATGATACTTTAAAACCATGCTTAGTGAACTTTATCTTTTTTGAGTGAAGTTGCAAAATGTTTCGTCATTGCAAACTTAGCATCATTAGAAATGTGCAGAAGGTGAGAGTTGCCGGTTAGTGACTTTTGAATGAAAATCACTGAAATCAGGTCACACAACTTTTGCTGCGTGCTGTATGCATGTACATGTTTATGTTTCAGGATAACTCTGAAATGCATTGAGCAATTTCAACCTGAGTTGGTACACATATGACTTACTATCTGGAAAAGAATACACGGTGGGGGGAGATAAGACTTCACTGTCACAAAAGGGGGTGTGTGGGAAGGGGGTGACATGTAAAAAATATCTGAAAATGACAGATAAGTGTCTAATCAATAGTTTTTGAGGTTGCCAAGATGAATAGTGACACTCCCAATGCACTTCAAGTCCAAGTTCATCCCTGATAGGAAGGGGGTGACATGTAAAAATAACTGAAAATGACAGATATTAGTGTCTAATCCACAGTTTTCAGGGTTGCTTAGATTCATCATAACACTCCTGATGCCCTTTAAGTCCAAGTTCAGCCCAATAGGAAGGGGGGTAAGAAGGGTTGGGAAGGGGGTGACATGTAAAATAACTGAAAACAACAGATATTAGTGTCTAATCCATGGTTTTTGAGGTAGCTGAGATGAATAGTTACACTCCCAATGCCCTTTAAGTCCAAGTTCAGTCCCAGTAGGAAGGGGGGATGAGAAGGGGTGGGAAGGGGGTGACATGTAAAAATAACCAAAAATGACAGATATTAATGTCTAATCCATAGTTTTTGAGGTCACTAAGATGAATAGTAACACTCCTGGTGCCCTTTAAGTCCAAGTTCAGCCCTGATAGGAAGAGGGATGAGAAGGGAGTGGGAAGGGGGTGAAATGTAAACACTGAAAATGACAGATATTAGTGTCTAGCCCAAATCCATAGTTTTCGAGGTCTAGTGACACTCTCGATGCCTTTTAAGTCCAAGTTTCCCCCCAATAGTAAGGGGGTGAGAAGGGATGGGAAGGCTGTGACATGTAAAAATAACCAAAAACCACAGATATTAGTGTCTAATCCATAGTTTCCGAGGTCGTTGAGATGAATAGTGACACTCCAGATGCCTTTTAAGTCCAAGTTCAGCCCCCATAGGAAGGGGTGTGAGAATGGGTGGGAATGGGGTGACGTAAAAATAATAAAAAACGACAAATATTAGTGTCTATTCCACAGTTTTCAAGGACCTCAGATGAATATTGACACTCCCTATGCCCTTTACGGCCAAGTTCAGCCCCTGATATGAATGTGGGTTGAGAAGGGGTGAAATATATGTTACAGGGAACAGATCAACACTTGTATTAGAAGTGTACGTAGCGTGATCTAGCGATCTACTTCAGGAAAAAGACGTATGAAGGTTCAACCCATGATCACACTCGCATTTTTTTCCCCTCTCTCTCTCTCTCTCTCTCTCTCTCTCGGCCCGAATCCCTCTCTCTCTCTCTCATCGTTTATCAAAGCTCATCCACCAGACCTCTCTCATTCTCTCAAAGCAACTAAATGGACTATTTAAAGAAACACAATCGTTTCTACAAAAATAGGTTTATTATTCAAATAACCCAATAAGAAATGAATAAAACAAAGCAAAGATTAAAATGCATAATAAATGAACCATCGAGTCAGATAACTAAACTCTAAACTGCAAAGCACTTCTGATTAAAGAAGTCTCATTATGGCTAATAGCCTGGAAACACCCAAAATCACACATACTCCCAAATCAATAACTAAAGTCATGTCCAAAAAAAAAACAGTCTACCACAATTCCACAGACATCTGTCGAAAGAATTAAACATGATAGAAAACTCCCAAAAATACATGAAATACAAAACACAATAATGGAAAGTGTAAAATGCATAGCCAAGATATGGCAAACGTAACATAACCAAAATAATAATATGAAAGAGGTATGAATATTCATATTAAATTTCCCACACCAGTTCAAAAGTTCATAATGATTAGAAAGTCATGGTAAAAATCACAAGTTCAATTTTCTCCCATAAAAACAGAGATTTGAGACGCTACCTTATCTGCCGATTTTCAAAGCCTGGAACCACTCCAAAGCTATGACTGGACAACTGCAGTTCTGTCACGTTAATGAACGATCAAACTCACTTTTAGGGCAGATTTTGGCATAATCTAGATCAAAGTAACGCACGTACTCACGAACATACATAACGCTTGGAAGATCACCTGACCTCCAACATTGCTGAGCTTCTCGCGCAGAGAGCTGAGGAATCAAACTATTTGCTGAATACAACAACTGACGACTTCCATCAGTACCATCTCGCACCGAAAATTCTTTCATCACACCATGTATCTTATAAGATTGTAGCGGCCATATTTTCTGAAATATATAAAATGTCAAAAATGCTGTCCTTTGTAACATAAGCAACTATCTTAACAGGAGAGAGAGAGAGAGAGAGAGAGAGAGAGAGAGAGAGAGAGAGAGAGAGAGAGAGAGAGAGAGAGAGAGAGAGTTTATCAGTTGTTATTCAGAGGTTCCTGGACAGCGCCGGGTTGGTCGGCTAATTATATAATACATACATACACACACACATGCACACACATACATATACATATATATATATATATATATATACATACATATATATATATATATATATATATATATATATATATATATATATATATATATATATATATATATATATATATATATATATATATATATATATATATATATATATATATATATATATATATATATATATATATATATGTATATATATATATATATATATATATATATATATATATATATATATATATATATATATATATATATATATATATATACATATATATATATATATATATATATATATATATATATATATATATATATATATATATATATATATATATATGTATATGTATATATATATATATATATATATATATATATATATATATATATATACATATATATATATATATATATATATATATATATATATATATATATATATATATATATATATATATATATATATATATATATATATATGACTGTGAAATATTTTTTAAAACAGAATTCCATCAAATATAAGGAGCCCATAAAAACGCCATAACGTAGAAAGTTAATGCTATATTTCAGAGACCAATTGTCTCTCTCTTCAGTTGGTCTCTGAAATATAGCATTAACTTTCTACATTAAGGTATTTTTATGAGCTCTATATTTGATATTTATACTGTATATATATATATATATATATATATATATATATATATATATATATATATATATATATATATATATATATATATATATATATATATATATATATATATACATATACACACACCTTTGTAAGCGAACGCATCCAGATGATGGGGAGGGAAGTTTTGAGAATAATCAGCAATGTCTAGGTGCTAAACAGACTTACCTCTATTATTAACGAACCCTATCACGTGAGAAGTGAGTAAAATTGACAGGACAACATGGTGATGGCAGTCATTCCAGTGCAGCACATCAATCATCTGAATTATGAAAAAGGCTTTTGTCCCACATATTTTCGTATTTCAACCAGCGTTTCGCCTAACACAGAATTATGTGCGTATGTGTGTGTATATATATATATATATATATATATATATATATATATATATATATATATATATATATATATATATATATGTATATATATATATATATATATATATATATATATATATATATGTGTGTGTGTGTGTGTGTGTGTGTGTGAGTGTGTGTCTGTTTGTGTATGCGTATGCGTGTGTTTATAAGGACACTTTTAAAACAGAAATTATTAAGAAAAAAGCATTCGCTACGTCATAATTTAGCCCAGAGTAAATAGGAGATAGGTGTTAGAGACAAAGTGATGAGACTATGAAGGAAAACGTGGTAAAGACAAGCGGACTGACAAGAAGAGATGAGAAGAACGTGAACTATAGGCTGGGATTAAACACACACAGGTGAATGGAGCAGTTGAGGTGTATGTAATATACAAAAGTGGCGTCGCTGGTGCTCCGTGGAGCCTTGTTAGTAGAGGCAGGTAAGAAGATGAAGTAAAAGATGGTAGGTCAAGGTTTCGTGAAGGAAAAAACGTGGGGGAGAAGTTGAAAAAGGTCGTTAATGAACAGCTGGATATCAGAATGAAAGACGCAGTGAGATGCTAAGGTTGTCTTGGGTCGGTGGAGAAATCTTTGCGAATTTGTTGAATGTCGAGGGCAGAGGAAAGACAGCTGAATGAGTACCTATGGAGGACAATTAAGGAATTCAAGAATTGCAAAGACACCAGGAGCTGATGGAATTACAAGACACGAGATGCTCCATAAGGGGAAAAGCTACATGGTGAATATATATACATGTATATATATACACACACGTATATATATAATATATATGTGTATATATATAAATTATATATATATATATATATGTGTGTATATATATATATATATATATATATATATATATATATATATATATATATATATATATTACAGATGTATCGGATATCCGTATCCAGATTCACATCCGCGTTGACAACTTCTTAACATCCGCACTAGCATTGCAAGTAACATCCACATCCGCATCCGCAGTTTGAGAATGCGGATATGCGGATATCACCCCCTACCCGGTGTTCAATAGTTCATACTCATACATTATAGCTAAAAGTAGACTTTTTTTTTTTTTGCTAAATTTGGCTTTCTCGTTTTATCATACAGAATACATGATACACAATAACACATTTCATACAGTGTATACTGTATAAGTAGCGTTGTTGTTGCTATATTTGTTGTATAGAATATTTGTTTTAAAGCATATTTGTTTTAGTAATTCCGTGTCATTTACAGCAGTTGTGATCATAAATGCGAGGTATTAAGTTTTTTAGAAAACACCATCTCATCAAATTTCATGTTAATATGGGTCGCCGTCCCGCATCCTGGGAACACATGATTTCGAATTATGTGGCTGAAAGTCCTCCTTAACAATTGAATATATATAAATTATTTAGGTTTACAAAATATCTGCATCCGCCAGGGTATGGTCATCAAATATCCGCGTCCGCAAATTTAAATGATTGATATCCCCATCCGCATCCACAAATCCCATTTTCAGTCATCCGATACATCTCTAATATATGTATATAACATACAATATATATATATATATATATATATATATATATATATATATATATATATATATATATATATGTGTGTGTGTGTGTGTGTGTGTGTGCGCGCGCATATATATATATATATATATATATATATATATATATATATATATATATATATATATATATATATATATATATACTGGTTTTAACCGGATTTTGAATGAGTGTCCTTTTTTTTAGCTTCTATGTTTAATTTGCAAGAAATTCTCGGTGTTTTTAGCAAGGTACCTCGCAAATGTGTTGAAATAACACGAAAGCACTTAGTACTTCTTCCTTTCTTTTATTTTTCTGGCGGCCTTAGCTGAATATATATATATATACACACACACATATATATATATATATATATATATATATATATATATATATATATATATATATATATATGTATACATATATATTATATACATATATGCGAAAAGATGGAGGTTGTCAGGCGAGATAAGGTGAACACTGGCTTGTCACAGGAGATAATGGGCCACAATGAGCTCGAAGATTGTTTTTTTTTTTCGTCAGCTGCATTCTCTCTATTAGAAAAGGTAATCTTTATCCTAAGCCTGACTTTAAATCCTTCAGAGAGTCAGACTTTCCTTACCTGTAGTGCCAATCGCTAGGGGAAGGTTTGGAAATCATGCAGTCGTAACGTAATTTGCGTGCTGAGTCAAGGTGGTTGCTTGTCCTGAGATGTGAGTCATCAAAATTTGTGAGCAGACATTCAGGTATAATGGTGAGAAGTTTACTCCAGATTTCGTCCAGTTTTTCCTCTAAAATCGCTACGGAGTATGTCAATAGAAGAACCATAATAATAATAATGCCTTTTAACGCTAATATTTTCTATATATCCATAATAATGATAACAAAGTAAAGTCAATGAATATAAACAATTTACCGGAGAATGTCAGTGCCATATTTTCTAAAGACGCTGACGCTTCCGAGAGCATTATTTAGGTTCCTAGGTGACAGCAGAGTGTACCAATATGCACAGGAGTTCATCAAAGTTAGCGTTGACGAACTTGATCTTTTCAGACAGCTGACGTTTCCTGCCGTTAATGAATATTTGCTCTCGTCGCTTTCTGTTTCTTTTAAATAATTCCTTAACTGGGAACGTTCTTCGTGGAATTGTGAAAGCAGTAGGACTAGGAAAATGATTCCTATTCAGTGCTTCGCTAATCCTCCGTCCCCACCTTCGAAGCAGACGCACTTTCAAAAAACCCTGAACGCCTTTTTGATATTATGAAATATCACGAGACGCCAGTTCGTCTTCAAACGTTAGACAATGATGGACTACTTTCACTTTCCTTCATTGTTAGTCTTTCGGGGATTTTTCCATTCCTGTGCAAAGGAAGCGGTGGGTCAGGTATGTGCTCAGGACTTTTCTCTTGGATGTCATCACTTATTCAGCAGAGTTGAGTATAACCATGGAAGGCATAATTTAAAGAAAACAGTAAAATAAACAATTTAATAACAAAAGTATACATTAGTGTGTTGCTGAAATGATGCGGCAGCATAGTAGAATGATTATTTATAGGATTGGTTTTCTCGGGCATAAATGGTGGGTCACCTAATGGAGTAATCCGGACGACGGATGCGGATGCATAGCCGAGCAGATGATCATCGCTGGCGGCAGCGCATCGCGCTTCAATGGCGAAAAGACTAGTTCCTTTAGAGTTCCACTAAAGACGATCTTCAACAACGATGAATATTCACCCTGAGGCGCATTAGCTGGTACTGATCCGCTGCACGGTGAATTGATGTAGCTTCAGTCATGGCTGCTGTCACCAATAATGGGATGCAGGCTTGCATCACAGCCAAGGTCGGCAGGGGCAATGAGCACTGCCCCCCCTGTGGCTAAAGAAACACATGAATCAGCAACGTTAAATGGGACACACTTTCAATTAAATCACTTACTTTAAACAATTATTAGAAAGTCCAGTTTGCAGACCTATCACCTCTATCCACATTCTGAGTGTTCAGAAATTCAAAGTGCAAAGTCTGTCTTTTGGAATTTGGGATATCCGGAATGACACTGACGAAATGCGGAAGAATCGACTCATCTTGTACCGCAATGAAATTTACCTGAGAGAAGGAAAATAACGACTTTATGATAATATAGAGAGAGTACACGAATAATAATCTAATTATAAGTTCTTTTCCTTTTTGTGCAAATGTCACTGATCAGTCTAGGAACTGGTTCTACCCGCACTTAGGACTGTCAGCCCGAATACAAGAATGACGATACTATTAACATAAGTTACAGGCAATAGGGAGAGATACTGGTTCTTTCTGATGCAGAATATTTCAAAGAATGTTTCAGATGGGCACGATGAACTTTTTATTCGGGAATTGGCTCGCTCAAACCAGATCGTCCTTCCATTTCATTCCATCTCTGAAAATGTAATTCACCCACTTCAAAAACTGTCAATGATCAGTTCTTTGACTGACAGGCAAAACTGGTGAAAAGTTCATTTGGTACAGCCCACATGTGGCGAATGGACAAACAAGGAAAAATCTAACCTAACCGCCAGTGTCAAACAACATCTGCACTGCATACGTGCAACAATTATTGATCAAAATAGTGTTATAATACACAGAAATAATATGAAAGCAGTATTCACGGGACGAAGTTACGTTGAAGGATGTTTGCCTGAAAGTTCTGTAACAACTTTATTGGAAATTTAGGACATTTTACAGTACGGTAGACTTTGCTTTTACACTTTGTTCAACGGTAGTGCAAAATTGACACAAACGTCTTTATTTTTTACTTTCATTATCATGAGTGACTTCTGCAATTCCCTCGTTTGCTTTCTATCTGTAATTATTCATATAGAATGATCTTACTTCTGCTTTTGTATTTCTTTGTGGAATTGAATATAGAATTTAGGCCAAGGCCCAAGCACTGGGATCTATGAGGTCATTCAGTGCTGAAACAGAAACTGATAGTAAAAGGTTTGAAAGGTGTAACAGGACGAAAACCTCAAAGCAGTTGCACTATGAATTAATCGTTAGGAGAAGGTGGAAAGTAAGATGGGAGAAAGAGAATACGAAAGGACGTACAGTAAAATGAACGAAAGGGGTTGCAGCTAGGGGCCGAAGGCACGCTGCAAAGAACCTTAAGTAAAGCCTACAGAGCACCGCACGAGGTGCACTGGCGCCACTACCCACCTATGGGGTGTATTTCTTAGTGCCTCAGTTAATAAAGCTCTCAAAAATGCTGGTGGAGGCCGCAGTGACGGAACATGGCATTTTGAGCGTCTCCTTCCGCCGTGAATGAAGTCAGTCAATGGTAAGTCTCTCAAGCTTCAGTTATATACAAGGAACAGATGCCAGAAAAAAGTTCAGTGTACCATAGTTTAACCAGACCACTGAGGAGCTGATTAACAGCTCACCTAGGGCTGGCCCCAAGGATTAGACTTATTTTACGTGGCTAAGAACCAACTGGTTACCTAGCAATGGGACCTACAGCTTATTGTGGAATCCGAACCACATTATATCGAGAAATGAATTTCTATCACCAGAAATAAATTCCTCTAATTCTTCATTGGCCGGCCGGAGACTCGAACGCGGGCCCAGCAGAGTGCTAGCCGAGAACTATACCGACTCGTCCAACGAGGAACTTTAACAGATGCCAGAGCGCTACTCTTCATTTCAGATGTGGAAACTTTATGCTGGTCGGAATATAATTCTCAGTGTGTTTCCCTTTACGCTTCCTTTCTTAACATGCAATCTTCTTCTTCTTCCCAGCTTGTTCCCATTTTTATATGGGGTCGCCATGATGCCTTCTTCTGAAGGACTTTGATTTGGCTTTGGGGAAGACTTTGTAGTCCCGATCGGCTGCCCTGCCTGACATCGCTTAGACTCCGGTATTGTGTACGTGTATTGTACCAGTTCACCAGCGCTCTTTCTCCCAGCAGTGAGGAGTTGTTGCACGGTGAGGTCGAGACGTGTGAGGTGTCTGTTATGTTTTTAGAAGATGTTGGAGTGGCTTTGTTTGTGTGTGTAATAGTCTGTAACACCCATTTGCTTTTAAGCAAACCTATCCGTTGATTACATACATAATCCTGGGGTGTCTACACGGATAGCAAAGTGTCCGCCTCTCTGACCGGTCGGCTGCGGATTTGAACCCGCGCCACAGACCTCTAAGAAGTCTGAGGATGCTGCCTTAACCAACTTGGCCATCGAGGCTCTTTTCTTAACATGCAATAACATGGTTAAATATAAGGCAATTCTAGTGATCACCGATTCAGTTCTTTCATCTATCAAGGTGACATGTTTGTGTCTCTCTGCCATATACAATATTTCCACCAGTACTTCTCTGAACTCAAAGGCAAATATCTTCCCGTTAGGTGTCCTAGTATGTAGCGCCTGTCAGACTACCTCTTCCTACAAAAACGTTCCTATTGTACGTTTCATTAACTGCATCTGTTACCAAAAGGAAATATTCTGGAGTTTTCCCTCGTTTATTTGTTCTGGATTCCCGGAGCCTTTCTCCCTAAGCCTTTGAATGATATCCCTGGATATCACACTTTACAATTTATTTACAAAGAATTAACTCTAATAGATAAGTAAATACTGGAACACCGAAATAATAGTAAATAAGCAAAACAAAATAAGTAAAAACTGTGCCGAAGTTTCTTCGGCGCAATCGAGTTTTCTGTACAGCCTCTGCAGCGTATTGTCAAGGCCACCGAAAATAGATCTATCTTTCGGTGGTCTCGGTATAATGCTGTATGAGTAGCGGCCTATGAAGCTTTAATCACGGCCCATTGGTGGCCTATCCTACAGCGTTGCCAGAAGCACGATTATAGCCAACTTTACCCTTAAATAAAATAAAAACTGCTGAGGCTAGAGGGCTGCAATTTGATATGTTTGATGATTGGAGGGTGGATGATCAACATACTAATTTTGCAGCCCTCTATCCTCAGTAGTTTTTAAGATCTGAGAGCGGACAGAAAAAGTGCGGACAGAATAAAATGCGGATGGACAAACAAAGCCAGAACAATAGTTTTCTTTTACAGAAAACTAAAATGTACACACAAAAATCAAAAGACGGAAAATAAGTGTATGAAATTTTAAAAGGCTTCAATGAAACTACGATAACAGCGCTACACAAGACAACCCGCTTGGATGACAAAGAGAAAATTCCCAAGTCTTCACTCGAGCAGTGACTGATGCTTGGCCACAGAGATCTTGGTACACGAGTTACCTTAACACAAGAGAACTTGACGTTTTCTCTCATAAAGGAAAAGGACTCTCAGTAAGAGACATAAGCGTGATTATCCACCACTTTCAAATCAACTCTACTTTGCAAAAACTAAATGCAACTCTAATTTAATCAAGCAACATGGTCAATTGGAACTTTATTCCTATTCTCAATTCACGCGTGTCCAGAAATGATGTTGGTCAAGCATCATGCAATCATTCGCCGTAGGCACATAAAATCATGTGCTTTACGATACAGAGATGGTCCTAAATTGAAAACCCAACTGTTATCACGCTCAGTGATACGCTGATATGAAAAAATGATTATGGCATTTTAATGTTACAGCATTTTCAGTAGTAATAAAAGCGCAGGTATTTATTTCTGTTAGACAAGGAACAATTTCTCTGGCAAGAGCTGGCATTTTCTGAGTTTAGTCAACTACACACAAAGACTTCCTTCTACGAATGCTTGCCAAAACTTTATTTACTCTTTGCTTGGAATTGATGAATAGCAAAGGGAATGAAAATCACTCCAATAACATTTTTAAACAGCGGTGGAATATTTCAACATTCACAAAAATACTGTTAAACAACAGGAGAATACTTCAACACTGATAAGATTACTTTGAACCAACAGAGGATTACTGCAAAAGTGATAAAATACTTTTGAACAACATTAGATTACTCCAGTACTAATGAGAGTTCCAATAAAATTTTCCCCCAAAATAGAAGAGGCTTCTTTAGGTTAGGTACAGTCACTCTGGAAAGTTCTGGATCACCTTTCGGTTGATTTCGTTCACCAAAAGATAATTTTCCTTCTTAAAACCACATAGAAACCAACCTTTACAATCAGAATAAGATTTATATGCATACAAACATATAATGTATATAAAACTGGCAGAATAAAAACTCGAATTAACAAAATTTAATGAAACATTTTGAAATCCAAAACTATCATCCGATGAAATTAGTGTTGAAGTACAGAGAAGGTTGACTTCAAAACCTCAATAACTGAGCATTTACTTCCAAAATTACATTCGAATATTAATGCTTAAGACTGAAAAATTAAATTAATGTCAATATCTGAAAATATTGGTCTCAATCTAAAAACCGGTAAAAAATGCGCTGAAGTTTCTTTGGCGCAATCGAGTTTTCTGTACAGCGTATAATCAAGGCCGCCGAAAATACATCTATCTTTTGGTGGTCTAGGTATAATGCTGTATGAGCAGCGCTCCATGAAACTTTAACCACGGGCTGGTGGTGGCCTGTTCTATATCGTTGCCAGATGCCCGACCA
>JANJGK010000030.1:627596-645096 GCA_039081455.1 Macrobrachium rosenbergii | reverse complement strand
GTTTCATGAAATCTTGGTATGGCTGACATAAAAGTTAAATGACAGGATGCAGGTACCACTTCAAATGACTTAAGTACGTCTACAAACAATTTGTTAATTAATATCTTCTTGATTAATACTTCACCCCTCACAGTTGTCACTGGATTCTAATTCTGAGATTAAAGCTTGGGCACAGAATTTTTGACATAAATCTACAGGCAACATCGCATACTTAGTCTGAATATCCCCAAATGAACCATTCAAATTGAAGGCACATGAAAATTTTCTTGACGTATTATTAATTAGTATTACTTTCCATTCGATAACTTCTCCAGTATTGATATTAAACTTATTTGAAAGTTTACAGTTATAATCATTATTTTGTAATAATCTTATTTTTACATAATTTTAGTATGGGCCTAAATTTAAACCCTAGCTTAAAAAAGTTAATAAGATAATCATCATTAAGAATATCCAAATTGCCTGTTATTACATGTTTATGAAATTCATCTCGAAATTAAAATCTACAATGAGGTGCGTATTAATTACATTACGCTTAGAAATGTATGAAATCCAATTCTGATTAAGTTTAAATCTAAGTAGGTCGGTTATCAGATCTTGCAGGAGGCTATAGTCAAACTACATTGTTTTAACATAGACAACTCATTTTTTACCTTTGCTACCTTTTAATCCCAGAATCTTACATTTATATATATATATATATATATATATATATATATATATATATATATATATATATATATATATATATATATAAAACACACATTATCACAGGTGAAAAATAAGAGACGGGGTGTAGGTCCTGACCGGTTTCGACTTTATTTCCAAGCCATTGACGAAGGACTGATACAGAGTATAAGAAGTCACAGATATATATACTACAGGAACAGTACTGACGAACATACACAACCGGCCGGTGTCGAGGTAGGAGTGGCCTTCAAAACTCATTTGGCTAAAAATCACAATATACTCTCAGGGGACAATACTGATAAACATACCGACCATAGGCGACCTCAGATCCACACCTGACAGGTGTCAGGGAGACGGAGTTTGGAAACTCATTAGCACTACTGCCCCTGTACTGTGTTTACAAATATGATAATCCTATATTCATACATCTCTACTGCCTGCCTTAAAATTTAAACAATTTACAAATTTCTTTTGATATTAAACGATTAAGTTTATACATCCCTTGACTGATATTCATATTATGGTTTAACTTTATTTTATAAGGCTAGATTCAATGATGTTCCTTTCCAGTGCATTATTAGAATATACAATCCTTTTTGCCCCTTCCCAGTTGATAGCATGATTGTTCTCACTAACATGTACAAATATACCACTGTTCCTCTGTGCATATCTCACACATTTCTTATGCTTTTCAATTCTTTTTTCCAGTGCTTTCCTGGTTTGGCCAATATAAAAGTTGTCACAAGACCTACATAGAATTTTATTTACACCCTTTAGCATTGTCAGGGGAGTTCTTGATAATTACATTTTTCATCGTTTTATAATTTGTGTATCGCCATGAAATCAAGATGTAAATAACTTTTTTGCCAATTTAAATCAATTAGTACCATCAATTAAATTCACTATGGAAATGGAAAATGATGGGTGCTTACCGTTTTTGGATGTCCTCATACGAACAAATAGTAGTGGGTTTAAATATAGTGTGTATGTATAGAAAACCCACTAATATTTCTTCCTATGTGCATTTCTATTCCGGACAAAACAATAAGGTTAAAAAATCAGTGTTTTCATCTATGTTTTTATGAGCATTACGGGTATGTAGCCCTGAATATATTGATGAGGAAATAGATAAGATTAGGAATGCAGGCAAGAAATTGAAATATCCTGACAGTGTATTAAACAGTGCATTTGAAGCAGCAAAAAAGACTATGTATCAAAACCAAAAAGAACCTTACAATACAAAAAATTTGCTTGTTTTGCCTTATAGTAATAATATGAAAGATATCCCCCATCTTCTTAAGAATTTTGGTGTTAATGTCGCATTTAAGAACAATAAAACAATGCAAAATGTACTTATCAAGAACTCCCCTGACAATACTAAGGGTGTGTATATAAAATTTAATGTACGTCTTGTGACAACTTTTATATTGGCCAAGCAGGGAAAGCACTGGAAAAATGAATTGAACAGCATAAGAAATGTGAGAGATATGCACAGGGGAACAGTGGTAATTTTGTACATGTTAGTGAGAACAATCATGCTATCAGCTGGGAAGGGGCAAAAAGGATTGTATATTGTAATAATGCACTGGAAAGGAATATCATTGAATCTAGCTTTATAAAAGAAAGTTACAACCAAAATATGAATATCAGTCAAGGGATGTATAAACTTGATCGTTTAATATCAAAAGAAATTTGTAAATTGTTTAAATTTTAAGGCAGGCAGTAGAGATATATGAATATAGGATTATCATATTTGTAAACACAGTACGAGGGTAGTAGTGTTAATGAGTTTCCAAACTCCGCCTCCCTGACACCTGTCAGGTGTGGATCTGAGGTCGCCTATGGTCGGTATGTTTATCAGTATTGTCCCCTGAGAGTATACTGTGATTTTTAGCCAAATGAATTTTGAAGGCCACTCCTACCTCGACACCGGCCGGTTGTGTATGTTCGTCAGTACTGTTCCTGTAGTATATATATCTGTGACTTCTTATACTCTGTATCAGTCCTTCGTCAATGGCTTGGAAATAAAGTCGAAACCGGTCAGGACCTACACCCCGTCTCTTATTTTTCACCTGTGGTAATGTGTGATAAATGAATCACGTACAAAAGTGATAAAGTGATAATAATTATATATATATATATATATATATATATATATATATATATATATATATATATATATATATATATATATATATATATATATATATATATATATATATATATATATATATATATATATATATATATATATTACTGTATATACAGTATATGTATCAATACTGAATTCACTTTACTTGCAATAATTTACACCAAAGGGTAATAATAACTGGTAAGTGCATCTGCCCAGGTTGGGATTCGAACATGAGGCATTGGTTTAGATATGGTCACAGGCAGTAGATTTATCCTTCGGTTTTCAATAGAGATAGAAGTTGACTTTGAAACTGCTGAACACGTTCCTGCCACCATGATAACTCATCAAATATTTCACTAAATAAACTAAGATGAAGATGGTGTTTGCCCTAAAAATGTTTATTAGATATTTTGGGGTAAAACAACATGTACAATCCGCTCCCGAAAAGGTTTCAGAAATCCATAAGAACTTTATGTCAGTGGGACGACTTCATCAACAAATCTGATAAGGATAAGAACATAGTACTTTCAGACAAAGAGGCCGATAGCAACAAGGTTCATGAATGACTAAATGATGAAAAAACCCGTGAAAGCTTGACAAAGGATACTCTAAACAATATCACTGCACACTTACAAATAAGCGAGAACTATTGGAGGTAATGTAACAGAAACATTGATTCCTGGAATTGTTCGAAGTAGTCAACCAGTCTCCCTCCGATTCCAACGGCCTTCTAAAGACACAGAAATGGAACCCATCCTCTTCCTCTTCTTCTTTCGACCTTATTAATCCCATTGTATAGAAGGGTCAGCCGCTCGAGTCAACTTTCTCCCTCTATTTCTGTTCTTTGCATCTTCTTCCCCTAGTCCCACCTCGCCCATATCACTCCTCACCACATCCATCCATCTGATCCACTGACACCCCACACTCCTCCTCCCCATCACTGGCATGTTCTTAGCTCTCTTGATTGGTTCCACCTCCTCTCTTCTTATTACATGGCCATAGTATCTCAGACGAGCTTCCCTAGCCTTCTCCTTTACATATACCACACATTCTTCTTATATATTGACTCTCCCTCCTTTCCAGTAGTGGTATTCCAGCAATCCATCTCACCATCCTCATCTCGGTTCTTTCCAACAGTCCTCCTCTTTCCTCTTAAGCGCCCAAGTTTCTGCCCCTATAATAGTGCGGGCCTGATAATTGTCTTATAAACTTTCATTTTGAGCCTTAATGGCATTTTCTTGTCTAAAAAAACTCCAGTTACTTCCCTCTATTTTTGCCATGCTTCTTTCACTCTCTGCCTCACTGCTTTCTCGGTACCTCCATCCTCTGCTATTATAGTGGAGCGGGATAATGGGAAACAAGTGCAAATGGTGATACAAGCAACAGATTTGGCATGAGAACTCTTATTATCCCCATAAATCAAAATCAACCTCTGACCGCCTCAATATTTGGCTGTTTCCAAGATGGCCAACACTTTTCCAAAACGGCGGCAAATTTGCTGTATATTTCAAATATTTTCATTTCATAAGCCTATAAAAGTTGCATACTGTCCATATAATGATTGAGAATTTGTATTTTGGCATTCTTACTGTCATGAAGAGATAAAGTGAACCCATCTTTCTAATATGGCCACCATATGAACACCATATTTCCAAAATGGCTGTCAAAGATAAAAAAGTATGTATCTCCTGAGAGAAACTAATATGTTTTGTGTATCAATTAATGTTAGCAAGTGCAGCTGCAGAGAGCTGTGCAGCTAAGTCCAGATTTGCAGCACTTGCACCTGCCATGGCATTCCTTTTTTCAGCCACACTTATTCAGTTCTTGGCAAGATTTCTACTATTGGCAAATCTGTCCAATATGGAAACCAGGTGCCATCAATCTGTTGCCATCCCCAGTGCCTTGGACTGGACAAAACTGGATGACATACTAAAGACTGGCACCAAATGTGCCCTGCTTGAAAGGCAGCTCTCTTGCAATGCTCTCTAAGAGCAGCCCTTGTAGGGGGAATGCAATCATAAGCTCTTTGCTTTCTTGTGAAGAGATCAAGTCTAGTCTCATTTACATTTTTATACAAACTGCTTCTGTTGTACATTAGCACCACAAACTCTTCAATAATTTGCAGGTCTTCATCTTCTACAGCTGCTGGTGTTGAACTTAGTTTGGTGAAGGTGGATGTGGCACACTGAAACACAGCCCATGTTTGCCATGCAGACTTCTTCCCTTTTCCATGCAAATAGTGGCTGATCAACTGCTAGAACTGGGATTTGGCCAGGATTGAGAAACTGTGTGGTTGCTCTTGCAATATCCACTGCATGTTTTATCATTGCAACTGGGTGAGCTGCCTCTTGAAAAAGAGGCAACATTGATGACAAACTTATTTCAGAGGAGAAGCGTGATGTGCTGCCCAAGATATGGGCACAGCATTTTCACTCCTGTCCGACAGACTGACTTTCTCAAGCCATTCATACTCAAGAGAAAGATGCTTTGCAAGCACAACCTGTTGGTGTCCTGCACTTCCACTGGATGAAGGGAGGGGATTCTCATGTTTAAAGTGAGCGGGGGGTACATTTGTGTAATATTCAGGAAGAGAAGGTACTTTTTTTTACTTTGTTCCACTTTGGATGATTTGGGCCAAGTTTCTGTCCTCACCCTTTTCATCAGTGCTCGGATGCTGAAACAAAGATATGCCTGTCCCATGGAAGGATGTTGTGCAGTTGTGGCACTTGGACTATGGTCCAGATTGTCAACAGCACAAGTGGTAAAGAGCCCTTTTCTTAGTGTAGTGGGACAAACTACTTCTTCCTCCACAGCCCTTGTTACAACTGCTTCTCCTAACCCTTTAGTCAATTCCAGAACCCTATCATAGCTGATGCTGATTCCATGGTGATGAAATGCATCAATTAATTGATGCTTCCTGGTTTTTGCAAAGACCAGGAGACCAATATATATTGGAAACAGAGGTTCTCTTGACTTGGAATGTCTGGAGAATGTTGAAGACGCTGGATTCTTTTGACAGTTGAAGTGCAAAAGTTGTGCTAAAGCTAGATCAGTAGATGATATTCCATATTTAAGTTGGGATTTTCTATTGCCACCGTTTTGTAGCACACTTACAAATTCCAATAAACTTGGTGACACTGATTCTCTTCTAGTGTCTGCTGTTAAGGTTCCATCAAATTCTATCTCATGTTCAAGCACCTGTTTCCTCAATATCTTAGCTGCTTTGGCCATGATTAGTGCATCGTAGTTACATGCCGTGGCTAGGGCTTCTCCCATTTTCCTTTTGTAGGCAAACCAAATTTCTCTTCCGTTTAAAGTCCTCCAGTTCTGGGATGCGGGCATGTATCTGTTCTTTCAACCGTGTTCGATGCACAAAGGAAGCATCAACATTTAGCTGTTCCAGCCTCTGTTTTTACAAATCATGAAGTTCTACCATTGTAAAATAGCAGTACCCATCTGTAGTCAACTGCTTGTCTCTTATGTACATCTCAAGCTCAGCAAAAGCATGGGCACACGCCTCTTGTCTGCATTGCACATGATCATCACCAATTTTCTGGGAATTTAGCCAGGCCCTTTCCCTGTTGTACACACCTGTCAGACAAGATGGGTGATACATACAGTCCTGAGAAACAATATCTCCAGCACTAAGCTTGCCCAGAAGTTTCTCATCTAGTAGGTTGGTGGCACATCGTTGCAGCTTTTCATGTAAAGGCAATGTCATGGCCAATCATAAATCTTTGATTGGTGCTGGTTGGTTGCAAATAAAGCATATTCCTTCTTTCTCAGTCTTAGATTCTTCTGCATCTTCTTCATCCGCCTTCTGGCTACTACATGTGAATTTTGCTGATGGGGCATCATCATCTTCTATAGTCTTACACAATGACTTCCTTTTCCTTTCTAGTTTTGTTGTTTTGAACTTCAGCATACATGATTCATGATATGTTGCTTTGTTATTTTCAAAGGTCTGCAGAATTCCATCACCTTCATCAAGCCTTTTGGGATGAAATGGTATAGGCATTGCATTTAACTTATAGAATTCAGGAATGTTTGTAGCAAAGGTAACATAGCCAGCACCAGATGCATCAACTAGTCTTTCACGTGTGTCCTCTTGGCACAAGCAACAAAGCTTCCAGTTAGCCGTACTATCTCCCTTCAGGAAAGAAGTTGACTTCCAAGATTGTCCTGCCATTGCTTTTGTTCTATAGGCCAAGGGTTTATCCTTTTACCACCTATATAACATATATGCATTTTCAGATGTAGGATACAACTAGGCAAAGATATATCATAATCCTACCCCTAGCCCGATCATTCATCCAATGCTATTTAATTCCTGTGTGATCTGTACACCATCTAGAAGACTAAAGCCCCATCTTCCTTGGCTCGGTTCTCCTGCGCTGGCACATCCTGTCAATTTAGGTGCAGCTGTTTAACTTTGAAGTTGGGCTAGCTAAACATCATTTGGGAAACTAATAACAAATCTCTGACATTAGCTAGCACTGAACCTCATGCTGAGTTTCACAGCTATAGTGTCAACCAGTGTGCCCTGGTAGTACATTGACACTTCACTATTACACTTTTATGTTAAGCTTATTATCCATTTTTTTTCTAAATGAGGATGAAAATTAATTACCTGAGGATTAAATGCTTTCTAATCTACAAAAAAAAATGAACTGATCAGGCTGAAGTTACCCCAAATCCATGTATTACCCGACCTTTAGCTTCATATATGAGCTTAAGTACCAATTTTTGGCATTTTGGCGGACATTTTTGATATAGTGACAGCCATCTTGGATATTTCTATGCAGACAAATGATGTATCAACACATATAAAGGCTTGTTTTTAATATTTTAATATAAACTGGGAGTGACTTATGGATTTGAATGTGATTAATCAATTAAAAACCAATGTTCAAATATCCACAGGATGCCATTTTGAAAACCTGTTGGCCATCTTGGAAAATGGCAAAATTTTTTGTGGCCGGAGGTTGATAATGAGACCAAGGGACAAGAAGAATAGTTGAGCCAAGTTTCATGCTTGTATCACCATTTGCACTTTTCCCCTATTTTTTTTGTAGTTACCCGCTCCACTATTATTGATCCCAAGTAGTTAAACTCATCGTTTTGTTTTAGCACCGTACCATCTTCCACTTGAATGTTTACTTCTTCATGTCCTTCTTTACTACGAATCATTAGCTCTGCCTTTCTAATATTCACTTTCAATCCTATTTTTTCTAGGGCTCCTTTCCATACTAAAAACCTTTCTTGCAGGTCTTCTTCTGTGTCTGCTATAATGACTAAATCATCAGTAAACATCAGTTCCCACAATTCTTCGTTGTTCCTGAGTTCTGATGTCAAAGTGTCTGTAACAACAAGGAACAAGAATGGACTCGAGCTGATCCCTGATGGAGGCCAGCCTCCACAGAGAATGCCTCAGTCTCCCAATATTTTGTCCGTACACTGGTTCTTGCCCCCTCATACATCATCTTCACTAACCTTACCAACTTCTCTGGTAATCCCCTCTTTCTCAAACTTCAATAAACTACTCTTCTTAGTACCCTGCCACGTGCCTTTTCAAGATCCACAAAACACATGTAAACTTTCCTGTTTCCTTCTAAATACTTCTCTTGGACTTGTTTTCCTATAAAAATAGCATCCACCGTGCTCTTTCCTTTCATAAACCCAAACTGCTGCTCATGCATATCTATCAACTGTCTCAACCCTCGTTCTACTATTCTTTCTAATATCTTGAATAGATGTTCCAAAAATTTTATTCCTCCTTAGTTCCCACAGCTTAACACGTCTCCTTTTTGTTTATACATTTTAATCATCCAACTATCGTTCCAGTCCCTTGGCATTTCCTCTACATCCCAGATCTTTTACAGTAGTGTGTGCACCCACTCTTTGCCTAGATTTCGCAATGCTTTAATCATTTCTATTGTTAATTCTGGCTTTCCTGCAACTTTATTTACTTTTCCTTTCTTTATAGCATTCTCGACTTTACTCTCTCTGATGTTTGCTATTGGTCCTTCTACTGGAGGAACATTTTCCAGTTCTTCACAGTCATCCTCAGTTTTCAATAGTTGTGAAAAATATTCTTTCCATCTTCTCTTGACCTCTTCTTCCTCAATTAAGATATTTCCATTTTCATCTTTAATAATTCCTACCTCTCCTACATCCTGCCTGTCTTTTCTTCTCTCTTCTGCAATTCTGTAGATTATCTTTTCTCCCTCTGGTGTTCCCATCTTCTCATACCACTCTCTCATGGGTTCTTCTTTTGCAATTGCTACCTTTCTCTTTGTTTCCCTCTTTGTCCGTCTATAATCCTCTCTTGTTTGGTAGTTGTAATCTTCTTCCCAACCACTTCTGGATATACCCTTTTCCTTCACAACAGTTTGAACCTCTCGATTCCACCACCATTTTTGTCTTTCCTACTACAGCTTACCATTTGTCCTCTCACACACCTCTGCTACTGCTGGAACCACAATCCCTTTCATGTCGTCCCATATCTCTTCAGGCGATTCTGAGATTCCATTTACATATCTCTCTTCTCTGGTTCTTTCCACTTTACTTCTGAACTCTCTTGCCTTCTCCCCCTTCAGCTTCCAAGTTTTGATCCTCCTATTCCTGGCTGGGGCTTTTCTTTTCCTTATTGCTTTCAACCTAAAATCTGTCACTACCAGTTTATGTTGAGCTACAGCAGATTCATTTGGAATAACCTTTCAACCCATAATGATTTTCTTGTCTTCCTTCCTAACCAAAATATAATCAATTTGTATCTCATTTTGTCCACTTTCGTATGTTACCAGATGACTTCTCCTTTTCTCAAACTGTGTATTCATGGCTACCAGATTCATAGCTTCTGCTAATTTCAACAATCTATCACCTTCCTGGTTTCTTCTTCCAACACCTCTTCCTTCATGTATGCCTTCAAAGCCATCAGAACCCTCACCTACATGGGCATTCATGTCCCCAGATAACACTAATAGTTCACTTCTTCGAATACTTTCTATATGTTCTAATTTCCCTCTGAATTCCTCCTTCTCCTCTTCACTACACCCTTGTTGAGGGGCGTATGCCGAGATGAATGCCACACTCTCTTATCTTTCACAAACTTTAAGCCCGTGAGCCTGTTACTGATATGCTGGACCTCTGTGACATTCTCCTGAAAGTCTGGATGGAAAATAATTCCTACCCCATTTCTCCTCGTATCTTCCCCTGTGTAGTAAACTTTATTTCCTTCTTCAAGCTTTCTTGCACTTTTCCCCTTCTGTTTGGTCTCTTGTATATATAGAATCATAATTTTCCTTCTTTGCATGACATCAACCAACTCTCTTCCCTGTCCTGTATGGCTACCAACATTCCAATTTCCAGTTCTCCTTTTCATTTCTTTTTCCAAGCCTTTCTCCTCACTAACTTCTTTAGCTGCAGTCGTCACTTCTGCAGTACCCTTTGCATATTTCTCATTGCTGTCAGGAGATACTGCAGGGCATCGCTTACAGGGTACGCCCTAGCCCTATTGCATTCCATTATTGACTCGAGATTCATTATTTAGTTTTTGCCACTGTTTTCATAGTCTGTTGGCTAGACCAGACAGCAACTCTCCCCATTTATCCAGGCTTGAGACCGGCAGCAAGTTGGACTAGCTTGTCCCCCTCACAGGCTGGGTTACAAAAACAGAATCCGTCGACGGCATATAATAATAATATGCGTCAGTATCTCTTATGTACAAATGATCAAAGGGGTTTGCAGGACTGCTATCACCTTAACCAGGAACTTTTACATCCTCCCATATAAAACATGCAGAAAAACATCAAATGTCTCTGTGTGGAAGTAAAACCATTGTGTACTTAGGCTCTGATTGACGATGTGTTGTCAAAGCAAGTAAATAGAATCATATGGGGATCACTTTTAGTATGGTCTTAAGAAAGTCTTTATATATTTTTTAATGGAGACGTTTATAAATAAAAGCTGCGGTATGGGCAGCCTCTGTCCCTTGTAAGAGAGCTTTCATGTAGAATGTTTCGAAACAGAAACCTTGCTACCCATTAAACTTGAGCATATGATATGGCTTAGATAGGTTGATCACACGTCACAGGATAATACTTGGGAGATAGAACTGCTTTTTTTCCAATAAACTTGGTAGTTGGAATGTGATGATTCCAGCTACCAAACTAAAATGGCGAACTGGGAAAACACTGTAAATTGGAGTTCTAGGACATTTTGGCAATAATACAATAGACAAAATTTACTTCTATAACTGTTGTATGTATATAGTGTATATATATATATATATATATATATATATATATATATATATAATATATATATATATATATATATAAATAAATATATATATATATATATATATAAATATATATATATATATATATATGTATATATATACATATATATATATATATATATATATATATATATATATATATATATATATATATATATATATATATATATACATATACATATATATATATATACATATACATATATATATATATATATATATATATATATATATATATATATATATATACATATACATATATATATATATATATATATATATATATATATATATATATATATATATATATATATATATATATATATATATATATATATATATATATGAAGATAGGAAGGCCAATAAAACACTATTTGAATGTTGCAACCATATATTTCGAGCACTTCCTTCTGTGCCCTTGTTCACTGGTAAAATATGGACAGATGAAATGTTACAGGAGTATATATACAAAGCATATGTAGGTGTGGCATTAAGTTTCTGATGGTATGCAGGTGACTGTTTCCCAAGAAGGAGGGAAAACAACTCCCTAGTGGTTTTTGGCATCATTAGCTCCTGTTTTGAGATTCGTCTGGTGGTCGTGTTTCCTGGAGCACCTGTTTGAGAAGAGGTTTAAGGATTAACCCTTCGATTGCATCCGCTTTCCAGTGTCCTCCTGACAAGTTCATATTGTTGGTTTGATTGATGATAGCAGATTCCAGCATCTTTCTTTTGTACGGACAGCTACTGTTGAAAACCAGCTCTGCCCAGCTCCAATTTATGGAATGGCCTCTATCCCTGATGTGTAGAAAAATCCCTGAACTCTCCGAAGCATACCGTACTGATATTTTGTGGTCTGTTAGTCTTTGTGAGAGGGACCTGCCCGTCTCTCCCACATAAATCTCATTACAATTGCTACACGGAATCTTGTAAACTGCGGCTTCTTCCCCTTTTTATTTAAGTATACGTTAATGAGAGAGGTCCCTATGGATTTGGGATAATGAAGATAAAGGGATTGTTAGACCTGAGTTATTCTGTGGCTTTTTGGATGTTTTCGTCGTACGGAAGCTTTATTTTGTTGTTAAAATCTATTTGTCTGTTGTGAGTGGGACCCTTGTAGTATATTTCATTTGCTTTGTTGATAGCCTTCTCGATAATGTGTGGTGGGTAGAGCAGTTGCGTTAGGTGTTGGCGGATCGTGTTGAATTCTTTATCTAAGTACCCTCAGGGGCTCAGAATATGTTCAAATGGGTACCTAGATAAAGAATTCAACACGATCCACCAACACCTAACACAACTGCTCTACCCACCACACATTATCGAGAAGGCTATAAACAAAGAGAATAAAATATACTACAAGGGTCCCACTCACAACAGACAAATAGATTTTAATAACAAAATAAAGCTTCCGTATGACGAAAACATCAACGTATACTTGAATAAAAAAGGGGAAGAAGCCGCAGTTTACAAGATTCCGTGCAGCAATTGTAATGAGATTTACATGGGAGAGACAGGCAGGTCCCTCTCACAAAGACTAACAGAGCACAAAAGATCAGTACGGTATGCTTCGGAGAGTTCAGGGATTTTTCTACACATCAGGGATAGAGGCCATTCCATAAATTGGAGCGGGGCAGAGCTGGTTTTCAAAAGTAGTTGTCCGTACAAAAGAAAGATGCTGGAATCTGCTATCATCAATCAAACCAACAATATGAACTTGTCAGGAGGACACTGGAAAGCGGATGCAATCGACGGGTTAATCCTTAAACCTCTTCTCAAACAGGTGCTCCAGGAAACACGACCACCAGACGAACCTCAAAACAGGAGCTTATGATGCCAAAAACCACTAGGGAGTTGTTTTCCCTCCTTCTTGGGAAATGGTCACTTGCATACCATAGGAGACTTAATGCCACACCTACATATGCTTTGTATATATACTCCTGTATTTCACCTGTCCATATTTTACCAGTGAACAGGGGCACAGAAGGAAGTGCTCGAAATATATGGTTGCAACGTTCAAATAGTTTTTTATGGGCCGTCTTATCTTCATATTACACTGTGGTATTACAGTAAAAGACATTCATATATATATATATATATATATATATATATATATATATATATATATATATATATATATATATATATATATATACATATATATATATGCATACATACATACATAAATATATATATGTATATCTATATTTATATATATTTAATCGGTTCCTCTTCTTAAAACCGACTCTTAGGTAGTTGTCGAAGGCGGATTAGTGCGGGCGTTCATTGTTCAAGGAACATGTCAAATGTTAGTTTTACTTAAGGATAGACTGTGCGATTCGGGATCTTGACTGAAAACAACGTCGTAGGGCTTTCTCTTTAATTTCACTTCCTTAAATTCATAAACGATTTCCACCTCTTATAGCTGCATTTGGAAGTTATTTGCCAAGTCCGGGCCTGAGACTTGTACCCAGAATCTGAGCTCAATTCGAGAGACGTAATTAGTCTATGTTCGTTTGCCATCACTGGGCATGACTCTGCACTGACACAAACACACAAACACGCGCGACTTTCTGTTCCTTCTGCTTCTCTGTCTTTCTGTTGTCCCTATTCTCGCTTATAAGGAATCTGCACCCTTGTCTAACTGGTGCCAGACTTCATTAATTTTCCTATAATTTCCTGTCTGTTTCAGTCTTTTTTCACCTGACGTCATGTGCAGATTTATCATTCGGTTAGTCACTTATACACCAAAAACCGTTCACCGTTCTCCACTGATGTGTTGCTGGGGTCATGTCTATCACTTGCTAACGATCTGAAGTCCATCTGGCGTCCATCTAGTGTCCATTAGTTACGTGAGTCAGTTTTCAATGTTTCGTTGTTCTTGGCCAGTTAGGTCTCTCCATGTAACACCTTCCAAGGATAGACCTTTCATGATTCACCAATATAACACTTGTTCCTTTAGGCTATGGATGCCAATAACCGCTCTCTTTGTACCTCTCTCTGAATCATCATCTATGACTAAGGCAGGCTTAACTCACTGTCTTTATACGCTTACGTTATTATAAATAGTTTCTGAATTTAATGCTCTCTGTCACAGTCTCGGCACACTGCCCAACTGACTCCAGGCTGCTTTAACTAAGCTAAAGAAAACAATATGCTTCTACGAGGACTCCTAAAACATATATGCAAACATAAATTCAAAATAGTTGAAACAGAACTAGAGAAAAAATAAGCATAATTGTAATGCTGTAAGCAATCTTAAATGTCTTAACATTCTACAGGCTACTTGAATTTAAACTTATTTCTCAAACAGTTTAACCATGATTGGCTATCCAAGCTACATCACTTTACTCAGTCCTCCCTCAGTCCTATCTAATAGGTGGAATTTGTGGTTACTTATGCTTATCTGACGAATGACAACAATTACTATGATGATTAATGTTGGGCTGGATGATTTGCTTCTTTCTCCTCTCTTCTGTCATCCATATCTTGTTCAGGAAGCTCCTTCCTCGGGTTGCAGACGTTAGTGATTTTTTTGTCTTCTTCTTGACTGTGCTGTTCTTGAAACTGGAGTGAATGAATATCTTGTTTGGTGTCGGTGTGTATCAACACACTTTTAGGTATGTGAATTATATTTAAATGGTTTGCCTTACAAATTGTGTAACTGAAATGCATTACGTACTTATGCACTTTCTTTGACTTCTTCAGCGTGAATGTGAGTGTTTTCCTGTATAAGGAGTTCTGTATGTTCTGTATCCAATACTAAAGTATGACTGGCAACACAAGTAGGGAAAAGGTGATACTTATAGATATTTTCACATTTACTGGAGCAGTATTTAGTAAGCTTTCATTAGTTAAATTTTCTTTAAGAAATGGATAGAGTAAGTGTGTTAGTTCAGTGGGAATTTGGGGTATTTATTTTAATTAATTTTGGTGTTAGTAATTAATTCTCGCAAATCCTTCAATGGTAACAGATCTGCAGAGGCTTTTCCTTGGGAAGCTGTCACTAGACTATTTACAATTCGTCTCTTGTTCGTTCCCACTTCTGAGTTTAGGATTATTACAAAAAATTTAAATTCATGGTTTGGAAACAAGCTTCTCATTAAAATCACTTGATATGTCTCAACCTTCTCCTTTGCTCTTCTATTAGGAGATTCTCCCTTAAAGGCTTCTCAGTTATAATTTGGTCAGAAATCCCAAAAATGACTGATAAACCTTCTGAATTGAATATATTAAATTTCAGAAATTTTACTTTACACCCTGTTTCCTAAGTATTCCCCTTAGTTAAAGAAAAAGTAAATTCGAAGTTAGCTAGCTTAACCCGGAATTTTTACTACAAAACCAACTAATTAAAGTAAGAATTGCAACAACACAGAAAGAGGTTTTAGCATCAAGTCAACCAATGAAGGTAAACTTATCAATAAGGAAATTAAATTCAGGGAACAATAGGATGATCACTGGATCTGTTCCTATTTGTAATTACTGAAATGCGTTTTTTCTGTTCCTTAGGTTGTATCTAGTTTTTTTCTTCTGGAACTAATACTTCTCTTCAGTCATTTCTGTTTCCTTAACTCCCTTAATTCTTTTAACTTTGTCTTTATTTACCCAAAATAATTCTTCTTCTAATGATTCAGGACACGTGGAAGGTACTAATTCGTTCATTTTTTTCACTTTCACTTTTGTCTCCTGTACTTCTATGATTTTGAATGGTCCTGTGAATTTAGTGGCTAATTTATAATTAATTCCACTCCTTACTTCCTTCTTGATGTATACTTCATCTCCAATATCGTAATGTACGGGTTTTAATTCTTCTTATGTTTGTCTATCATAATCTTCTAGGCTTCTTCTAGATTTCTGTGTAATTGTTTATGAATTATCCTGAAATTTACAATCCTTGTCTTCATAATGTCTTCAAAGTAATTAGGCTGTGTTGGCTGATTCAGCTATGCATATGGTAGTCTGGGTTCATATCCCATTAAAGCTTTTATGGGTGTTGCTTGTGTACTGGTATGATATCTAACATTTATTGATAACTGGACTAAAGGGAAATTGACAGCCCGTTCAGGATCCTGTCCTATTGTCCGCCTTAATGCGTCCAGAACCTTTTTGTTATTCCTTTCTACTAAGCCATTACTAGCTTTTCAACCTTGAATGCATCACAAATTTCTTGAACTAATGAATTATTGAACATTGTGCCATTATCAGATATTATAAGTTGTGGGGCAGAATATCAACAAAATATCTTACCAAAGAGAGCAATTACACATTCTTTAGCTCCTTTACCTGCTATTGGTATCAGCTCTGCATATCTAGTAAGTGCGTCTATGCACACTAGTATATTTCTATTCCCCTTACTTGTGGTGCGAAGGTTAGTGATGCGATCTATGGCTGCTCTTTCAAATGGAGTTCGTGGAGTGGGATATCTCCCTTAAGGTAATTTCTTATGTTCTTCCTTCGTAACTGTTGCAAGTATTGCAACTTTTCACATAATTGCTAATTCTTTTTAAATTCCTTTCCAATGGAAGGATCTCCTTACTAGTCTGACTGTCCCATCTCTTCCTGGGTGAGCTCTCATGTTATTGTCGTGCATTAGCTCAACATTAGCTCAATTACTTTACTTCTTAGGCTCTTGGGTACTATCCTTATATAGAGCACGCCTAGAAATTGATCAAATGGGTGAAATTCGTGAGACATCCAAATTAGTACGTCGTCTATGTCGTTCAACACATCTATGTGATACCCATTCTCTTACTTAATTCTGCTTGTTCCTGATGACCAAATTCTCTTTCATTTCTTACAAATTTGAAGATATCTTTTAAATCTTCATCACTTTCTTGTTCCCTTATGAAATTTTGCCGGGAAAGTTCTTCTGTATAGTACATGGTAAATATATTACGGATAGGTTCACCTGACTTTGTTTCTTGACGGATCATATTTACATTGTCACCTTGTAGGATATACCTTGACAATGCATTTGCTACCTTTTTGCCTTCCCTGGAACATATTTCAATTCTATGTCATCATCTTGGGTGGTCATAGACCAAAGAGCTATACGTCCGTAAAAATTCGGATTCTTGAGCATTTCTACTGCAGCTGAATGATCAGTGAAGACAGTTATCTTATAACCAAGTGTGATATACCTGAAATGCTTTAAAGGATCTATTATGGCTAGAGACTCTAGGTCTGTTACTGAGTAATTTACTTCTGTTGGTTTTAGTTTTCTACTGTAATTAACCTATAATTGAAACATTCTTAACATCGATATGCGTTTTACATAACTTAGAGTGGTTCCTATTATTTGATTATTCAGGGATTGTTAATCTACTGCCCTTCTAAAACTTACGCCCCTTGTGATGATAAGGACTTTACAATTATAGGTC